>CM044108.1:18657560-19183873 GCA_024174645.1 Lemna minuta
CAGTTATGTATGTGGTCCTTTGACTTTAGACACCAAAGACATCTTGTGGATAGATGATCATTTTTTTATTATGACTTGTGAATCCCTGGACACGGGGTATCTAAAACTGTCATATATTGGATACAACATGAAGTCCACGAAGATGATTGTGTGATCAAGATAGGATCATCCGCCCCTCAGCATTTGAAGAGTTTGACTCAAGGAATGAGATGTGATGAACTCATTAGACAAGATAGTGGAAATATCAGAGTTCCTAATGATTTCCTACTCGCATCAATACTAACTTGAGTGATTGATTAGGTTTTAACAGTTGACCATACTGATAACATGCAATTATAACTTGAATTCTTACCCTAATTAACTCATATTCATGCTTATTTTATGTGAATACGATGCATGTTATCATACTTTTTAGGAATTTTCTCCATTGGCATGTAATTTCACTAAAGTTGATATTTATGCATAAATTAGGGATAATTTCATGTTAAATAGATTATTAATCTTTTGTTTAAATTAATAGAAGTTAATCTCTATTATTAAATGATTTTTGACTTTAGTAAATGTTTAGAAAGATAATTTCAAGATGAATTTATGATTTAAAGTGTTTAATGAAAAAAATGATTTAAGTAAATTTTTAATTCATCTTGATTTCTTCATTCTAAATATATTTTTAATTGACATGATATTAAAAAGAAGAGAATTTGTGATCCAATGGAGAAAATTTGGATTAAAAAGGAGTTGTACATTTTAATTTATGAATTTCTGAAGTTTTATTCTCTTTTTCTAAATTTTATTTGATTTTTAAAGGAATTTTAAGGCCTTTTTCTATTAAAAAAATTGGAAAAAAGGGGGTAGGCTTACCGGCTGAGGACGTGGCGAGTGGGCCCAGACGGGCTGACGTGGAGCGCGGGACCACCGCGCCGTTACGACGTGGCACTGAGGCCATGTGGCAGGACGCGTGTGGCCCACGCGTGACGCAAGCGTGACAAGTATGCACGTGGCTGACACGTGGGCGCGATATCTTAGTTATAATATAGGTTATAGATATAAGCCTATTCTTAGAACTGGATAATATCTATAACCGCTCCACTATTTAAGCATGTTTTCCCTCTCAATTTCTTCCGTGTGGGACTATGTTCCCACACGAGTTTGTTTATTGCAGGTGACGTGGCGACGCGACGAGCGTCGGATGCGGGCAGAACGGCTGAGATCACGTGGACCCGAGTCCACGCGATCAGCAATCAGACACGTGCTGAATTCGAGGAATAAGTGAACTTGATGAACGGCTCACCTTTAGACACGTGGCATCACAAGAAGCTCCTGATCGTCATCGAACGGTGAACGCTCCATCGGGCGATAGATCTCCATCGGACGGCCGCTGCAAGTTGATCAAAAGCGACAAAGATCGGACGGCTTACCTGATCGACATCGGACGGCTCACGTAATCTTCATCGGACGGCTGATCTACATCGCAATAGCGGCGCACGGGATCGGTTAATCATGATCGTCCAGCCAGCGGTTAATCACGATCGGACGGCACAGACAAAACGGGGAAGAACCCCAGGATCGCGGTCCGATCGAGCCGCGATCGCATGTTTTCCGCGGCGGAATCGCTCTTACCTGATTCGATGCTGATCGGCGGAAACCTAGGACCACGATCGAACCCCGATCGTGGCTCGATCGTGGCCCGATTGTGGTTCGATCGTGGTGCTAAAATCGTGGAAATAGGAGCTAAATCCACCGCTGAATTTGGTTAAAATTGTTGCGGAATTGAAGCGGCTTCCTCGCCCCAAGGAACCGCCCCCACGACGCCTTCAAACAACGCCCACAACCGCTTCCAATGGCCACGATTTCGGGCCCAATTTCCCTCTTTAAAAGCATGTATTTCCCTTCTTTGTTCTTCAACTTTTGATCGACTCGTGAAGAAATTAAGCGAGTTTCGAGGAAGGTCTTAAGTTCTCGTGATCCTCTGCTTCCAAGAGTGTAGAGACGCAGCCATTGAAGCATGATGATCACGATTTCACCTCTTGATTTCATCGAATTTTCCCCTTGAATTTCGAACATCCACGAGGAAGAATCCGAGCAAATTCGCTTCAATCCACGAGAATTGAGGCCCCATTCTTGAGGCAATCGGGTTAGTATTGAGGTTCGATCCATTATCAAGAGGTAATTTGCATTTTTATTACGTTTAGATCTTTAATTTTGTAAATTAGTTCATAGTGTTCTTCATTTTCCCCAATTTTAGGTCCGAAAAGTCTCTGATTTTGAAAATAGGATATCTCTTTTATTATAATTCCAAATCACTTGATTTTAGTTTCATTGGATTCCTCTTTTCATCAGCTTTCCGTGGATAACAAATTCATCAAATTCTGAGTTCATTTGACCCTCCAATTTAACGTTTGACTAAGGACTGTTCATCTTTTATCATAAGTCAAATGTTGACTTTCGGGGTCAATTACTTTCGATTGACACATCAGAATTTGATAATTTTGGTCTTTTTGGATTCCTCTAGTTCTTAGCTTTCCATTGACATAGAAATTGCAAGATTTGGATTTCATTTGGGCATTTAATTTGAAGATTTCCTCTGAGGTGTCAATTTCGGGGATTTTCTGATCATTGATTTTCAATAATTCATAATAAATCCATTTCTTATCCAAAAATTACGAAATATATATCAATAAATTCCATTTTCTCTCTAGTTTCTAAATATATACTTTTCGTAATCTTCTGACTCTTTTTGATTCTCTGATTTTGCAGAACACTTACTGTTAGTCAAAGTCAATGCTTTGACTTTGACTTTTAACTTTTCTCTGTCAAATCCGAGATTTCAATTCTTAAAACTTCTTATTAGGTCTATTTATATTATTTTCACTCATTACATCTTATTTTCTCTTATTTAAAACTCCTTTTAAATCTAAGTTTGACCAAGTCAACTCTGCGATTAAAGTCAACCCTGCTCTCTGTGGATCGACCCGATACTTACCCAATACTTGATTATTATATCTTGTCTTTGTGAGTTCGGCTTTATAAATTTTGTTTGACCATCGTCTTTGTGTTTTAACGACGCACGAAAATGACACGTCACATACCCTAAGTCATTCATAAGTCTCGTGCAAATGAAAGATTATACATACATGATAATCAATGACGGAAAGGTTCCATAAGTGAGTTCTTACATATTCCATATCTCTTAAGTACGTGGTATAGTTTGGTACCCAACGGGCTAGCAACTCAACCTATCAATTGAGTTAAATCAATCCTTGATTAATTAATCTATAAGTTGATGTGGATAATTAATTAAGGATGACCAATAAGGTGTTATTTGGTCTATAGAGTTATTAACTTCTTAGATATATGGACCTAGAGGGTCACACACATAAAGTTTATGGATGTTGATGGATATAGACATAATGATGAGGGTTTTTCTAAAAAATTCACATCATGAATGTCTATAAATAGGGGGAGAACGATCACAACTGAAGGTATCCATCTAAGCCTTGTAGAAATTTTATCTCATTTCTTCTCTTTCTCTCAGGTGAAGATCTTTGAAGAGGAGATCTAACCATCCGAAGACCGTGTGGATATTGCTAGAGGCTAAACACTTGAATAGCTGTAAGAAATTCTTCAAGGGAACATTGTAAGTACGTTTTATCATACATACTAGATGATAGGATCATCTATTATTTGTGCCTCAATATTTTAAATATCAGATTCAATCTATTCTGCTACATTCGATGTTTTGATCAAAATTTTGAAGGTTTATCGACCTCAGAACCCATCAGTTGAAATTATAGAAAAGATGTTCATGATGATTTACTTCGAGTATGAATACTAAATCAAGTGACCAATTAGGATTTGATAGTTGACCATACCTTGAGTCATTCATGAGTCTCATACATATGAAGGATTATACTATAACTAATGACAATAAGGTTCCATACAAGAGTTCTTATACACTCTACATCTCCTAGAGCACATGATATAACTTAGCACCAATCGTGTAGGAAACTCAACTTGTTAATTTGGTTAAATTAATACTTGATTAATTAATATGTATGTTGATGTATATGATTGATAAGGTTGACCAATAAGTATTATTGGGTCTATAGAGTTGTTAACTTGTAGAATATATGGATCTAGAGGGTCATGCAAGTTAAACATGAATATGATAATTTATCTTTATTGATTTTATGAAATATTGTCAAATTTAGCCAAAATTTTCTAGGAAGGTATAACTTCATTATTGTAGATATTTTCGACTTGGGCAGTGGACGCATGTCAGCATCATAACATAGGCAAAACCCTAGGAAACTAAGAATAGGCCTTTCTAATTGTTTTTTATTTGAAATGTTTTCTAGAATAAACCAAGAAATCTATAATTTCTAATTCTAGATTTTAAAATAAAAAGTATTTCAATATAACTCATAAAAAACATTTAAGCTTATCTAATTGAATTTTTCCCTTTTTCCTATTCTCATTTTTAATTTACTTTAATCTTAATTTCAAATTTTAATTTTATATTACCTTTAAAATTATAAGTATGCTTTTTTGTTTTTCAAGTGTCACTAAAACAAAAAAAATACAAAAAAACCCTAAAACCTGACTTTGTGATTTCTCTCTCCTCGATGCTCTACAATCTCTTACATTCACTCCCGCGACTCTCTCTCTCTCTCTCTCTCTCTCTCTCTCTCTTCAGCAGTCAAGCAACTTTCACCATAAATTACTCTACTCTTAGAGATCTCTCATTCGCATTCTCATCCTCAATCTTCCTCTCCTCCTGACTGTCACTCTCCAAATCTCTCATGGCGGTTTCTCTCAAAATCAATTCTTGAAGTGATCTCCGGAAAAATTGTCTCAAAAAGCCTTGGTTTGAAATCGTCTTTGGGTTTTGGGTGTTTTGGATCGATTTCAAGTTAATAAAAAAAAACCATTTTGGTTTAGCTCTTATCGTGTTCACTTCTCTATCTAATTTTTCTCTTTTCTATTTTCTGTTTATTCTTTACTTTGATTCCTATTTGATTTTTCCTCCTTTTGTTTTTATTTATTTTATTTTAATTTTTAATTTAACTTTCTATTTTATTCAGTTTTATGATCTTTCTTCTTAATTTAGAAATCCAATGATTGGATTTTCATCTCTGTACTTCTAATCCTTTTGTTTTTCAATCAAGAAATCACAGTATCAAAAATTTTTCATTTTCCTTGATATATATATATATATATATATATATGTTTTAATCTATAAATTGGACTATATATGTTTTAATTTATAAATCAGATTACAAAACCCTTCAATATTTATATTATTTTTATTGAAAACTATTTTAGTTTTTTTGCTCATCCTTTTTTAAAACTATTCTTTATTTCTATTTTTATTTAATTTTCTTCTTACTTATGATTGATTCCTTTGTATTCAAATTTTCTATATTTATCTCTTGTGATTTTAATATTTGGATTGATTAATTATCAATCAATTTGATTTTCTAGATTAGTAAGATTTGACATCACTGATTTTATTTCTGATTAGATCTTGATATATCTAAGAGTGTATTATTAATCATATCACATATTTTACTTCTAACTAAGTTGAGGGTAGATTTTAGATTAAAATTAGAGTGTTTTATGATTTTAGTTTTCAAGTTTATAAAGCCTTAATTACTCATCTGATTATACATTTCATTGCTGATTGAATTTGGTTTTAATTACTAGTTCTCAAATTTCTAATTAGTTTAATATCAAATTTGTTATATTTTTTGTATTCTTGCTTTGAGCTTTTAGGACTGATTAGAAAAAATTGAGGACAGATTTTAACATTAAATTTATGATTTCTTCCCATTTTCAAAAATTACTAAATTTGGCTTAAGTGTCTGTGAAGAAACATTTTTCAGGTCATTAGAAGAAGGATTATTGTTGTCACAAGGGGAGAAGTTGATATATCATTCATTTTCATGTAGGTACATTGAGGAATATCATATAGGACCATATAGGATTATTTAAGATTCACTTAAAACTCATCAATCATAATCTAGCATTCAAAGGCAGACACACCAAAAGTCAAAGTAGTCTAGAGAGGGTCAAACATAAAGTCAAAAGTCAACTCATTAGGGAGTTCTTCCTTAATTTAGTCATTTTGGTTTCTTACTTAAAAGTCAAATTACTCTGTTGTATATTTAGCTTGAATTCCCTTTTTGTATTCATACTTCGTTTGAGTTTATTTTGGGAACTAGGAATTGTTAGTGTTACCTGCACACACTAGGTTGACTTTGGGAAAGTTTATACTTACCCATGAGGGTAAGGTGAGAATTTTAGGGGAATGAGTGCTAGACGAGACAAGTCTAGGGAGTTGACCAAAAAGTCAACTTGAAATGTACTTGTTCTTCATTTTGCAAGATCGCGTGGGATTTGGGGACAAGCAACCTACTTGGAGTGTGTGCAGATCCGAGATGAGACTCGAGAGTTCTGAGAGCAAGTCAGCCCAAAGGACAACATGAAGAGTGATGGGAGTCGAGACGGGCAGTGGCGTACCAAAGAACGGCAATGAAGTGAGATCACTAATCGAGAGCATGAGCAGGTCAAATCAAAAGCTTGTGCTTGAACTTTGATCTGACTAACCCGACCAATTAGTAATTGCTATTGGGGGATTAACAAGGGGAGGAGTAACGATGGGGGAACTGTCTCCTCTTATGACTAGCATGTGGGGTTTAGATGTCGTGTCCAGTATAAAAAAATTCAATGTACAAGTGACATGAGCATTTGAGCATATAATCAACGAACTCATAAACAAAATTAGAAGAACACAAATATTTAAAAGATACTAATTCACCCCCGAGTAAATTCAGCATCCATTAAGGATTTTTTTTGTCACACATATAAGGTCTATGGATGTTGGTAGATATAGAGATAATCTTAGGGTTTTTCTAAAAAATTTACATACCTAATGTCTATAAATAAGGGGAGAACAATCATTTCTATGTAAAATTTGATAAGGTCATCAATTATTGGTATATCATTATTTTGAATGTTCAATTCAACGCCTTCCATTGTGTTTGATGTTTTGATTGAAAATTTTGAGGGCTTATAAAGTTTCATATCCCAACATGTAGAGAAGGCGATCGTGGCAAGTGATGCTGAACAAGTCATCCCTAGGCAAGGCGCCATCTGGGAAAGGCATCGCTACTATTGCCCTTATTCACAAGAAAAAATTTATTATCACATAAAACTAGTTTCACGCATAAGAGAATATGTGTCCATTTCTATTTCTTAATTTTTTTTTTGACTTTGTTAAAGTATTCAATTTTGACTTTGACATCATGCTTCTAATTTAGGAATAGTTTGACTTTGACATCCATTTTCTACTCAAGGAAGGGTTTGTTGTTGATCTAACATCATGAGGGTGAAATCTTTCTCTTCATATTTTGATAATTCCTAATTTTATGAAATTTATTTTTTATTTAGAAAAAAAGGATAATTCATCAAAAAAGACAAAAAGGATATCATGTTACGTACAGTTGAAAATTACACCTTTGGTTACTTTCTTCTTCCAGTAATAAACTTTGATTCATCATTTGGATTTATTTATAAAGTTTAATAACATACAAAGTTTTAAAGATATGCTCGCCGACGCGACTTAATCTACCTCTACAAGACCGATCATTGGCGCATCATTATATATCATGATTCGGTCATTAATCTGCCAAGATTGAACTTCAGCATGCGCATCCCTGGTGCCCAGCGGTCGGCAGGACGCATGATCTCTCTCTCTCTTGCAATCCTAATCTAAGCACTGTCAGTCTCTTGTTATCTTCTTGAACAATCTAAGCATACGGATGAAAGCGATGGAAGAACAGTGTAGAAACCAGTTTTGGTAAAAGTTGGGGGGAAAAATCAAACCATGGATGTAAAGCTGATGTGAAATAAATGAAATGTGAATTAAATGAAGTAACAATGATGAAGAAAAAAAACTTGAAGCGATCAAAAGTCAAGAATAAAGAAGCTACAAAAGTAATGCCACGATAGTAGAAGACACTACATATGATTCCTCAAAATTTGTCGCTGGAGCGGTCAATGATGCTGGAATATCCTTTCCATAGATGAGCATCTCGTGATGTTGGAGTGTTCACGTCAGCACCCCACAAGCTGTTCCTTATCTTCCCAGAAATCTGCTCCTCCTAAACTGATCCCGAGAAAAATCAGCACGGGCGGACAGATCATAGTTTCCAGTTCCGACGACGATGCGTCCATCTTCATCCCTCGTCATATTCTTTGCGTTTCTAATTTTCGGAGGCGCGAAGGGGAACCAAGAACATCCTCTATCCAAAATTGCGGTTCATAGAGCGACGCTTGCGTCATCAGGCTCTGTTTCTGTTAAAGTTTCTCCGATTGTGCTCGGATTGAAGGTTCTTCTTCCCTTGTCTCTTACTAATCAGGGTTTTAAATCATAAACGAATGGGATTTTTGGGACTGAGATTAATTTCATTTTTGTAGGCAGAAACTTCTGAATGGATTTCCTTGGAGTATACCAACACAAACCCTTCAAACGATGACTGGATTGGGGTCTTTTCTCCGTCAAATTTCAGGTTACCCCATTTCTTTTAATTCTTGATACCGAATTCGATCAACCCATTTAATTTAATTTTGTTGGATTAAAAAGTTACTTTCTTGTATTTAATGTAACCTGTTTTATGAACATTTTCTGGTAATTGTGCAATATAATATTATTTCAGTGAGACTAGGTATTGTGAAACTAATGGGCCTTCGACCCAAAGAGACCATGGGCTGGCTACATTTAAGGATCTGGCCCATTGAAACTTTGTCAAGCAGCCAATTGGGTTGATGAAAGACTAAAAGAGTTGAAACCAGAAAGTACCTTCTGGAATGCCTGCAGATGTAGGAGTTTCTTGGAGTGCTCTTTGCCGTCCACCATCCTCCATCCATCTCTCTGTCCTCTGTTCCCTCCCCATTATTTTGTGATTAATGGATTTGTTTCTCCCCCGATGCTTACTAGTTACTACATCTTTCAAAAAACATCGTGGAAGTGCTTCTTTTTCTTAGGAAAGAACATTGATTGGTCTAAAAATGACTTTTTAATTTTAACTGCTCCAGCGACTCCATCTGCGTGGCTGAGAATTCAAGGGAATATGCTCCATTTTTATGCACCGCGCCAATCAAGGTCAGTCATGCTTCGTTATTCTTAAAGAGTATATTTCGAGAATATTCTAGAATTAAATATATTTTCTTCCTCTTGATCCAGTACCAGTATGCTAATTATTCACAAGATAGCTATGTTCGCACTGGAAAGGGCAAGTTGAGGCTTAGATTGATCAACCAAAGGGAAGATTTTGCCTTTGCTCTGTTCTCTGGAGGACTAAATAATGTAAATTGCAATTTCGTCGTATTGGTGTATTTCTTTTCATACTGTTATTTTATTTAAATAAGACATTTTTGCTAAAATGGCGTCACCACCTTATCTTCAGCTTGAAATAGTGGTGATGAGGTATTGGTCGTAGGAAGTTATTCACCGTAAGGATTAAGTAAAAATTTATTCTGGACTGACTTATTGTCTGAAGACGAACCTGACACCGCAGAATCATCTTTCAGAGAAAGGAGATAGAAAGAAAGAAGGTTGCTGTAATGTTTTAGGGAGAGTTGGAAGAATGAGACAAACAGGATTCCGATCCCATGATCACTCCTGTTTCAGCCTTAATTAGAGACCATCAGAAAACCGTTTGATGAAGATCAAGAGGCCCCAGTGATCATGATCACTGGGTTCATTTGTGATCCCGAAGATCAGTCTGGTACCCAATACTGACATAGTTAGATTACATAGTGCCAAATTTAAGAGAAATTTTCGGCAAGAAGGAGGCAGGAAGAAGAACATTGGAAAAGCAATCTTAGATGGGGCTGTGAAGCCCCAAGTGTTTATACATATGCCTCAGGGCCAAAACCATTAGTAACTAGAAGAGAGAGAGAGAGATCCTATGACATTGGTTATGATAGTTATGATATATTCTTGGTGAATAAACTTTGATATTTTGTTCGTGTCTCAGCCGAAGTTGCTTGGAGTATCAAATAAAATTTCCTTCGCAAATCCCAAAGCTCCTGTTTATCCTCGTTTATCTCAAGGGAAAGAATGGAACGAAGTAAGTGGATTAAAATTTTATTTGTTTTTAAATTTAGTTTAAATATTACCTGACAAATTTTACCTCATCACAAGTTTTTTACTTTATTCCCCATTGCAAACCCTTAAATTGCAAGATAGAGGGAAATAGAGAAGTATAAGATGTACCATTTGCCTGTTTCCAAAATCATATTGAAATGAGGATACGCGTATTCTGAAATATTAAAATAAATTTATAAATAACATCCTGCGCATTCCTGCTGCTGAATTTTAGATGACTGTTACGTGGACAAGTGGGTACAGTATCGAAGAGGCAATACCTTTTGTGGAGTGGGGCCCAGAAGATGGACGTCAATCGCAATCTCCAGCTGGGACGCTGACGTTCGCACGAAGCAGCATGTGCGGTATGCATATTCTCTCTCTAGGGTCAAAATTGTTATTGACCATGAACTTATGCAACTTTTTGTGGTAATGAATGCTCTTCATTAAGTTTCTTGGAAATCCGGGAAATCTTGTTATTTGAAAAAACTTGGAATATTGCTCGTGACGAAGTTTATAGACATTGGATGAGAGACCCATTTAAGAAGTCTGACCGGATCATTGGATTTGATCCATTAACCCCAATAGAAAACTACGTTGATCTATTGAGCCTGCAGATATTTTTATTTTCTTGTGCATTAATCGTCGGATTTCAATCATAGAATTCGTACTACATTTGGAACCTCCTATATTTTTGCGGATCATCCCCATTTATGCTTTAGAAATTTCCTTAAATGAATTTGTTCTTGAGAAATCATCTCCATTCTCACATAAAATCAAACTAACTAAAGGTCCATTATGATAAATTTTACATCGATCCTGATTGTAGGTCCACCGGCAAGGACAGTGGGATGGAGAGATCCGGGCTTCATCCACACGAGTTTCTTGAAGGACTTGTGGCCAAATCTAGAGTGAGAAACATTCGTCCACTTCCGAGAAAGCCCATTGACTTTTTCTAACTTCCTGAATCATATTTCATTGACACAAAATCAATGTCAGGTACAAATACAGATTAGGGCACAAGCTAAAAAATGGGTCCCTCATCTGGAGCCGGACATTCAACTTCAAAGCATCTCCCTATCCGGGGCAAGAGTCTCTGCAACGCATAGTTGTCTTCGGCGACATGGGCAAGGTGAGGATGAGAGAGAAAAAGAACTCTCTCTCTCTCTCTCTCTAAAAGTATTCATTAACCCTCCTAATGGCAAGCCAACGATGAGGATTTTTGTTTTCATCTCTAAAATTGATTAACGGGTTTTTTAGGGGGAAGAGGACGGATCCAACGAGTACAACGCCTTCCAGTTTGGATCACTTAATACAACTCGGCAGTTAATTTGGAATTTGGATAAGATTGACATGGTTCTTCACATTGGGGATATTTCATATGCAAACGGGTACCTCTCTCAATGGGACCAATTTACAGAACAGATTGAACCCATTTCATCATCCTTACCTTACATGATCGCCAGGTTCTCTCTCCCTCTCTCATCATCATCATTATCTCTCTCTCTCTCTCTCTCTCTCTCTCTCTATATATATATATATATATATATATATATTTGTGCATCTCTGTTTTCTCAGGACTATCGTTTTCAACGTATGGGTAATAAAAATGAGTTAGTAGATATATTCTTTTACTTTCTCTGCCGTACATCTACAGCGGCAACCATGAGAGAGACTGGCCCGGGAGTGGGTCCTTCTATGCAACAACAGACTCCGGCGGCGAATGTGGCGTCCCGGCCCAGACCATGTTTTACGTTCCCGCAGAAAACCGGGCCAAGTTCTGGTAATGTCTCTTCCTCTCTCAATCTCCGTGTCGTTCTCTCTCTAAATCTCATGTCGTTCTGGTAATGTCTTGTTTCACAGGTACTCGACGGACTATGGCATGTTTCGATTCTGCGTGGCGGACACTGAGCAAGATTGGAGGCCGGGAAGCGAGCAGTACAAGTTTCTAGAGAGATGTATGGCGAGCGTTGACCGAGAAAAACAGCCATGGCTCGTTTTCTTGGCTCACCGTGTTCTTGGGTACTCGTCTGCGGAATTCTACGTGAAAGAAGGTTCGTTTGAGGAGCCCATGGGAAGGGAGTCTTTGCAGGAGCTCTGGCAGCGTTACCGCGTTGACCTGGGGATCTATGGTCATGTCCATAATTACGAAAGGACCTGTCCTATTTACCAGGTCTCTCTTTCTCTCTCTCTCTAATTCCGTCGTCATTTTTCTATCTTTCTCACTGTCTTCATCCGGTATTTCTCTAATTCCCTTCATTATCTGCCTCTCTTCTTGCTTTTATCAGCTCTATCTCTCTCTACTCAGATTTATTCACTCTATGTCTCTCTCTCTTTCTCTCTCTTTAATTGCTTTTATCAGCTCTCTCTCCCATTACATACTTTTATCACCCCTATATCTCTACTCAATTTTATCAGGTATTTCGCTCTTATTGTATTAATAAATAAATCTCTTCTTACTTTTATGGGCTAATTGCCCCATATATCCCGTGTTTTAGGGTTTATCTCCATTTTATCCCGTGTTTTCAAACTTAGCCTAATCTATCCCGAATTTGTCAAATCAGCCCGAGATATCCCGGGTTTGTCACATCAAGCTTCGTGTACTCACGTGGAGGGCCACGTCGGCGTGGAATCCACGTCGGACGGCCACGTCGGACTTCACACACGCGAAGAAATCTTCGCCGGATTCCAACTTTTTTTTTCTGTCTTTGTCTAGTTCTATGCTCCAGGCCGGAAGGCGTTAGCAACTTCGCTCCAGTCGAAGCCATATTTTGCCCAGTATGTCATTGATTTGCGCCGCGTCTTCGTTTCAATCTCCGAGTTCTATATTTTACTGTTATTTTTTCATGAGTCATTTGTTTTTCACGAAATCGTTTTGAAGGGAATCGAAATCGTTCATTTCAAAATCATTTTGGAAATCGATTTCGAAATCTGAAGAACGATTTCGAAATCGTTCTTCAGGAAATCGAAAACGTTCTTTTCGAAATCGATTTCGAAATCGATTTCCTGAAGAACGATTTCGTTTTCGAAAAGAACGATTTCGAAATCGTTCTTTCGAAATCGTTTTTGAAAACGATTTCGAAATCGTTCTTTTCGAAATCGTTTTTCGAAAAGAACGATTTCAACGATTTCGAAATCGTTCTTCAGATTTCGATTTCGAAATCGTTTTTCGAAAAGAACGATTTCTTTTTCTGCACTTTATATGTAGTTTTGTTTGATCTGCTTTCACTGATCTGCTGCTATTTTTTTATAAGGCACGTTTAGTCAAAACAGTTTGGACTGCGAATGATTTTTATGCTTCTGTGGACGTGCGCTGTGTCGTTCAGTCCTGGATTTCTGAATTTCAGAGCCGGCCTCTCTAGAAATTTCTTAAGACTTCAAATCTTTTACTTTCCGGTGACGTCCGTCCCATTTTTTCATCAATGGGCGACATCATCCATGATGCCATTTTCTTCAAAAAAAATAAAAATCCATTTCCACGCCTGTGTAATGTATATAACTCTCTACCTACTACCTGCCTATCAATCTGCCTGTCAATTATTCTGTGTAATTTATGTCTCTACCTATCCAGCTAACTTTTTAACTATGCATATAATGTAATATCTGCCTATCCATGTGTAATTTTATATCACCTGCAGGTTAGTGTCTTATTTCATGTCTTTGAGCTTTATTCTATAAAAAAATGATCTTGTTATTGGATTCAGAATGTGTTCAATCTGCTGCCGAATCTGAATGTGAACGAGCTGATCAAGGCCTTTTCAGGTGCTCCTATTTGGGTTCTCCTTGATTAAGTTGCTTTGTCGTCTCCTCTTCTAATTCTAATTGTCACTATCATTATTCTTGGTGTTTAATTTTGACAGTTAAAAAAATGACATGATGCTGGTTATCTACCTCTCTTCCCTCATTCGGAGTGTCATTGCTCTTCACAATTTGATAAACAACAAGGTAGTGCCTTCTATGACACTTCTAAATGAGTGAACTGTCTTTGCGTCTAGAATTGTTATTGCTATGAGATCAAAGTCCTTGCTTGGCATCTGATTGTTTGGACATCTGTCTGCTTGCTTCCTGGTAGATGCTGAACAAAGAGCATGAAAAGGCAGAAGATGCGCAGCCAATAGCCTTTTGATGGAAAGCTCAGAGCTCTTTATATGCCCTTTCTTCTCCCATTTCCCCCAATTTCTTCAGTCTCTCCTTCAATTCCTCGCACTAGAAAAACCATAAATGAACAAATTATTTTTTCCAGGTTTACACATGTCTGAGAAATTCATACCTTTTCCCTAGGTTTCGGCCGCTGAAGGATGAATTCCAAGCCAGAGAAAAGGCGGCGAAGTGGAGGTTTCTCCGAAGGCGAAGAATTCAACCATATAGTCCTTAGAGATCTATAGGAAATGGATGTCTCCGCTGAGAGGGAAGAGGCGAGCTCTCGAAGATCAGGAGAGAGACTGGGGTCTTGAGAGGTAGAGAGAAGGAAGGAGTTGATACATTCATTCATGGATAAGATACGCTGCTCTCTCCCCACTTCCGACATCAATTAGAGCTACATGAAAGCGAAAATAGATCAACAATGCATTTATATCATGAATAATACACTTTCTATTTTGTCCCTTTCGGAAGTTTCATTTCTTTTACCAGATGATAGAAAACCTTCATTGGAAGTCTTCTTCGGGACTAAACTCAGATGATAGTCCGATTGATCGTCCATCGATAGTTAGAGAAAATGCAATGCCAGACCGACAAGAATAAATATGAAAATTACGATAAGCGTGAAGAAGATGCAGACACGTGATGAAAGATAAATCCATTAACAATATAGGATTTTTCCATGACCATAAATTCGTATAAAAAGAATCTGAATAAATATGCAACAGGAAGAAAATTGCGTAGAATTTGATGCAACATTTAGGATATCTAACACATTAGATAGAATCATGAGCGATTTCGAAATCGTTTTTCGAAAAACGATTTCGAAAAAAACGATTTCGAAATCGTTTTTCGAAAAACGATTTCGAAAAGAACGATTTCGAAATCGTTTTTCGAAAAACGATTTCGAAAAGAACGATTTCGAAATCGTTCTTTTCGAAAAACGAAATCGTTCTTCAGGAAATCGATTTGGAAATCGATTTCGAAAAGAACGTTTTCGATTTCCTGAAGAACGATTTCGAAATCGTTCTTCAGATTTCGAAATCGATTTCCAAAATGATTTTGAAATGAACGATTTCGATTCCCTTCAAAACGATTTCGTGAAAAACAAATGACTCATGAAAAAATAACAGTAAAATACAGAACTCGGAGATTGAAACGAAGACGCGGCGCAAATCAATGACATACTGGGCAAAATATGGCTTCGACTGGAGCGAAGTTGCTAACGCCTTCCGGCCTGGAGCATAGAACTAGACAAAGACAGAAAAAAAAAGTTGGAATCCGGCGAAGATTTCTTCGCGTGTGTGACGTCCGACGTGGCCGTCCGACGTGGATTCCACGCCGACGTGGCCCTCCACGTGAGTACACGAAGCTTGATGTGACAAACCCGGGATATCTCGGGCTGATTTGACAAATTCGGGATAGATTAGGCTAAGTTTGAAAACACGGGATAAAATGGAGATAAACCCTAAAACACGGGATATATGGGGCAATTAGCCCTACTTTTATCGTCTCGCTCTTTCTTTTCCGAGGTCTTTCTCTCTCCACTTTTATTTCAGCACTTGGTCTCGACGTACTTTGTTCATCTCTCTCGCTATGTATAACAAGAGCGTATGTTCTTCTTTCTATGAATCTCCCCTCTAGATTTCACTTCATATTTCCCTCTCCAACTTTTTCCTTTATCATCATCTTTTTCTATCGCTCTTTTAATTTTATTTTGCTCTATCAGAACGTGTGCACCAGCAAAGAGACATCTCACTACAGGGGGCCACTAAATGGCACAATCCACCTGGTCGCTGGCGGTGGCGGCGCCTCCCTCGCCGACTTCGCTGCCGTTCAAACGTCCTGGTCCCTCGCCCGCGACTACGACTTCGGCTTCCTCACGTTGACTTCTGTCAACCGTACGACTCTCCGTGTCGATTACACCCGCAGCCGCGATGGTCAAATCCGCGATTCTTTCACCATTTCCCAGGATTATCGCGATATCCTCTCCTGTGATTATCCCGACAGCTGCTCGAGGACCACCCTTGCTTCTTGACCTATGTGCGTTGACTTTTAGAACTCTGTGGACTATTGGATTCCCTTCAGAGTTGAACTTTTAGTAAGAGAAACTGTTGGAGAGAGAGAGGGAGACACGCCTCCTCAAGTTGACCTCATAGACAATGGTCAAGAATTTCTCTTGCTCTTAGACCTACGCGTTGACATTCCACCTCCGTGTTATCTCTTAGACGTTGACTTCCGCGGTCATGATAAGCACGTTCTTGGATTCCTTTACAGAGCGTAGAGTCTTTCTGTGAGAGAAAGGAGCAGAATGAGAGACATCCATCATATACGTATTTACGAGCAGAATGGGTAAGACTGCCGAGAGAAATTTCTATTGGGAAGGATATAAACCTACCGTGATTTGATTCTTACTAGAATATCTTGACTCTGGTGCCTTGACTTTTGAACATAATTTCAGGAACCACAGTCGCGACTGGCCCGTCCACGGAGAAGACGGCCGTTGGATGATTCCTTAAATGTTATCTGCAGTGTTGAGTTTTGAGTAAGATAAGACGCCGAACCCAGAGGAGAGCCGCCATTCATGACTTTGGAAAGGTCGTGATTATTAATTTCAGAGTTGCTCGTGCTGGTGGTTGAGAGGTGGTCAACGTGATAGAGAGAGAGGGGAGAAAGTCCAGGAATATAAAAAATTAAAGTCTAGAAAGAGAGGGAGAAGTAAAAGTTGAGAGAGAGACAGGTTGACGGAGAGAAAGCCAGAGAGAGACAGTTCAAATGACTTGTCCTCATCGGCTCCTTTCAACAGAGATCGAGATAAAACTCAAGAGAGAGAAGGATCGAGATATAGAGTACAAGATCGATATAATCTAAGAAAAGTATTCTGATGCAGAGCTTACGTGAGAGAGAGAGAGAGAGAGAGAGAGAGAGAGAGAGAGAGAGATGCTAATGAGGCAGTGAGAGAAAGCTTCTCTTATGACTTTCTATCTCTCTAATCTCGATATCGAGAGAGAAAGATAGAGAGAGAGTGACATAGAGAGAGGAGAGAGAGATAGGAGAGAGAAAATGCAGGAGTCTCGCTTGAGTCTATTCCGTTTGATCTATTCTTGACTTTAGACACGGATAGAGAGATGGCGTGGAGCCGCAGAGTCAGTAAAGCCTCTTTTCACTCTCATCTTTTTCCGTTCGGCGTATGTACATCCCGAAAAGTCCTCCTTCACTGAAAAATCCAATGATCTGACGGATGGACGGCATTCACGATCCCTCAATTATCTCTACTGCGCACAGGCGCTAGAATCTGCTAGATCTCCGGATGAGGCGCTGGCGCCGTAGAGAGAATCTTCTTTTTTTGCTTCTTACTTCCGTTCTTTTCCTCTCCTGTTTTCTCCTCTTCTGATGCGGATTTCGCAGCTTTGATCCAGTTCAAGAAAGAAATAACCTCTGATACGGCCGGATATCTTGCAGATTGGACGGATCTTAGCGCGGATCGAGATCCATGTTCATGGAAAGGAGTTTTCTGTAATAGTCGAGGTCGCGTCGCGGAGATTACTATTTCCGGCAAGGATGTTCAAGGTTTCAGCGGTTCGAGGTTGGAAGGGAAAATTTCTGCCGCGATCGGGGGTCTGACTGAGTTGAAAGTGCTGTCTCTGCCGTTTCATGGATTTTCCGGCGAGATTCCGGTGCAGATCTGGGAGATTCCGAGTTTGGAAGTGGTTAATCTTGAACGCAATTTTATTTCCGGTGCTCTTCCATTTAGGTTTCCTCGTAAGTTCAAAGTGCTGAACCTCGCTTTTAACCTAATAAGAAGCCAGGTTCCTCCGTCTCTGTTTAGGTGCTCTGATTTGGAGGTTCTGAATCTGTCGCATAATAGAATTGAAGGACGGATTCCTGATTTGTTTGGGGGGTCTTAATAGACTGAGGGTTCTGGATCTTTCTTTTTAATAAGCTTGGTGGATATATTCCCCCGGAGGTCGGTGGATGTTCTAGCTTACAGGGTCTGCAGTTGTCTTCTAATATGTTGATCGGTGCGATTCCGGTGGAAATTCGGCGTCTGGTGAAGCTTGAGAACTTGAATATCTCAAGGAATAATCTCTCTGGGTCTTTGCCTGCTGGTTTCTTGCAGCTGAAATCACTCAGGTTCTTGGATCTTTCTAGGAATCAGATTAGTGGGGAATTCCGGATGACCTTGGGCTAATTAGCTCGCTTGTGGGGATTGATCTGAGCTGGAACAATTTCCGGGGTCAAATTCCAGCCAATTTGGGGAGGATGAAGAACTTGAAGTACATTCTCCTTGATGGAAACAACTTGAATGCTGAGATCCCTTCTGGATTCCTTCGTCTACATTCTCTCAATCAGCTCGATCTTTCCTTGAATCCTGTCTCGGGTGAGTTCCCTTTATCATCTCAAGAAGAAGAAGAATAACAGTGATTTTTCTTAGTCTAATTCAGTCATTTTATTTTGTGAGCAGCGAAGAAATCTTTCCCAGGGAGATACTCCTTCCTCGAAAAACTCGGAATCTTCGCAATTCACTGCAATTGAGATTGCCGCAGTTTCATCTGCCACCATCATTGTCGCGATCCTTCTGTCTCTGATCGCCATCTACATCTTCACGAGGAAATGTCTTCCACGCCATGCGATCCAATCATTTGAGAGAAGAGAACTCTGTTTCTTCATGGAGACAGTAGTGCCATTGACCTATGAAACTGTGGTCAGAGCAACAGGGAACTTCACCGGAAGCAATTGTATTGGAAATGGTGGATTTGGTGCCACCTACAAAGCAGAAGTATCTCCAGGAATTATTTTCGCCATTAAAAAGACTCTCAATTGGGAAAGTCCAAGCATCTCAGCATTTTAATGCAGAGATCAAAAGCCCTTGGTACTCGCCGCCATCGAAATTTAGTGACCCTTATTGGATATCATATCAGTGAGGGGGAGACTTTTTCTAATCTACAATTATCTCCCCGGAGGTAATTTGGAGAAGTTCATCAGGGATAGATTCAAACAACCCGTTGACTTTTTGGGCTCTTCACAAGATAGCCCTGGATGTGGCCCGGGCTCTCAAGTACCTCCACCACCGCACGGTCAGGATCATCCACAGAGATGTTAAGCCTAGCAACATTCTGCTGGATAATGAGGTCAATGCTTATCTCTCTGACTTTGGGTTGGCCAAGTTATTGAGCAGCTCAGAGACTCATTTGACTACTGGAGTGGAAGGGACATTTGGATATGTTGCTCCAGAGTATGCAACTCAGGGACGAGTCTCGGATAAAGCGGATGTTTATAGTTATGGTGTAGTGCTACTTGAGCTGATTTCAGATAAGAAAGTTCTTGATCCCTCATTCTCTAATTACGGGCATGGATTCAACATTGTTAGTTGGGCGAGGATGCTTATTCTGGAGGGAAGGCAAAAGGACTTTTTTGGTCCGGAGATATGGAATGAGGGGCCACATGATGATCTGGTGGAGACATTAAGCTTGGCCGTTGCTTGTACAGATGCTTTGCCCTCTGCTAGGCCCACAATGAAGGTTGTGGTTCAGCGACTAAAGCAGCTCCGGTCTCCTCCTGCAGTTTGACTCGGTGGCGGGTGTTGACTTGTGGTTATCAATTATTTAGGATAGTCAACTAGTTTCTTGTTCCCTTTATCTATAGATGTAACTTATGTGGGTTAGTCAATAAGATTTCCTTAGCTTTTGAGTCTCATTCAATTGTAGGGATATTCACTAATGCTTTTAATTTTTTGAAGATGGCCAATGCTTTGTTTTAGTCATAGTCTAGATGCAAGTAATAGGATATCCCTAATTCTGATTCTTTTGTGGTGAGCAGAAGGTGGACGATGATTTAGGCTGATGACAGATGGAGAATGGTCAACCTTTTATTGTTCTCTGATCAGTAGGTATTCTCTCTTAGTGATGGTCAAAGGTCATGGCCCTTATTTTGAAACTATTTGATGAGCCTGTTGGTAGCCATTGACAAGTGCTGCTAACCTCTTTGATATCATCAACTCTTTTTATTGTTTATTGATTTGTTGGACTAATATGGCGGGCCGGAATGAGAAGACTAACTTTTTCTTAAATGGGATGGTTGACTTTTGATGTGCAGACCTAATGAAGTGTTAACCCATGAGATTTGCATACATACTGGGCTAGCTGGACTACTCTGACATGTGCCTCACTTATGGAGAATGAGAAGCTTTTTTATTGTTTCTTGGTATGTCCTTGATTTTTAGTCTCAATTAGATAGAGCATACATATCATTAGGGCAATATAGTATACTGCACTAGATTACTTCGTATAAATTTAATTGCTTGAAACCCAGCATTTGAATATTGTTTAAATGAGTTACTGGTCATTGCGGCTCATAGACTCGACCACTTGTATGAGTCGTCGTTTTCAGGAAAGTGCTGTGGCAAAAGGAATTTGACGCCAGCGGTCATTAGACTCAAACATAGTTGAGCAGATCAGCATTTTGCCTAACGTCTAGTGCAAATGCCATAGTTAATTCTACTCATGCTTTATTGCCTTCATAGGTACTTCTACGTAAACACCAATGTAAACAGAAAATCCATCTAATGTTCTATAGAGAGAGGGGGATTAGGTATTCAAATGCATCCTTTGCCTCGAAGATGAACATCTTGACCAAAGATGATTTGATTCTATTTCATAATACATACTGACTCAAGAATTGGCATTTTTTAAGAACTATACCTGAAGATGATCTGATTTGGTAGAGATTAAAACTCAAGGATAACACCTTTGCTGACAATTTCTTCAACTCTAGGTGTCCTAACGCAGTTTCCCATATTCATATAGCTTTGAGACGAAGGAAGATTATCTTGTCTTCATCTAAGTTGATGAAATATGGAAAATATTTTGACTTGGGCCTTGGTGATGAAAGAACTTTTAGTTCTACAATCTTACCAGAGAGCAATGTGGACACAAAGAAATAGATATTGGTATTTTTATTAAGAATTCATAATGCAATTTAATCGGTCTTACAAATGCTCATTGTTGGGACTTGAAATGAACTATTGAATATCAGAGAGGAGTGGGATCCCCTTTTTCCTCAATCTTCTCTCTCGAATGACATCCAACCAATATGGTCTTCTAGGACTAGGCTTTTCTCTCCCTTATCAGCTATTTCTGCGACATCCATTGATTCCTCATTGTGAGACAATTCAAGTGTCTTTTTCTTTTAAAAGTCAGATCTCATTTGCTCCTATATTTTTCCCTTTCTTATATAGTGGGCATTCACTAATTGGTACATAAGCCCACGGAAAAACTCTCGGATCAGCGCCTTGACAACTTCTCTAACACCTAAGGAACTTATCAGCAGCTATTCGATACACTGTCATTGTTTTTGGAGAATATTCTATTGCGTAGAATGTTCTGTTACCTTTTCAAAACATACATTGCTTTTATTTGATGACACTGATCTCTATGAACCAAACATGGATTTGGAGTTCCTCCTTTAATTGGTCAATGATGGCGCCTTTGAGTGGAACTTTTTGGGGCTATATTTTCTCATAATTTCTGCTTGTCCAAGGTTTCTTTTTCAATCATTAATGGTGGTGACAGTTTTCCATGTAAGAAATAGCACCCTTCAAAACATCATTTCCGGTGTTCATGTTAACTAAACATCGCAAAGAAAAATGCTAAAAAAATTTATCTATAATTTCCATCAAGTTCTCATTCTTCAGCTAGGTACCATTTAATGAATTCTTTAGCAGTTTTATCCGGACTTATATTAATGGGTTTCACAAATCCAGTGAAAGGCTCGTATCAGCTCCAAGGCATGTCCAGTTTAAATGGGGTTCTTGTGAGTGAGACTCCACAAGGCTTAATCGGTAGATGATGGCCAATCAAGACCATAAAATTATATTATTCTATATTCCACCTACCTTCGGTCTTGATCAAATATAAATCATACAACTCATCAAAATCTACTACTGATTTTTTTAAACTCCGTCCATGGCACACAAAAAAGGGTTAGTTTGCAAATCTCAGTTCTAATTTCATAATATTTAATGGTGACTTGATCCTACCAGCTCGAAAACTTTATTTTCATCTATGGGCTGGCATCTAACTTCACTAATGTTCCTTCAACTAAGACGAATGAGACATATGAAGATCGCTTCATTCCTATCCCTTTTTATTTTATTGATGCTTGGTATTGTTGCATTAACAATTTGACTATCCATGTCATGACTTAGTAAAGAGAAACAAAAAATCTTGAAGCAAGTGAATGTCCACTAGAAAAATATTTCTACCACATTTGAGGAGTGCAAGAATTTTCAAACTTCAGATGGGTGATAGGATTGCAGTTGAACATTATTCCAATTGGAATATTTTATGGATGATGTCAATACCAATCATCATATTACTAGAAAAATTGTCACGCCTAGACCCATGTCACAAAACAAGTGTGGAGTGGTAACTTATATCAATATTTGTTCACCTATAATTTCATCTAAAGCACAATTGATTATTATCTCAAACATGGATGACATCTTTCATAAAGCTATTTACTTTTCTACCAGTGTTTCCTTCAGCAATGTTATTCTCTTTTGGTTGGGGACAAAAACACCCTTTTTTTGCTGTTAGACTTGTACTTTTGGTTATAGTCATGGAGGTGGTGCCCATGGTTTCAATGGTAATTCTTATTAAAAATTTCATCCTCGTGTGCATTGTGATAAAATGCACACTACTGTTGAGACAAGTATAGAAATATCACATGAGCACTGTCAGCATATGAGTCACATATTGGTCTCCTTTTGGTGTCTATCATTCCATTTCATGTTTCTAAATTCACTATTTTGAAATCTACCCTTATTCACTACTATACTTCTTAAATATATGATTATTTGATGTAATTGGTGAGTTTGGTATTATTTTTGACACGAATTGGTGTGTAATCGCATCAATACGTTCCGTCAAGAGGCCGCGAAAAGGAGGGAAGGCGAAGAAAGAAGGGAAGAAAATAGGTGCCGTGGGAGAGAAGGAAGAGAGGAGCCCACGGGTGAGAGAGGAAGGGGAGAGAGAAGGAGAAGAGGGACGTGGCAAGAGAGGGAGAAATGGCTTCTCCCTCTCGTGCGAGGAAGAGAGGAGAACGCAAGAGAGAGTAAGAGACGAACGAGAGAAAGGGAGAGATAGAAGAGCGATCGGGAGAAGAAATCTCCCTCTCTCCCTTATGCGCGCACGTGTGCGGGCGGAAGAGAAGGAGAGAGGAAAAGGAGAGAAATCTCCTTCTCCTCTCCCTCACGTGCACAAGCGACACGCGCAGGAGAGAAGGAAGACGAGGAAAGCGCAGGAGAGGAGAGTAGGAGAGAGGATGAGGAAATTTTCTTCCTCTCCTTAGCGTGTGCACACGCGCGCAGGAGAGAAGGGGGAGAGGAAGAGACGCGAAATCAGCGCGAAAGGGGAGAGAGAGAGATCGTCTCTTTTCTTTTTCTCTATTTTCTTAAATTAATTTTTCTTTTAAAAAATCATTTTTCAATGATTTAAATTTCTAAAAATAACTAGAAAAAATCTCAACAAATCCATAAAATAAATAGAAATCTCATTTGTTTTTAGAAAAATTATATTCTTGATGAATCATGTCATAAAATGCTCATAAAATATTATTAATTTATGCAAAAATTAAGAATATTCTCTTAAATATGAAAATTATCATTTAAATCATTTTAAATCATGATAACATGTATTTATGATTAGATTTTTAAGAAAAAGTGCATAAAATGCATGAAATTGCATGTTATCATCTATAAATAGGGGGAGAAAGATGACACTTAAGAATGCCCATACGATGCTAGTTGCAAACTCTCCCCTTTGTTTTCTTTTTTCTCTTGGTGACGACTATTGAAGGGGAGACCCAATCATCCAATAATCATGTGGATACTGCAAGAGGTTGGACAATACATCTATAAGTATAGACTGTAAGCATTGATAGATATTATGTGGCCTATGAGCCAATCACCCTTCCACATATCTCGTTTATATTAATGAAATCAACTTTTATTTCATTATCATTCCTAGTGTGATGTTTGCAATGAAGTCCATGATCATATGCAATGACTAAGTCAATTATAATGAGATCATAATAAAATGATCAATAGCCTTTAAACATATATTTTTAATATTCATATTTATAGGATATTCGAGAAGGATATCAAATTATTCAGAAATAATAGTATTATATGATCTGACTCATATGATGAGTATGGCTGATCCTATAGCCATTGGTGTGAAGACATTGAGGATAGAGAGTGTGTGCTCTTTGGAGAAAGAGTTCATTGAATTGATCCGTATGAATCTCTCAATAGTATTATACTTAACTATCAATCAGGTTGATTCATGTCACGGTTTTGTATGTGGTCCTTTGACTTGAGACACCAAAGACATCTTATGGATGGATGATTATATTTTGATTATGACTTACGAACACAAGATCTCTAAAACATCATGTATTGGATACACCATAAAATCTTCGAAGATGATTGTGCGGTCAAAATGGGATCATCCTCCCAAAGTATTTGAGGAGATTGACTCAAGGAATGAGATGCGATGAACTCATTGATCAAGGTAGTGGAAATATTGGAGAAAGAGTTCCCGATGATTTCCTACACACATCAGTTCTAACTTAAGTGACCGATTAGGGTTTAATAGTTGACCATACCTTAAGTCATTCATGACGCTCGTGTGGATGAAAGATTATATATACATGATATTAGATATAGCTTATTAGAAGGTCTTAGATATAACTCATTATAAGGTATATTGTACTAGCTCTTATAAGAACTCCATAGTTAAGCGTGCTTGATTTAGAGCAATACTAGGATGGGTGACCTCTTGGGAAGTCCTCATATTTTATCATGCTCAAGGATATTAGTCCCACATGGGTTATATTTCTATCTTTCTCTCTTTGTTCTCTATAAATAGAGGCTTGTAATCTCTTCTTTACTCACTCAATACAATTGGGCTTTACCATTCACATGGTATCAGAGCCCAAATTAAATTCTTTTTCCTTGTTGCCGCCGCTGCTCAATTAAAGTCGCCGCCGCCACTGCACTACTTCTTTCCTCGCCAGCAGCCCAGGAGGGCCAAAGGTATCCCCTCTCCCCTCCAACCCTTTTTCTGCTGCCCTTGTTGGGCCACCGCCGCCGCCCTTATTGGGTCACCGCTGCCGCCCTTATTGGGTCGCCGCTGCCGCCGCCCTTATTGGGTCGCCGCTGCCACCGCCCTTATTGGGTCGCCGCTGCTGCCGCCCTTATTGGGTCGCCGCCGCCCTTATAGGGTACCCGCCGCCGCCCTTCTTGGCCGCCACCATTGCTGCCACCCCTCTCGGGACACTGCTATTACCTTTCGGAGCCCCTTCTGCCATTGTTGTTACCCCATTCAAGGCTACTGCAATTAGGCCTTTTTTTTACGCAATCTCTCTATCAACCACCCACAACAGATTTACGCACATTGGAACGATATCGTGAGGAGCTAATCGCTGGAGTCTATCTCAGTGGCCTACGACCATCTATTGCTTCCCAGATTCGTGGTCAAGTACTTTCTGGTACCCAAGTTCCAGATATGACATCGATTTTTTCCTCGGCTCTTCGAGTTAGCACCGAAGTCACTTTGAGCGCTAGAGTCACTTCGAGCATTGGACCTTCATCTTCTACATCATCCCCATTACCAGAGTCGTCTACCTTGCTAGTATCTGGTACTCGTGGACGAGATGGGGGGCGTAACTGATAACATGCATTTATAACCTGAATTCTTACCCTAATTAACTCATATTCATGCTTATTTTATGTGAATATGATGCATGTTATCATACTTTTTAGGAATTTTCTCCATTGGCATGTCATTTCATTAAAGTTGATATTTATGCATAAATTAGAGATAATTTCATGCTTAAGAGATGATTAATCTTTTGTTTAGATTAATAGGAGTTAATCTCTATTATTAAATGATTTTTGACTTTAGTAAATGTTTGGAAGGATGATTTTAAGATGAATTTATGATTTAGAATGTTTAATTAGAACTTATTTAATGAAATTTTAATTCATCTTTATTTTCCTTCTTGAAAACATATTTTAAATGACATGATATGAAAAGAAAAGAATTTGTGATCCAATGGAGAAAATTTGGATTAAAAAGGAGTTGTATTTTGAGAGATATGAATTTCTGAATTTTTATACTATTTTTTCCGATTTTTATTTGATTTTTAATTGATTTTTTAAGGAATTTCTTAGTTAAAATCGCGAACAAAAAAGGTGAGATATTACCTGCAGCTGACGTGGCGAGCGCCGGCTGACGTGGCGAGCGGGCCCAGGCGGGGCTGACGTGGCGCGCGGGTCCACCGCGCCGTTACGACGTGGGGCTGAGGCCACGTGGCAGGGCGCGTGTGGCCCGCGCATGACGCGTGGCAGACACGTGTACTGGATATAGAGGAGAATAAGGATAGTTAATAGGGGAAGCAACTCCCCTATTTAAGCGTGTCCAATTTCTCCACTTATTCCGTGTGGGACTATGTTCCCACACTATTTTATTTTTTGCAGGACGCGTGGCGGCGCGAAGATCGTCAGATTCCGGCTCAACGGCGATGATCGCGTGGACCCGAGTCCACGCGATCACGATCAAAGCACGTGCTCAAAAAAGTCATTTAAGTAACACCCTGGATGCGCGACACGTGGCAAAGCGAGGGGGCACCGATCGTCATCGGACGGCTGAAGCTTTTCGCGATCGGAGGCACTACGCGATCATCCGATCATCATCGGACGGCCGCGATCATTCGCAACCTTCTCGACGCGCGTGGAGCCTCCTGGTGCGTCTGATCTCCATCGAACGGGCGGGATCGTCATCACGATCAGATCTTCATCGGACGGCAGAGACGACGCGTGGAAGAACACCACGATCGCGGTGCGATCGAGCCGCGATCGGAGCTCCTGCCGCGCGGAATCCACTCCACGACCATCGATCGACAATTCCGACGCATTTGGAACACGATCGACGGCCGATCGTGCGAAGATCGTGGCCGATCGTGCGAAGATCGTGGCCCGAGTTTTTGGCTCCTTTTGAAGAAAAATTCAAGCCAACTCGGCCCGAATTTGAAGCCTCAACACCGCTCAAGTGAAACCGCTCCCTTGACGCTGCAAATCCGCGTCCACGACCCGCTCCATCACCCACGATTTCGGGCCTAATTCTCTCTTTAAAAACTCATGTACTCCTTCTTTGTTCTTCAACTTTTGATCGACTCGTGAAGAAATTAAGCGAGTTTCGAGGAAGGTCTTAAGTTCTCGTGATCCTCTGCTTCCAAGAGTGTAGAGACGCAGCCATTTAAGCATGATAATCACGATTTCATCTCTTGATTTCATCGAATTTTCCCCTTGAATTCCGAACGTCCACGAGGAAGAATCCAAGCAAATTCGCTTCAATCCACGAGAATTGAGGCCCCATTCTTGTGGTAATCGGGTTAGTAGTGAGGTTCGATCGATTATCAAGAGGTAATTTGTATTTTTATTAGGTTTAGATCTTTAATTTTGCAAATTAGTTCATAGTGTTCTTCATTTTCCCCAATTTTAGGTTCGAAAAGTCGCTGATTTTGAAAATAGGATATCTCTTTGATTATAATTCCAAATCACTTGATTTTGGTTTCATTGGATTCCTTTTTTCATCAGATTTCCGTGGATAGCAATTTCATCAAATTCCGAGTTCATTTGACCCTTCAATTTAACGTTTGACCACAGACTGTTCATCTTTCATCATAAGTCAAACGTTGACTTTCGGGGTCAATTGCTTTTTATTAGAAAATCAGAATTTGATAATTTCGGTCTTGTTGGATTCCTTTGGTTCTTAGCTTTCTATTGACATATAAATTGCAAGATTTGGATTTCATTTGGGCATTCAATTTGAAGATTTCCTCTGAGGTGTTCATTTCGGGGATTTTCTGATCATTGATTTTCAATAATTCATAATAAATCCATTTCTTATCCAAAAATTACAAAACTTATATCAATAAATTCCGTTGTCTCTCTAGTTTCCAAATATCTACTTTTCGTAATCTTCTGACTCTGTTTGATTCTCTGATTTTGCAGAACACCTACTGTGGGTCAAAGTCAACGCTTTGACTTTGACTTTTGACTTTTCTCTGTCAAATCCGAGATTTCAAATCTTAAAACTTCTTATTTACCTTATTTATATCATTTCCATATCTTAAATCTTATATTCTCTTATTTAAAACTCCTTTTAAACCTAAGTTTGACCAAGTCAACTCTACGATTAAAGTCAACCCTGCTCTCTGTGGATCGACCCGATACTTACCCAGTACTTGATTATTCTATCTTGTCTTTGTGAGTTCGGATTTATAAATTTTGTTTGACCATCGTCTTTGTGTTTAACGACGCACGAAAACGACACGTCAGTAACTCCAAGGCTACTACTTCTCGTGGTGGACAGCCCACTACTAAGGGCAAGAAAATCTCCCGCCTTGCACTTATTGTGGCAAGACCACTCATGCTTCAGAGAAGTGCTGGAAGGAGTTTGGGAAGCCTGAATGGGCTCAAGCTATGTTTTCCTCTACTACTCCGAGCCAGACTCCACCTAATATATCTACGCCATCGGTCGGACCAACTATACAAATGACTTTCACCCCAGCAGAATATGAAGCATGGAAGCAATCTCAGTCACCTACATCGACTGCCATCTTGGCTTCCACTTCAGGTACACATGCCTTTCTTGCTTCTAGATCGTCATGGGTTATTGACTCGGGGGCTTCAGCTCATATGACTGGAACCCCTTCTAACCTCTCCTCCCTTACCCCTACCACCGCCTATCCACCCGTATCCATTGCAGATGGTCGTTCCTGCTCTGTTAAAGGGTATGGATCGACCAAACCTACTCCCTCCCTTACTCTACATAATGTTTTATATGTTCCTGGCTTTCCCACTAACCTTCTTTCTATTAGTACCATTACCCGTACACTTAATTGTGTTGCCATCTTCTATCCTTTCCATTGTGTCTTCCAGGACCTTGGTACCGGTCAGAGGATTGGTTTGGGGCGTGAGAATGGTCGTGTGATCTATGGTCTTGGCTACTTGCTTTGTTTTCTAGCTCTTCTACTACTTCTTCTATTTTGTGGCATCGTCGACTTGGTCATCTTTGTCTTTCTAAACTTAAGAAAACTTTACCATGGTTATCTTTAACTGAGTTTGTGTGCGAGTCGTGTCAAATGGGCAAACATCATCGCTCAACTTACCCAGCTCGTGACTCCATTCCATCCTCACGTGCCTTTGACTTGATTCACTGCGACGTTTGGGGCCCCTCTCGAGTTCCTTCTCCCTCACGCCATCTATATTATATAGTTTTTGTTGATGATTATACTCGAGTCAGCTGGGTATATCTCATCAAAGACCGTAGACAAGTTCTTGACATTGTTCGCCAATTCACACAAGAAATTATCACCCAACATTCCATCACACCAAAAATCATTCGAACTGACAATGCCCTAGAACTCGTTCAATCAGCCCTCCAACAATTTTGTGTTGACCAAGGAATCATTCACCAAATCACCTCTTTAGTAGTAGGATTGAGAAGTAGAAAGGACTTTCTAGGGAGATTCTATAGGAAATTGCTAAGAGACTAGCAATTATTTAAGTTGGGGGGTGTGATAACATGCAATCTTAACATGATAAAACATGATTATTAATGCAATTTAAGGCATAAAACATTACATTTATGTGCATGTTATCATACTTTGAGTGCATTTCTATCATTTCATGCAAAATTATGTTATAATCTCAAAATACACTAAATTAGGGTTAATTATGATAAATTAAGGATAAATGATTTTATAACCCATCTTTACTTGAGATTATGAATAGTTTTTTTAAAGTTAAATAATGAGAGAAATCATATTTATGAACATTCATTTAATTTTCTAAAGTTAAAATCTTAAAGAAATGAATGTATTTTTTTGAAATATAAATTAAATCTCTTGTTATTTAAATATTTTTGAATTTTTTTAGAATGATAGATAATTAAATTTCAGATCCAATGAAAGAAATTTGGATTAATTTGGAGTTGTATTTTTAAAAAGATATGATTTTTTTACAATTTTTTTAGGGATTTTTTTCTGTATTTTTTTCCGGATTTTTTATGATTTTATTTTCTATTTAAAACATTAAAAAATAATAATAAATAAATAAATAAATGGGCAAAATCGGCGCGGGACCCGCGTGGATGCGACGTGGCACGCAAGGCCACGTGGCAGCGCCACGCGGACCCGCGCAGCGCCTACGTGGCGCGATATATATATATATATTTATTTACATAATATAATAAGGTTCTTTGTCCTTCCCTATATGGGAAGGGTCATACCCATACGAACCGTCGGGTCTTATAAACCCGACGGTTTCATAATTATTTTCGGTGTGGGACTAAAACCACACCTTACTTACCTTGCAGGTGACGTGGATGCGCGCTGAACGTTGGATCGAAGGCGCGATCGATCGACGGGCGTTGATCGCGTGGAGCACGGACCACCGGATCGCGATCAAGACACGTGCGGAATTAATAAGGAATTATGACGGTCACGATTTAACGTGCCGAAACGCATCGTGACCGTCGGATCGCGATCTGACGAACCATTTTTGATGCGTTTTAAAACGCATATCATCCGATCAATCTGGAGCGTCCAAAGAAGATCTGATGGCCACGACTTGTTCTTACCGTTTCGAATTGATGCATTTAATCTCGGCCGTTGATGCGGATTAAACGCATCAATCGGACGATTTTCCCCAATTCGCCCTATAAATCGACGAGTTCTTCGTCGTTCTTATGTATTCTCGAGGGATTTTGCCTAATCGACATATCAAAACCATTCCTCTCTTGAATCTCTCTCTTATAATCGCTTCTAGACAAGATTCCGCGTCCACGGAGTGTTTATAAGAGAGATTTCGACGATCGTGCGAGGAGAATTTGTCTCTTGAATTCCGATTATCACGTTTGAAATCGCGAAATGAATAGCCATCGATCCAGCGATCAATTGGATCGATTCAATCGTTATTTCGGGTTAGAAATCATGTTTTCTCTCTAATCTATCGTCGTGTAACTTTAATTTGTAATTTAGGATCTTAATTTAGCTTAATTTAAAGTTTAATTTCTGTTTATGTTCATCGCGATTTCGAAAATTTCTTCCCACTTCTATCTTTGATTTCTCGGTGATTACAAATCCAAATCGAGCGATTTTTATTTCCACAGATAGATCTTTGAGTTATCTTTCTAAAAACACCATTTTCCCTAATTTCTCACCTCAATTCATTGTCTAATTTGACCAAATTCCAAAAGATATCTCGAAAATACCTAAATTCCCTATGGAATCGACCCTTATTTACCATTATACCCCTCAATTCTCTCTTAATTCCCCAAATTGGTAAGTTTGGACTTTATTTTTGACCGTGTGAAATCGACGAGCTCGCGGTCTCGTCTCGTCATTAGACATAACTCATTATAAGGTATATTGTACTAGCTCTTATAAGAACTCCATAGTTAAGCGTGCTTGAGTGAGAGCAGTACTAGGATGGGTGACCTCTTGGGAAGTCCTTATATTTTATCATGCTCAAGGATATTAGTCCCACATGGGTTATATTTCTATCTTTCTCTCTTTCTTCTCTATAAATATAGGCTTGTAATCTCTTCTTTACTCACTCAATACAATTGGGCTTTACCATTCACACATGATAAGCGATGACGAAAAGATTTCATAAGGTAGTTCATATATACTCCATATCTCATAGAATACGTGGTGAAGCTTGGCCCTCAACGGGTTGACAACTCAACCTATCGATTGGGTTAAATTGATCATTGATTAATTAATCTATATGTTGTATGTTGATATGAATAATTAAGTAAGGTTGACCAATAAGGTGTTATTGAGTCTATAGAGTTATTAACTAGTGAGAAATATGGACCTAGAGGGTTACACGCATAAGGTCTATGGATGTTGGTGGATATTGATATAATTATGAGGGTTTTCTAAAAAAATTGTATACCAAATTTCTATAAAATAAGGAGAAGATGACCACAACTCAAGGTGCCCATGTAAGTCTTGTGGGAATTATCTCATTTCTTCTCTTTCTCTTGTAGAGAAGAGCTTTAATGAGGGGATCTTATCATCCGAAGGCTATGTTGATACCTTTAGAAGCTAGATACTTGAATAGCTTTAAGAACTCTTTTAAGAGAACTATATAAGTATGTTTTCTCACACATCCTAGATAATAGGATCATATATTCTTGGTGCCTCAATGTTTTGAATATTTGATTCGATATATTTTGTAGCATTCAATGTTTTGATCAAAAATTTTGAAACCTTATCCACCTAAGAACCCATCATTAGCCGTGTCCATTGGATTTGTTAAAACCCCTTCTTCTTCTCTCTCCCTATTGGGCTGAAGCCCACTTTCTCCCTCTCTCTCTCCTTTCTCTCTCTCTCTCCTCTCTATATATTTCTCTATCGCGTGCATGTACACGTCTTATCAAACTCTATTTTTTCCTATTTTCTCTCTCCTATCGTGTTCTCTCCTTCTAACATGGTATCAGAGCATTAGGAAGACTTAGGGTTTGCCCTAAGACGCCGCCGCCCTCCAGCGCCGCCGTCTTGACCTGCGACGCCGCCGCCATCAGCCGCCATCAGCTGCTATTGCCCTGCGGTCGCCCTGCGTCGCTCTGCGTCGCCCTTGCGACGCCGTCCTCCTCCTGCGTTGTTCTTCCATATCCTGCGACGCCGTCGCCCTGGTGTGCCGTTGCCCTGGCTGTGCCATCGCCATTGCCCTGAGTCGCGCCGCCGATCTCCACAGCGCCGTCCTCGTTCTGCGTCGCTCTGCCATATCCTGCAACGCCGTCGCCGATCTCCACAGCGCCGTCCTCGTTCGGAGTCGCGCCGTCGCCCTGTTGTGCCGCTGCCCGGCTGTGCTGTCGCCATGCCCATCTGCCGTCGCCCTGCTCAAGCCCGTCGCCTTGCTCAAGCCCGGCCGTTGACGCCCTGCGTCGCCCTGCTCTCCGCCCGGCCCTGCTCAAGCCCGTCGCCCTGCTCAAGCCGTCGCCCTGCTCAAGCTCGGCAGTTGACGCCCTGCATCGCCCTGCTCTCCGCCGCCGCCCTCAAGCGTCGCGTCGCCCTGCTCTCCGCTGCCTTGCCTATCAAGCTCGGCCGATCGCTGCCTCTCTGTCGCTCCCTGCTGTCTGCAGTCACGCCCTGCTGCTATCCAGTGCCGCACGCTGCTCTCCACATATTCCATAGCCGCCAGATCTTCTTCCCAGGGCCGATCTCCACATCTTCCCAGCGCCGGTTCATCTTCCCAGCGCAGATCTCCACATGGCTGAGCCTACCCCCGTGTCGTCATCCTCTGAGGTCACTCAGCCCTCTCAGCCGACGGGGTTGTCCCGGCAATCCGGAAAGCACTCTATCGTGAGTGCCCTGGCCAAGCCGGCATACGTGTTTCGACGGGTCCAATTATGGGCCCTGGAGAGGTGCTTTCGTGGAATTCCTTAACGCCCATGGCCTTCGGCATCATCTGACTGATCCATCGCCGAAGGAATCGGACCCGGAGTATTTGGAGTGGAGCCGACTGGAGTCCGCGGTATGTTCCTGGCTTATCTTCAGTGTAGCGACACAGATCATGGAGCCGCTCAGCATGACTCGTCCTGCCCATGCCCTGTGGCTCAAGTTGGAGACGATGTATGCCAACAAGAGCAACGTCAGCCGGACAGTTCGCCTTTATGAGGAGCTATTTGCATGTCGCCAGGGCACTAGGACTCTCCAGAGCTATTATGGATCGGTCGATGCCATCTTCACTAACCTCGATTTCTATCAGCCACTGGTCTTGGATCTTGATATACTTCGACGATACCGTGATGAGCTCCGAGCAGGAGCATTTCTTAGCGGGTTACGTCCTGAGTTGGCTGACATGATCCGAGGACAGGTGCTTGGGGGATCCCGGGTATTACCCACTGAGGAGATCTTTGCAGCCGCACTTCGAGTGCAGGACAGCCTTCCCACCTCCCATTCCTCGCAGCCTGTCGAGACATCAGCACTTATTGCATCAGGCGGGGCTCCCAGGGCGTCTGGGAAGAGCACATCTTCCGGGAAGACCCGGAACTCCTATCCACCCTGCAAGTACTGCGGGAAGCCAACTCACCCGTCAGAGAAGTGCTGGAAGGAGTTCGGGAAGCCTGCTTGGGCCCTGGCTGCCTCTGGAGGTAAGGCATCCTCGACTACGTCCCCGGCAGAGGGATCATCCTCGACCACTACTCCCTCGGCTGCGGGAGCGGTCAGCCTCGCGCTATCTCCCTCGGAGCTGGCCTACATTCAGGCATCCCGGGCCTCCTCACTTTGTCCGCCTGCGGCACCATCAGCCAGTCTTGCAGCACTGACGAGTATCTTGGTGTCATATGCGGGAGGACGGGGATCTTCTCCAGGTATGCCGTCTATCTCAACCCCTCATATGACTTCTTGGGTTATTGACTCGGGGGCATCTTCCCATATGATTGGTTTTCCCTCTGTCCTCACTTCTTATCGGCCTGAAACCTCCATTCCTGATGTCCGTCTTGCTGACGGTCGCTCTTGTCCTGTCCTTGGCTCTGGCCAGTCTCGTGCCACCTCTTCCCTTCCTCTACAAACGACGTCCCCGTATATTCTCGGGATTCCCGCCAATCTGATGTCCATCGGTGCGATCACCAAAGCCCTTCATCGTGGTGTATTTTTTTCTTTCCTCATCACTGCGTCTTCGAGGATCTCGACACGGGCCGGAGGATTGGACTGGGCCGTGAGAACGGACGAGGCATCTACGAGCTAGTGGCTGACTCTCCATCTACGGGCATTCAAGCCCTTTTTGCACTATCTGCTTCTTCTAGTTCCCTTCATGACTCTCTTTTGTGGCACTGTCGCTTGGGGCACCCTAGTTTTGTCAAACTTAAAGAAACTCTTCCTTGGTTACACTTATCTAAGTTTCATTGTGAGTCTTGTGAACTAGGGAAACATCATAGATCGTCGTACCCATCACGCACTGGTCCACCTACCCATCGCCCGTTTGACCTGGTTCACTGCGACGTATGGGGTCCAGCCCCTCATACCTCTCCTACAGGAGGCAAGTACTACATGGTGTTCGTCGATGACTACACCCGGGCGAGTTGGACATATATCCTGAAGAGTCGAAAGGAGGTACTTTCTCGCATTCAGCACTTTCTCCTTGAGATTATTACCCAGTACGAGACGATGGTCAAAATCCTCCGCACCGACAATGCACTTGAGTTCACTCATAAGGCGATTGAGGAACTCTGTCTGGCTCATGGCATATTTCATCAGACTACCTGTCCATATACCTCGCAACAGAATGGGGTGGCCGAGCGGAAGCATCGACACCTCCTGGATATGGTACGCACACTGCTACTGGCTATGAGGGTACCTCAGTATCTCTGGTGTGAGGCTGTTCTGACTGCAACATACTTGGTGAACCGCCTTCCATCTGCTGCACTTGGAGGAGCTATTCCCCTTCAGCGATTGACTCCTGCTGTTGACCTCTTCTCTCTACCACCTCGAGTGTTCGGCTGCACTGCCTTTGTCCAGGATCACACCCCTGGCCTCTCCAAGCTGGCTCCTCGTGCACAAAAGGGTGTGTTTGTCGGCTACTCTCGGACTCAGAAGGGCTACCGTGTGTACTTTCCAGATAGGCGACAGTACGTTACTTCGGCAGATGTGACCTTCCATGAGGACGTTCCCTACTTTACCTCTACTCCGTCTGGCGACGACCTCTCCTCTCCATCCCTCCTTCCTTCGGTATCCGCTACCCCTGTCATTGACCTCCCTATGACTATCTCGATTCCCTTGCCTGAGGTGTCACCACCCTCGGCATCCCTCCCGTCTGACCCATCTTCTGAGCCGGAATCTTCCTCCTCGTCGATAGCTACTGTTCCGGCTCCCTTGTCACCCCCACCTTCCCCACCGCCTCCCGTATCTGATCTTGACCTTCCCATTGCCCTTCGCAAGGGCACTCGACAGTGCACGCAATACCCTATTGCTCATCATGTCTCTCATGCCCGCCTTTCTCCTTCCTATCAGTCCCTTGCTCTTGCCGTTCTAACCGAGTCAGTTCCCAAGTCGTATATTGAGGCGTTGCAGGTACCGGCGTGGAAAGCGGCGATGGACGTGGAGTATGCGGCCTTCATCCAGCGGGAGACCTGGACGCTGGTTCCTCGGCCCATCGATGCCAAAGTTGTCTCCTGCAAGTGGGTGTACTCCCTCAAGTATAATCCTGATGGCTCCATCGCTTGCTACAAGGCGCGTCTCGTGGCTCGTGGCTTTTCTCAAGCCTATGGTCTTGACTATCATGAGACATTCTTGCCTCGTGGCGCGCCTCAGCTCCATCCGGGTTCTCTTCTCTATTGCCCCTGGATCGAGTCTGGCCGCTTCATCAACTGGACGTGTCCAATGCCTTCCTTTACGGCGACCTCGATGAGCAGGGTATTCATGGAGCAACCGCCTGGAGTGCGTTGCTCGGGGAGTCGTCGAGGTGTGTCTCCTCAAGAAGGCTATCTATAGGGCTGAAGCAAAGCCCGCGTGCATGGTTCCACAAGTTCTCGCAGTCTGCTTTTGCGTATGGCTTTGTCTCTACGTATCTCGATCCCGATCTGTCATGCGGAAACGCACCCCGCATGGATGTGTTATCCTGGGTTTGTGTATGTGGATGACATCATCATCACTGGTAGTGACGATGCCGAGGTCACTGCGACCAAGGCTTATCCGGCTCAAAGCATTTCGTCACACGCGATCTGTCTCCCCCAGTGTACTTTCTTGGACTTGAGATTGCTTACGCGTCGGGGCAGATGTCCATTTGTCGACGGAAGTACGTGCTGGATCTACCGGAGGAGACAGGGGATGCTCGGGGTGCAAGCCGGCCTCCTCACCTATGGAGCAGAATGTGGACTGGTGGGACAATGCCACCGCACTTCTTGAGGATGCAGGCATCTATCGCCGACTTGTGGGGAAATTGATCTACCTCACTGTGACTCGCCCGGACATCTCCTATGCGGTTAGTATCTTGAGTCAGTTTATGCAGGATCCTCGCACTATCCATTTGGAGGGTGTCTATCGGCTTTTGGCGTACCTTAAGAGAGCTCCGGGGAAGGGCCTCTTATATCGGCGACAGGGTCATCTACGCATTGAGGCCTACTCTGACTCTGGGTTCGCTGGTGACAAGGAGGATCGGAAGTCACATGGTGGCTATGCCACCTATATTGGAGGTAACCTGGTCACATGGCGCTCTCAGAAGCAGCATATCGTGTCCCGCTCTAGTGCCGAAGCCGAGTATCGAGCCATGGCGGATACCACGGCAGAAATGTTGTGGCTACGCTCTCTTCTCACCGAGCTTGGCTTCCCGCCAGAAGGGCCTATGCAGATGTACTGCGATAACATGGCTGCTACCTTTATCGCCAGTAATGCTACGTTCCATATGAGGACGAAGCATATTGAGATTGACTGCCACTTCATACGACAGTATGTCGATAATGGTACCATCTGTACCCCACACGTCGCTTCCGCACATCAGCTGGCAGACATCTTCACTAAGGCCCTACCGGGCCCTGCATATGAGACCATTGGATCCAAGCTGGGCATGTTTGATCTCCACGCTCCAGCTTGAGGGGGAGTGTTAAAACCCCTTCTTCTTCTCTCTCCCCTATTGGGCTGAAGCCCACTTTCTCCCTCTCTCTCTCCTTTCTCTCTCTCTCTCCTCTCTATAGATTTCTCTATCGCGTGCATGTACACGTCTTATCAAACTCTATTTTTTCCTATTTTCTCTCTCCTATCGTGTTCTCTCCTTCTAACAGGATTCTTTATGGAGCATCAAGATCATGTCACGTCATCACATGTATATGAATCATCGTAAATGCTTTTTGTTTGATCTTCAAAAAACACCCACAATATTATCATGCGTTGCTTGGAGGAGTCAATTGGGCACGACTGATCTCAAATATTACAACTTAGATGAATGGTTGAGTTCGCGCGACTCAAATAAAACATGTGGACCTTTAAGACCCCTCTGTGAAGATTAATAATGCTAATTAAATTGCGAAGATCAAATACCCCTCATGACGCCACGTCACCTGCGATAAACATAAAAAAAACCCCACAATAGAAAAATTTAAAGGATTTTTGCAAATAAATACAAAAACAAACTTAGTGGTTAGCTTATGCCCTTAAAGGATGCTTAACCACTAATGACGTGTGCACACATGCGCCATGTGGCGAGTGCATATGTAGCCATGCGGTGACAAGCAAATGCACATGCCACATTAGTGCGTGTGTAAAACCCCTTTCTTAATATTTTAAATTAAAATAATTCAAAATAAATTTATAAATATTCTAAAAAATTCCTAAAAATTATTAAATTCATAACTTTCAAAATATAACTCATTTTAAATCAATTTTTTTGTTTGATTAGAAATTAAAAAATCTATTATTTTCTAAATTTAAATTTAAGAAATAACAAGATAATAAATTTTTAACTTAAAATTATACTCATGTTCTTTGGAAAATAAAACTAGAAAAATAAATAATTGTGGATAAAAATATTTTCTCTTATTATTTTTTAATTAAAACTTAATTATAATTTCAAATATAAAATGAGAATAATCTACTCTAAAATGTTAACTTTTAATTATCTATGATTATCCCTTAAAATGATGTATTTTGATATTATAATTTAAATTAAATAGAATGATGAATATGCACTCGAAGTTTGATAACATGCATAGGAATGAAATAATTTATTATTAATTTACATTAATAATCATGTAAATAGAAGTATAAGTTGTATGTTATTACGATGATTGAGCATAGAGGCACCAAATGATTGGCGGAGTAGTAGAGGGGGCCACATGCAAGCTGCCCTGGCACACTAGAGGTGTTGGGAAACCCTAACCTTATGCAAGATCAATGTGTGGCCGCATGGGCTACTAGGGCATTCACAATCTGCTTGGGCACAAAAAATTATGGAAATTGTAGCAACAAAGGGGCATCATGCGGGCTGCTTAGGCATGGCAGAAAAGGGGCCAGGAAACCCTAACCTTGGGTGCAAATAGCATCCCGTAGTAGGGTTGTCAAGCAAGTAGGCCGCAAGAAAGTAGATAGCAAGAGGCACAAGTTGAGGCGGTAGGGGCTGCAGCTAGGGTCACTGGTTAGTAAGACTGACAACCACTAGCTGTGGGGCCTAGCCTAGAAATATGTTGTTGGGGAGCACCATTGCTAGTGATTTCCGTCACCAGAGGAGAGTAGCAACTGTCATGGAGATCCACCACCCTCTACCACCACTAAGAAACCTTAACCTTGTTGTGATACTATACGAAAAGTTCAGGATTTAATTGATAGAACTATCAAAGAAGGATAAGAGAGGCACACGTGTAGAGGGGAGGAGAAAGATGAGGAAACTCGTAAATAAGGGATTGTCAGAAGGTCCATACCATATTATCTCACAATGATTTTAGCAATTAAACCTTAACATTTAAATGAAGGCTTACTTGCATGATACTTATTTTTATTTCAAAAAATGCGTATGCTCCGAAGAAATATTTGAATGAAGAAGCGGAAATTTAAAAATAATACGAAGAAAGATTTGAATGAAGAAGCGGAAACTTAAAAACATAAAGCTTATTCTTAGCAGTGTCCGGGTCTTGATGCCAATGAGGGTAAGTCCCTCGAGCCTTTGATACTTGCAGTAATAAATGTTAGAACTTGAATATACATCATGATTCATCAGAATAATCAGATTGATAACACGGAATTAAACGCGTACCTAGATTCACCGGATCAATCTTCATCCGAAGTAGATTACTAAAGTGGAGAATAGTTTTCTTGAATATCCTTGATGTATCCTCCTGATCTCTAGAGGAAATGTGATTCTCTCTTGAGGGTTATGAGCATCAGGTTATCCAAGTGGACTATGGCCTCCTATTTATAGAGATAGAGGAAAGCTTAAGCCTCTAATCAGTCATTAGTCAGCCCATTAATGATTAATGACTGATTTACTGCCTCTACACATAATTAACCTCCACAAACATAAATAAATGTCGTAGTCACTAAATTAAACACAATTAAATCACTTAATGGGATTAAAATGATAGCTAATTTACAATAATACATAACTATGTACACTTACTAGAGATTAGATCTAACAATAAAGAAATACATTCCTCAAAGTATTTTGGCTAGAATACCATTTATACGAATTTAGCTCAATCTTTTTTTCATGAATATCAATAAATCATAGAGTAGACTATCAAACCACGTTTAGCTAACAGCTTTAAGGGTCCGTCTAAAACGCCATTTTAATTTCTCTAATCTTTTTCAACTTCCAAAATTTTGATACTTATTGGACTACTGGCCCACTCTCGTGGTCTTCTTCACGGGCCATTCTCAACCCTGGTGCGGCCCGGATTAAGAACAACCTGGTGGAAGTCCTCTCAAGAACTCTTTTAACGTAACGTATGCCGGCGGAGCAGCACAACTCAAACCCTAGAGTATAAATATCTTCCTCCACGTCCACCTGCGAAACGCATTTCTCATCCTAAATTCAAGGGGCGGTTTCCGCCGCCGGCGAGCGCCGCAGCGATGCAGATCTTCGTGAAAACCCTTACGGGTAAAACGATCACCCTCGAGGTGGAGTCCTCCGACACGATCGACAATGTTAAAGCAAAAATTCAGGACAAGGAAGGTATTCCTCCGGATCAGCAGCGCCTCATTTTCGCCGGCAAGCAGCTGGAAGACGGCCGAACCCTCGCCGACTACAACATCCAGAAGGAGTCCACTCTCCACCTCGTGCTCCGCCTCCGCGGCGGCGCTAAAAAGCGCAAGAAGAAGACCTACACCAAGCCGAAGAAGATCAAGCACAAGAAGAAGAAGGTCAAGCTCGCTGTTCTCCAGTTCTACAAGGTCGACGGTAGCGGAAAGATTTTGAAGCTGAGGAAGGAGTGTCCGAATCCGGAGTGCGGGGCGGGGACTTTTATGGCGCATCACCACGACCGGCACTACTGCGGCAAGTGCGGTCTCACGTACGTTTACTCTGGAGAGAAGTCGCAGGCGGCGTAGATTCCGATTTGGCGAGAAATTCGGTAGGGTTTCAGAATTTTTGTTGCTTGGTGTATTTTCTGTTTGTTAAGTGAGATCGTGACTTGTCATGACATTGTCTATTGAATCTAGATTTTCCCGTTAAATTATCATATGAATTAAGAAACGTCTATTACTGCTTTTCTATGATCATTTAGACCGGTCCGAGGGAAATTCGTGCTGCATTTCTGAGTGTTGATTTTGTAAGTTTTTCACTCTGCTCTGTGGACATCGTGCAATGTTACCACGGAGCTAAATTTCTCGATTATGTCGTCGAGGACGATAGATCTCCCATGTTATTGTCTCTGTGAATCTAAACTTTTCAATTGAATTGTCACTTTGATGTATATTTACATCTTTGGTTCTTAGCTATTTAACGTATTTTTAATTTATGTTGGGTATCTCGTGATTGGAGTCTTTGTCCTATTGGCGAAATTTGTTTCGGGGAATCGTCAAGACACCCTCTTTTCCTGGATTCTTGTACATTTTTTACATTAAGTGGCCAAATTGGTTAAGTAGCAAGTGCCGTTTGCTTGTCCTTTCATGATTGTCTTCTTTCTCCTGATTATTTAGTTCTTCTCCAAAGACGTAAAATTGAATTAATGGTTAAATTGGTTCATGATTATCCATACAAATTGGTGAACTGTCTTTTCCTGGTTTCTTCTTGTTCGTCTTCCTGTAAACTATTCATAGACAGATTCATTTCAGTCGCCCGCCGTTTTAGTTTCGCCACCAAGGAACTAAGATTATTCTGACGGTGGTATCCTTTCATGATTTTGCGATTCGAATCGGTGAATAGTGGATGAGAACGTTTCTCCTGGTTTTTTTGTTGTTCGTCCTCGCAAAAACTACTCGAATGGTTTTTTATTACCCGCTGGCATGATGTAATTTCAACTGGTGAACAGTTGCAGGCTTCTAGTAAATCTGTCTATGAAGTACTCCAAATTTCATCATGTACACGTGGTAGGAGCAATGTCATAAGCTTCGTCTCTCAACGTCAACTAATCCCGTCATAAAAAACGCAAATGGTTCTGAAGAGTTCTTCGCGCTAATTTCTGCCTCTCCCGTCTTCCCCCGGACATGCGTTCTTCACTGATTTAATCTTTCCAGGCAGAATAGTCGATAAGACCCTGGCACGAAGTAATCTTTGCTCAAGGTTAACGATGTTGCCACGCTTCTCAGCAGTCAATTAATGATAGCTAAATTCTAACAACTCACGCGCCTCCCTAAACAATGCTGCAGTCTATTACCGTACACCTCCTTCCCGCCTAGCCGTTTATCTCTCTGCAAGTCGCCCAATTAATCCATAGCGTGCGCGCGAGAAAAGTTTTCAATAAATACCAGACGGGATGAAGCCTGCTATCCAAGCAGATCTCCTCAGAAATCTCCCCCCGGCGATGGGTTGACAACAATGTGCCTAAGAGGATGAGCGACAACTCCGCCGCCGGCGTGCTCCACGAACTCCGCCGGCGAGAAGAACTTCCCGTGACAAACGCAAACTATCCTCACCTCCTCTCCCTTCTTGTACCTGTACAGAAATCCCTCCACTCTCCTTCCTCCCACTCCCACCGTGAAAACGCAAGGCATCTCCTCCATCATCCCCTTCGCCTCCGCCTCCCCTGAAAATATCTCCACCAAATCCTTACGTCACCTTCTCTCCCTATATCTTCGAAATCTTTTAACTCACCTTGACGGTTAGACGCCGGATTCTCCTCTTCCGGCGAGACCCCAGCGCTCTCCTCTAACGTCCTACTTCGAGATCCGCTCCGCTTCTCCGATCTCTTCCGTTTCGCTTCCAGCCGCCGGAGATACTGCAACTCCTTACGCTTCTTCTGCTCTTCCCCCGTCTCCACCGGCAGGGAGCTCGTTCTCGCCAAAGCCTTTCCCGATCTGGATTCATCCATGCCTCGCTGTTGCAGCGACGGGAGGAAGGAAATCGAGGAGGAGCGGAGAAGATTCTTTTTCTTGGCCGTTTCTTCGCCGGAAAAGCGTCCGCCGAGGGAAAGTCCTAGAGCGAGCTCGACGTCGCCAGATTTCTCTTCCACCGCCGCCGGAATCATCCCTCCGAAGTCTCCCGAGAGTCCGCGCAGCAGATCTTTCGCCTCACCCATTGTTTCCTCCTCCGTAACGAACTGATCTATTAATCGGTGCGGTTTCCTTCAAGGACCGTCGTCCTCCGCAAGATCGGTTACCAGATCCATGACAAAAAAATAAAGGAAGAGAAGATCACCATGAAGAATGAGCAAGTTGAAGAGGTCGAGGGTTTCAGATACTTTTGTTTTGCCTCTCTCGCTCTCCCTACCTCTGGATTGGCGTTTTTGAAATGTAGAATGACTGAAATACCCCTGGAAATGACCACGTGTCGACTGTAGATGTCTCCTCTGATACGTGTCGTTCCTTCGTTTCTCCTCGCGAAATCGTGACACCTCGCAAGCGGGAAAGCTCGCTGACGAACACGTGTCGGAAGTACTATTGCGCCGTGCTGACCACGTCCGCAGCCTCTGTAAATTCAACACGTAGCTTCCTGTAGCCAGCTGCAGATATATAATTGGTTCCCGATGCATGTTGAGGAGCTGCTGACGCAAGAGCTTCTGACTTGCCTACGTGGCGGACTCTTATCCGATTGCCGACGCACACTTGTCATTTAATTGATGTTTAATAATTGAAGAAAAAGATATTTTCGGGATGGATAGTCTCAATCGTGTGGAAGAGGCTCGCCACGTCGGATCTTATCCGAACCTGACCCACGAGGTACTAAGATGGACGCCCAGACACGTGGAAGCCTGGGGAACAAGGACTGTGGATGTCCCGTTACTGGCCGTCGGATTGCCTTTGGAAGGTGTACGATGGAGTGGTAGAATACGGTTCATTGGCTTAGAATTGATTACATCCTTGACAATTTTGCATTCATTCTTTTTTAATCCGTAAGCCACGACTTTCAATACTGAATTTAATTTTGATGGTTTCACTGACGTTAAAACTATGCAAAATTAAATGGTTTCATACCGTCGTCAAATCCTGCCATGGAGTTTGCAAAAATGGTTGGTTCATTTGGTAGTTTATGGAAATAACAAATTAGAATACTAAATTAGGAAATAAATTGCATGACAAATTGATTCTTTGTTTGATTTTTTTTGTTCCCAAACTATATAAAAATAGTGATATTCATGTTATTTAAAAAGAATGATGAACAAGAGACTTCATTTCGCCATTTGCATTTCTCAATGTTGGCAACGTTAGGAGAAGACGAGCTCTTGTGACACATTCCTCCGAGACATTAAAGTCTAGATCTATGCATGCCTTTCACTTGAGTATTTTAAGGGCTTCAAGATACATCTTGGACAAAGACTACAAGGCCAAAAACAGACCAAAGATATAAAAGGAAGGGTGAAGACAATGAAAGGAAGCAAAGTTAGAGATAGGATGTTAGGTGCATAAATGTGTACCTCCATGTCAAGACAAGATACTTCTAGGATTTTTGACCTTCACATGTAATCAGTCCATCAATCCCTTTCGCAACAAGTTGCAATGTGGAAAAAATTGGTTCATGCGGAAACTTGATTCATGTGGTGAAAGTGAATGCATAGGAAGAAAGCTTTTTCTGTGATTCTTGATGGGAGGTGACCTTACAGTGCATCGAAGTTGAATCTAGCATGGATCTAACTCAGATAATTTCTACAAATAGAGATATTCCATCATGCATAAAAAAATTTTGGTTGCTCATCAAATTGTTGGGATATGATGTCAATAAGATTTGTAAAATTTTGATTAAAACATTAAATGTAACTGAATATATTAAATCAGATATTCAAACTATCGAGACACCAAAGCCCAATGATTTGATCTTCTAGTATGTATGAGAGAATATACTTACAGGGTTCCCTTAAAGGAGTTCTTGAAGGTATTCAAGTGTCTAGCCTCTAGCGGTATTTAAATAATCTTTGTATGGTTGAATATCCTCTTCAAATCTCTTCAACAAGAGAGAAATAGAAGAAATGAGATCATTCTAATAAGTCTTGCATGAGCACCTTTAGTTGCAGTTGTTCTCCCCCTATTTATAGATATTTATTACGTAGATTTTTCATAAAAACCCTCATAATTATGTCTATATCTAGACATATTGATAGACCTCATGCGTGTGACCCTCTAGGTACATATATCTCATTAGTTAATAAATTTATAAGCCTAATAACATCTTATTCGTCAACCTTAATTAATAATTCATATCAACATATAGATTAATTAATCAATGATCGATTTAACCCAATTGATAAGTTAAGTTGCTAGTCCATTGAGTGTCAAGCTACATTACGTACTCTAGGAGATATATTATATATAAGGACTCTCTTATGGAACCTTTCCGTCATCAATTAATATGAATGTATAATCCTTGGCATACAGGAGACTCATGAATGACTTAGGATATAATAAACTATCAATTACTAATCGGTCACTAAAGTTAATTTGGATGAGTGTAAGAAATCAAATGGAACTCCTTCTTTGATATTTTGATTACCTTGGCCAAGGATTTCATTGCATCTGATTCTTTGAGTCAATCTTCTCAAATACTAAGGTCGGATGGTCCCATCTTGATCACATAGTCTTCCATCTTTGAGGAATTCATGTTGTATCCAATATATGATAGTTTGGAGGTCCCCTAGCTAGGAATTCATGGTCAGAATCAAAACACGGTCATCCATTCACAAGATATCTTTAATATCTCAAGTGAAGGGACCAAATACATAACCATGTCATGAATCAATCTGATTGACAGGTTGGCATAATATAATTCAGGGATTTATATGAATCAATTCAATGAACTATTTCTCTAAAGAGCACCGACTATCTAATCCTAATATCTCTACACCAATCGTCATAAGATCAATCATACTCACGAGTCGGATCAGATAGTGTTATTCTTTCCAAATAACTTAATATCCTTCTCAAATATCCCACAAATAGGAATGTTTAGAATACATGTTTAAATATTAGTGATTACTGTATTTTGATCTCATCATAATTCACGTAGTCATTCATATGCTCATAGAATGTATGACAAACATCATACAAGAATGGTCCTAAATAAATTTGATTTTAATTAACATAAACAAGATACATGGAAGTGTGATTGGCATGTAGGTTACATAATATCCCTCACAAATTTGATGTGTGTCTGATGGTAGTATTGGGCTCTTGACCCATTTAGGGCCTCTTATCTTCAACTCTTATATAAGAACTTTTATACTCTCCCTTCCATATACAATTTTAGGGTTTCTTTTTCTTATCGTCAACATGGTATCAAAGCCATAAACTCTTATCTCCTTTGCTGCCATCGGACGCTACAATCATCATTCCCAGCATGCCGCTTCCTCCCACTTTGACACAATATCCTCTCATTTATTGTGTACAATCGTCATTGTTGTCGAGCCTTCTCGTCGTTGATATCGCAAGCATCATCTGTCGCTCAACTCCATTCGATCCTTCACGACATGTGCCGTTACACAACATCCTATGCTCCGCACTGAGCTCCGCTCCACAACGTTCAACACTTTGCATAGTCCACTACTCTACGCCACATGTGCTCCACTCCATAACTGCCCGCTATTGCGTATCGTCTGATGTTTCGCTTTAGACGACACATCTATTCATGCCTACATCCGTTATCCCGACATATTACAAAGTATGCATTAATAATCTATGGCTTCACCTAGGGATTCTATATCCTCTCCACACTCTTCGGCTCCGGGTTCCAATACTTTGTTACCACTTATTTCAATACCTCAGGTTGACACTCTGGTGATTATCCCGCCTATAGTGCTTTCTACTCCATCTACATTTGTACCTTGTCTTTCAATCATGACACAACTTACTCAATCTGCCTATAATTTTACTGGCCATAATTACGCAGCATAGGCTTTTGGCTTCGAGCTCTTTCTTGAGTCTCATAACCTTCATCATCATCTCATTGATGACCCTCCGCTACTTCGTGACCCGTTTTATGCCTCTTGGTCGCAATCCAACTCAGCTATTTTCACCTAGATGCTTCACAACATTGAACAAAACATTGTCAAGTCTCTTGCGCGCATCAAGCCAGCACACTCTCTTTGGAAAACCCTCAAGACAATTTGTGTCAATCAAAAGAATATTGACCATTTGGTAGAGATCTTTGAGTTTCTTCTTACTTGAAAACAAGGCAATCTCTCTTTTTTAAGCCCACTTCGGTCACTTGTAGGCCTTCATTCAAGAGGTTGACTTTTATCATCCTCCCATCCACAAATCTTGTGATGTTGACGCATTACCGCGGAGAGCTCTATGCTAGTATCTATCTTAGTGGGCTTCGTCTATCCATTGCGTCTCAAATTAGGGGCTCTCTTCTCTCTAATGACCGTGTCTCTTGCCTCAATACCATTTTGTCTGCTGCTCTTTGAGTCAAGGCTAGTACGCCTTTGTTTCCTCTCTCTTATGCTCCAAGCGATACACCTCCTCCCTCAACAATGGCCATTTATGCTCCTCAAGATGATGGTGGTCTCCCTCCCTGATTTGATGGCAGTTGTCCTCCTCGTGGGTGTGGCTGCAACTTCTTTCTGCCATGTCCTCATTGCAGCAAGCAGAACTATCTTGCTAACAAATGTTAGAAGTAATTCGACAAGCCTCCTACTGCTCAAGTAGTTCTAACTCCAGCTCCCTTTTCTCCAATATCACCCATCATTCATGTTCCCCAATATCACGTGACATTGACGTCGGCCGAGTATGATGCGCATTACCACTCCGCGAGTATTGATGCCTCATCTTCTACTAGCCTAGCGTCGCTTATGGCTCCCTTCACATTAGGTATGTCTGCTTTACTTGCTTCCTCTTCACCATCATGGATTATCGACTCTGGGGCTTCCTCTTCATATGACCGGGACTTCATCACTCATATCTTCATATCACCCTACCCCCCTCCCATCCCCCTGTTACTATTACAAATAGTCGACCTTGTTTGGTCCAAGGCTATGGTACTATTCATGTCACCCCTTCTCTTTTTCTTCATCCAATCCTCTATATTCTTGGTTTCCCTATAAACCTTCTCTCCATTAGTGCCATCACTCATGCTCTTCCTTGTACAGTTACCTTCTTTCCTCTTCATTGTATTTTCTAGGATATGTACAACAGACGGAGGATTGGTTTGAGTTTGAGAATAGGCCGGGGGATCTATGAGCTAGTTGCTGGTGTGAGTCGTGTCAATTGGGCAAATATTATCGATCTTCTTACTCTAGTCATGATGATGATAACATGCGATATTTACATCATAGAACATGATTTTTGATGCATATTTAAGTATAAATGATTTCATTTCTATGCATGTTATCATACTTATATGTATTTTTTATTATTATATGAAAAGTCACTATATTCTCAAAAATACTTTAAATTAGGGTTAAAAATAATGATTTTAAGATGAATAATTTAATAACCCATCTTTATTTTGAGATTATAGATGTTTTTAGAATTAAAATAATGAGAGAAAGCATTTATAGACATTTATTTATATTTTCCTAAGTTAAAATCTCTTAAAAAAATAACTATATTTTTTTGAAATAAAATTTAAAACTCTCATTATTTATTAATTTTGACTTTTTAGAATAATAGATAATTAAATTTTGGATCAAATGAAAGAAATTTGGATTAATTCGGAGTTATATATTAAAAGTTATGAATTTTCTATTTTTAGGGATTTTTTCCAGATTTTTAAACTGTTTTTCTTATTTTATTTTCGATTTTTAAACCGTTTTTAATAAATAAAAAAAAAAATAAATAAAAAATGGGCGCGGGGCCCGTGTGGATGTGACGTGGCACGCAAGGCCACGTGGCAGCGCCACGCGGACCCGCGCAGCGCCTACGTGGCGCGATATACATTTATATATTTATTTACTATAGTTAATAAAAGGGGTCTTTAGCCTGCCCTATATGGGGAGGGTTATTACCCCTATAAACCGTCGGGTATTATAAACCCAACGGTTTCCCAACTTATTTCCCGTGTGGGACTAATCCACGGCCTTTTATTTGATGCAGGTGACGTGGCGCTACGAGGAGCGTTGGATCGGGATGACGCGTCGATCTCACGCGTCGATCGGATGAAGCGCGGACCACCGATCAATCAAAGGGCACGTGTTAATTAAAGAGGAGTTATAACGGTCCAGATTGAACCGCGCGGGGATCATCCGGACCGTCAGATCAAGAATCAAAGGACGCGATTTAAAGCGTTTTTAAAACGCTTATCTACGGATCGCATCTGGACCGCACGATCATGATCCAACGAGCGCGATTCAGGCGTTTATATAACGCCTATCAAACGGAGCATCTGAGCCCTTCATCGAAGATCCGACGATCGGGACTTAACGATAACGGTTCGTGATGAACAGTTTCATCACAGCCGTTCATCAAGCGATCGGACGGTTACGAAATGACGCCCTATAAAAGGGCATGTTCTTCACGATTCTAAAGCATCCGAGTTTGAGATTCAATCTAATTGAGTGTCAAGACACCTCTCTCTCGTTTCTCTCGAGTTCTTCCTCTTCCTCTTTCAATTCCGCGTCCACGGAGGGGTAGAAGTCGAGATTTGGTGGAAAATTGGGGGAGAAATCGACGCTTGAAGTTCACGTTCGCGTTCTTCACGATTTCGGTGATTAATAGGCTTAATCACCTCGTTTCGATCACTAATTGGGCTTAGTGGAAGCAGTTTTACCTTAATTATCTCACTATCATGTTTAATTTGTGTTTAGATTAGGATTTAGATGTTAATTTTATCGAAATTTAGCTAAAATCGCGATTTCTTCGGTCCGAAATTTCTCTCCACTTCGAAATTTGATTGCTCCGTGAAATCAAGTCCAAATTGGACGATTTTTGATTCCGTGGAATCGATTTGAAGTCTACTTTCTTAAAATACCATTTTCCCCAATTTTTTCCATCGATTTCCCGTCCGATTTGATCAAATTTGAAGATTACATCAAGAAATTGCTTAATTCCCTGTGGATTCGACCCGTATTTACCATTATACCCTTGAATTCGATTCATTTTCATCAAATTGGTAAGTTCGGTATTATTTTTGACGCGATACGGCGTGAAATCGACGACCTCGCGGTTTCGTCTCGTCAAATGACATCCCCTCTTATGTACTTTTTGGACTTCATTGCGATATTTGGGGCCCTCTTGTACCCCCTCTGTTTCGAGTCATTGCTACTATAACGTGTTTGTTGATGACTACACTTGTGTTAGTGAGGTCTAACTTCTCTGCGATCACTCTAAGGTTGTCACTATGGTCACTAATAACATGAAATCTATACATATAATTATATGATTATCAATATAAATTAAGGCATAAAACATTCTATGCTTATCCATGTTATCATATTGTGAGTGTATATCTATCATTCTACGAAAATTTAAGTTATAATATCAAAATACACTATTTTAGGGATAATCATGAATAATTAAAGAGAGATATTTACAATTATATTATTCTCACTTTATATTTGAGGTTATAATTGGGTTTTAATGATTAATAATAATAAAAATTATTTTTATATACACTCGTTTATTTTTTAACTTTATTTTATAAAAGAAATGAGATATTTTTTAAATAAAAATTTATTCTCTTTTTATTTATTAAAATTTAATTTTTAGAATGATATATTATTTAATTTATGATAAAATAAGATAAATTTGGATTATTTTAGAGTTAGATTTTGAAAGATACGGATTTTCTAATTTCTAGGGATTTATTTGGAATTTTTCAAAATTTTTGTGAATTTATTTGGAATTTTTCAAAATTTTTGTGAATTTATTTGGATTTATTTTTTAATTAAAAAATAATAAAAATAATTATAAAAATGTGCACTGGCGTGGCAACTGACGTAGTAGAGCAGCTTCGTGTCGCCACGTGGCCGTGTATGTATGCATATGTGCTTGCGCACATGTGCACATGTGTGTGCGCGTGTGTAAATAGTGAGTTAAGCATCCTTTTCAGGATTTTCGCTAACTCACTAATCACAGATTTATTATATACCCGTCGATTTGTCCTTATTTTTTCATGTCAGACTATTTGTGTTTATTTTTATGCGCAGGGTGACGTGGTGAAATGTGGAGCGTGCGATGGCGTGAATCAAATCGCGATTGCCAATCTTCACTTAAGTCAGGGGGTACGTGACACACTTGATTGGGCAATGATTTGTTTTAAAACTGTTAGAGCGATAGTTTTGATATACACATCTGTCTTGAATTGCCATTTAGCTGAGTATATTTAGTTTTTAAATATACTATGCGTCTTTAAATTTTACTCTCACTTGATCTTAATCATTACATGACTATTCAATATGAAAGTTTACTATTTTATATTTTCCACTGCTACTTGGACTATGAGGCTAACGAGTGTGATTATTTCAGGAAAAGCAGCATGTATGATTCAAATCTTATCTTCTTTCATATAGTCTAACTTATCATCTTCCATCGGCTAACATTTATAAACTAAGGGTATTATCGTAAATTGAGTTTAACACTAACCAAATATAAGGGTTAGGGTTCTCTTGTTGTGAAGTACCCCCGACAGAAATCGAAAAAGGCAAACACAAAAACGCGAGCTCCCGACGACTACAAAAAACCCTCTTCGACGGACGAGAAATCTGGGCTGTCAAGACGTCCTTACGGTGGGAGACGAATCTCACTATCTGCAGATTTCTAAAGCGTCTTCGGAAATCCCTGAAGCATCCTTGGAAATCCACTGAAGCGCTCTCGGAAATCATCTGAAGCATTTCTCGGAAATCCACGGAAGTTTTGTTTTTGGAAGCTTTTCGAGTAGCATCCGGTTTCTTGTATCGTTTTCGTGTTTGTTTTCCCTATTGGGGGCTTTTTTTTAACGTCGTCTTACCCATTCTTCGAATAAATCTGTTTCTCTCTGTACGAAAAGTTTTAGTTACTGTTTTGTTAGTTAGTTCCATTTCAATTAGTTTGTATTACCTCGTGGAGATTATGTTACTAAATTGAATCGAAGTGTCCAATTCGAATCTTTAATATTTTAACTTCATTAAATTTAGGTTTTTAGGTTGAATCTTGTTTGTTTGTATTTCGATTCTGCTGTCATCCAACTAAGCATTCGTGTGTTATCTAATTTAGTATTTCAATTAAGTTCTTATACTAATAGAAACCCTCTCGGTATCTTGATTCAGAGTGCTTTCAGTCAACAGTAAGTTATCAATCTACTCTCGTTCATCTCGTTCATTCACCTCACATATCAATCTAATTAATTTGCTGTTTGATATAACTTTATTTGCTGTATTAAAGTTTATATTGTGGACTGATACTGTTTTACAGACTGAATTGAGGATTGAACCGTGAGAAATTATAAACTGGTGAGTCCATTTAATTAGATTTGGATTATACCTAAGATATTTGGTTGAAATCTTAACGCCTTACCTGCAGAATCAGTAGCTTGACCAAGGGTAATTCTAGCTGTAGTTTTCTATTCTTAGTCTTAACTATTTTGGTGATCATCAGGTTGTACTACATAACTAATTATTGTAGTTGCAGGTATCATCAAATTTGAATTTGTCAGTAAGTACACTACTGTTAGTTTCATTCTTATTTGCAGTATATAAAAAAAATTGTATATCTCTTATTGAGTTTACTTCTGTGGCATTAATAGCTGTATACCACTTCTGTGCTTCTATTTCTGTGAGTTCATTAACTGCATAACTCTGTGTTTTAATTCTGCGATAGTATCAGCTGAACTTATTTATCAATCTAAATTTTCAGTCTGATATTCTGTGTTAGTACAGATTAGTCTTAAGAAGGTCAGAGAGTCAACCCGTTGTGCTCAAGGTCAATCATTGTTGGTAAGAATCAATCTTTAGTACTCAAAGTCAAAGTACATTAGCAGAAAAGTCAACTCTAGGTCAAAGGTCAACCCAAAGTCAACAGAAGATAGAAAAAGTCAACTTTAGTAGAAAGTCAACTCTAGGTCAAAGGTCAAACCAAAGTCAACCGAAGACAGAAAAAGTCAACTTTAGTAGAAAGTCAACTCTAGGTCAAAGGTCAACCCAAAGTCAACTAAAGATAGAAAAAGTCAACTTTAGCATAAAGTCAACTCTAGGTCAAAGGTCAACATAGAGTCAACCAAAGACAGAAAAAGTCAACTTTAGCAGAAAGTCAACTCTAGGTCAAAGGTCAACATAGAGTCAACCAAAGATAGAAAAAGTCAACTTTAATAGAGAGTCAATTTTAGCTTAGAAGTCAACTCAAAGTCAACAGAACTCGAAAAGTCAACTCTGTCAGAAAAAGTCAACATTAACAGAGAGTCAACACTGGTCAGAAAGTCATCATTAGTAGGGAGAGCCAAACACTTAGACAGGAGCAGTCAGACATATCTTTTCAGATTCACACGCACACGCAAAAGACATGAGCGTCTCATTCGTTGAGACGAGGCGTATATACTTGAGGAGCGGGAAGACCGAGTGAAGCCAGAAGACGAGGTCACGGTTTACCACTGGCTGGCGGCACTAGCAGAAGAGGCATGACAAGGCGTGAAGGGACGAGCGATCGAGTGGAGATCGGCCTGAGGGAGTCAGGGCGTCCAGGAGCCGAGGAGATCGAGGCCTAGTGGGTAGTGCCGTAGGGAAAGGTAAAGGTGAGTGTTAGGTTTTCCGTAGGGGGAAAACCTAAAACCTTGTATCTGAACATTGTCCTTCACCCTTTGAGTGGTGAGAGGATTAGGTTTTATTTGGTGAGGAGGAGGCTCCGAGTCTATAGTACTCGGGACTGGATTAAGGGACAGTAGGTCCCCCAACCAGTATAATAATACCCGGTGCAAATTGAGAGGACAAAAAGTGAGTGATTAAGTCAACGAATCTAAATAGAGGAAGAAAAGTTAGATAACTTTAAAAAAATTACACATAACCTAATTCAACCCCCCTTCTTAGGTTAAGCAACCACCCTAAAGGGACTTTCAAAAACAATTTAATCTCAACCGCTTATCTAAAGAGTTATAACGGTTGAGATTAAATGCGCCCGACGGACTTCAAATGGATAACGCGTGGCAACATCTCAGGCGTCGATTCCTGATTGGACAGACACGATCACGTGACGCTTCTTCTTCACTCGCGACATGGCAAAATTTGAGCGCTCCATCTTTGATCGAACGGACGCGACTTAATGGCAACGATTTGCATCTAAGGATTTTATCTGAGCTGTTGATTTAGGATGAGGAGCCAAATCCAATGGTCACGCCCAATTTATCCTATAAATACACATGTTCTTCGACGATATAAAGCATTTAGTGGTGTTTCGAGTAAGCAAAGTGTTTAGACATCTCAATCCTTGAATCTCTTGTTTTCATCATCTTCGAGATCAATTTCTGCGTCCAACGAGTGTTTGAAAGTGAGATTTCGTGGAGACAATAGGGAAAAATTACTTCTTGAATGCCGATAATCATTTTTGAAATTGCAGAATGAAAAGCCTTTGATCCAGTGATCAATTGGATCATTTTTAGCACTTTCTTGAGTTAGAATTTATGTTTTCCTTCTAATATTTCTTCTTATAATATCAGATTTCATTTTCAAATCGTAGATTTGGTTAATTTATATTTAATTTCGGTTTTTTCTCTCTTCGCGTTCAGAAATTTTACCTAAATTTTGTTCTTTGATTTCTCCGTGAATCTTAATATAAATCTAGTGATTTTTCATTCTATGAATTTGTCTTTTAGTTATATTTCTAAATTTACCAAATTCCCTAATATCTCACCTCAATTCGTTGTTTCAATTTGATCTCATTTGAGGAAATACCTCGGAAATACCTTAATTCTCTGTGGATTCGAGTCTTATTCACCACTATACTCTTAAATTCGCGATTATAATGTTAAATTGGTGAGTTTTGCATATATTTTGAAACGTCTCCGCATGTATTCAATGAACTAACTAATAACATGTAATTGATACTTGAGATTACAAGATTAATCATGCATTTTAAGGCATAATTCATACCATTCCTATGCATTTTATCATACTTTGAGTATATATTCATTATTCTATGCAATTTATATCAAAAATCTCAAAATGTATTATTTTATGGTTTAATCATATATAAATCTAAGTTAAATTTTAAATAGATTATCCCCATTTATATTTGAAATTTCATTTGAGTTTTAAATGTAGATAAAAAGAGAAAATTATTATGTACATTCATCTACTATTTAGTTTTATTTTCCAAGAAAGATGAGTGTATTTTTGAGTTAAAAATTTATTCTCTCATTATTTCTTAAATTGAACTGCATAGAATGATAGCTTATTTGATTTATTTTAGTTTTAAAAAATCAAAAATATTAATTTTAAAGTGTAGGCTATCGTGGCAGCTGACATGGCGCCCATGATTTCATGTTGCCACACGGTAATGTGTAGGGATGCCACATCGTGCACACATGGGCATGTGTTGAGGAGTGATAATCATGTTCGGTGCCCCTAATGGGGTGAAATTAATTAATAAGAACCCACCGCCATATTTATATTTGATAAATACCTTAATATTTTCAATGTGGGGCTATTTTTTTATGCTCAGATGAAAAGGCAACATTGGGAGGGTTGTATCATCGCAAAAGAAAGTGATGGGGATACGTGGCAGTCTATAAATGGGCATCGGTTGTCTTATTTATGGACAAATCCTGGCAGTTGATCAGAGGAGTTATAACGACTATTGTTCGAAGTGCTTGATGGTCCTCTACACGATACGAGGCGTTAGATCACGATCAGGCAAAATGCAATCAGACAACACTCCCTCTTCGTGTGGTGACGTGGCTTCATAGATCATATGGCTACAACTTAATGACATTGTTTCTTATCTTGACTTTTCATCTGAGCTGTTGATCGAAGATAAAGCATCAATCCAACGACCATGCCCAATTTTAGTTCTATCTATACTATCTATTTGACAGAAGATGTATCATTGGCTGTTTCGATTAATCATACCTTTTACACAAATGGCTTAAACATCATTTCTTTGTAAAACTCCAAAAATCTTTTGTCAAAAGGTTTCCCTTTTCTAAGTTTATAGTGGAGCATCATTATCTTGATATATATCATCTTTCTTCTACCCATGTTGTCATCGGGAGGAAGTTGGATCCAACAAAGATTACCTTTAAATCTTCATAATGATGGCAATGAGAGGCTCCGGGGAAGAGTTAGAGAGAGCCTCCCTCCTCCTGATCCTTCACGATTTACAGAAAATATTTGTCATTATTTTTAAAAATTCATAGGTAAGACTTTTTGACGCGCCATATCCAAATACGATGTTCTAAAACCAGTGTAAAAGACCCATAACTGACCGTTGGATTAATTTTGGAAGGTGGATGACAAATAAATGTTTAAATTTGCTTAGAACCTTTTATCAATAATTTGATCCGCACTTTCTCCTAAAAGTCGATTTCACGAGATTTTTAGTTTCTTGCGCTCCGGGAAGAGAACTGATGTGCGGGATCGCGGCCATTCTGTCGGAAGCTTCAGCTTCTGAAGATGCTAATGAGGTGCTGAAGCCTACTGCTTCGCTTAATCGTCGTATTTCAGCGTCTGGTTTTTTTGGTTAATTTTTAAGTTTTCTTTGCCTCTGTTACTCGATGTTTATCCTCTATAGCGCATCTTAATTATCGGTCTGAGGGGATTGTTTTACCAGAGAAGGATATACTGTAGTCACCTTGTCGCTTTTTTCTATATTTACTCGTGCTCCAGATTTTAACCGAGTAGAGATATGAAATTCAGGATAGTATTTATTAGCTTCTTAATTATTGCATTACTTGCTATGGGGGAAGTAGACAGTCTCAAAAGATCATTCGTTTACTATCTGATATCCATCTTTATATCTTGCGATCACTGAATCTGATTACAATAGCTGCCTTTCTTCTTCTGATTCAGTTTTGAAATTGACTCTCCCCAATTCATTATTATTATTATTTTTATCAGAAACAAGCTACATTCTCGTTCCTAATCTCTTTCTTTCGAGAGGATAACTTTTTTCTTCAGCTTCTTCTTTCGGAATTGATTCATCGTTGACAATTTTGAATCAGGAACATAGTACAGCATCCCTTATAGATGATCTCCGAGTAGCCCTCAGTAGACGCGGTCCTGATAGTATCGGTAGCAAGAAACTCGTTTTTCAATCGGAATCAAAGGGTCCCTCTCTTTCAAAGAAAGAGCCAACGGTTGGAATCTCGACATCCAGTTATCCGTGCAATATTCAAGTGAGGAAGTCAGAATCAGAGTTAATGGGTTCGTCCGTACAGGGAGAGAAATCAACTTTAATACTCCAGTTTTTGGGAGCCACTTTACATCTTCGAGGAATCAATCCTTCTGTGCAACCATTGATCGACAATTGTGGAAACATACTTGCATATAATGGTACTTCGTTTGTTTCAATTACTCACACTTCTAATTTGAATATCTGTATTCATTATTGTCTAATTTGTTCCTCTAGTATTTTCAATTTTTCTCGTAACTTTGATGATGTCAGAAAAGAAACATAGTAAGTATGTGAATCATTTATTTATTTATTTTTTTGAAGAAAGAAAGAGAGGCCCTCCAATCCGAGGCCCACCCGTTGTCATAGAGTAATATGACGAATGTACAAAGTCAAATTAAAGGGGTACATAAGTTGACTGGCCTGAGCCACTCCGATACCATGACTGCTCAAGTCCCCTCGCGTCGTACTGGATGGCATCGACTGAGGGATGCGTCCCCTGAATATGACTTCGTTCCGATGGCCCCATATGGACCAGAGTATGGAGAAGAGCCGCTGCCACTCCGCCGATAATCGCTGTGTTCCCGCCCGAAGGATCTCCAAAAAGGCCTCCCAGGATGAGATCTAGAGGCGGTCCACATTGGCCCGTTGCCAGACCGACGAGGCAACGGGGCAGGTAATGAACAGATGCTCGCAAGTCTCCTCAGCACCTGCACATAGTGCGCAGCCGGCTGGGACGTCCGGTATCACACAGTGTAGAAATGCCCTCGTCTTTAGGCGTCTCCAGAGAAGGAGCCAGACGAATATGCGAATCTTAAGCAACAACCAGCTCTTCCATGCAGCGCACCACAGTCGTAAGAACGTAGGGTCCTCAGTATGTGAATCATTTATTAGAATGACTATTATAGATCAAATCTTGTGTTTCAAAGAAAAAAATATAGATCCAACAAAAACTTCAATAATTTTAGGGGAATAGTCTTTAAGTAAGAACCATAGAATTCTCATGGGTGGCTTGACTATTATAATCTATCCTGTATTCTTTGGGGGCACCGTTTGGGGTGCATCCCTCCCTCCTATCAAAATAAAAATAAAAAATCTATCCTGTATGTTATGTCAAAGCGCCAGGTAGATGTAGGAGGGATATGAAAACCATTTGTCTGATATTGATTGTGTCCCCTCTGCACTAATTTGAGTGGACAGAGGAAACTCTTAGAAACGATTTCTTGCCAAGGATATTGAAATCTTTCAGCTTGCATATATATTGGGAGGGGAGGAGAGTGATGGAAATATTGCTCAGAAAATGTGGATAGGAGATTCTCGTGCTTTTCTTTCCCTTCTCTTGGAGATGACTTGACTTCAGTGCTATCTTTCTCTCTCTATGTATATTTGTGTTCTTGTGTCTCTTTCATCTCTGTTTCTACACGTTCTTGGTGAATCAAGGAAAAAGTCTCTTTGAACAATGATAAGTTTTTTCCCCTGTATTTCCTCATAGGATTCTTTCATTTTCTACTGTAAAACTAAAACTAAAACGCTTAGATTCACTGTCACTGAACTTGAACATTTTTCACTACAGTCTCTGAAATCCAAATCATCCCACTTCACTACGATTGATAGCAGATTTTCCCTTTGATCATCATAGAATTTTGTTCACCTAGCGTCCTTTAAACATCTAGTTTTGATTCTAATAAATAGTACCCTTCTAATTTTATCTACAGGAGAGGTGTTTGGAGGAATTCATGTCGATAGTGATAAAAATGATGGAGAAGCTCTTCTGGATGTACTGAAAACATGTGGAGAACAGGAAGGCTACCGCATAAAAGATGTACTTTCATCTATTAAAGGCCCATGGGCATTGATTTACTGGCATGTAATATTTCCCCCTTTTTCAATCATCGAAACATTTGAAGTGTTCTTCTTGTGGCCATAATTCCTTTAATGACATTTTAGGCAAAATCAAGGACCCTATGGTTTGGTCGTGATGCATTTGGAAGAAGAAGCCTTCTTGTTCACTGGCCTACTGTCAATGATCCCCATTTCATCTTATCTTCAGTTTCACCATTAAATTCAATTAAGGAAATATCTGGTAAAAGCTTGATAATTCTCCCATGAATTAGTTATCTTTATTAAATGTCGGGGTAGAATATAATGGTACGCATTTGCATTTCATTAGAAAGCCATTATCAGGGTGTTGACTCTGTGGATGCTCGTCATGACTGGGAGGAGCTTTCTTGTGGCATATATAGCCTATGCATGGAATCTCTGTCAGAAATTTTTTTTGGGATCTCTAGAATACAAAAACATCAATGGACGAATGCACTGCTGAATGATCTCATTAAATGGGAGAGAAGGCCCGTGAATCCTCAACAATATGTTCTTGCTGACGCTACATGTCATTTCAGTTCATACGGTGGGGATTTTGAGAGAAATTTCTCTAAAATTTTATGATTTTCCTTTTTGATAACTTTTGCTTGTTGAAAAAATTGTGAGAAGTTCCTATTTTGGATTCAGGGAATTTCCATTCTGCACAGAATCTGCTGACTTGTCTTAGAGAATCTGTTATGCGTCGAACCTCTTTAACCATGCCTAAGGTCTGATGCCTTTAATTGTTCTTCATAACTTTCAATCTTCTAGTCTAATTAGAATTTTAGGGTTTTCAAATTCTAGATTGTTCTTCAGCTCCTGTCTTTTCTTGTACCTTTAGTAATATAAACTGCATTTGTGGAAAGACCTTCGTTACTTTTTCTAACTTGGGAAACTCATACTGGTTCATGCTCTCGTTTCTTTTTATCTTTAATTTGATATATCTTACATTATGCGTTAAAGACATTTGTCTCTCTTTACTTCTATTGATTTTCACCTTGACATACAGACTGATCCTTATTAGACTGCAGAAGCAATGACATCATCAGTGGCGCTTTTATTTTCTGGAGGATTGGATTCTATGATACTTGCGGCACTTTCACATCAATGTCTTGGTCACCAATGTAATACCAAAACTACATTGTCTTCCTCTGTTCAACAGAAAAAAATACATTGCCTTCGTATTTCTTTTTCCCTATTGAATAGTCATGATTTAAATTAAAAAGTAAGTTTTCCTTGATGTTTGTATCTTGATGCATCCAAAAAATTAGTCAGACTTTCATATTGAAAAATGTTCATTAGAGTGCATATTCAATAATATATTAAGTTTATTGTACTATAGCACGTGCATAATATCTTTGATCCCCTGTATTCATTAGAGATCTTTATGTTTTCCTTTAGAAATGTTTATTTTATATTTGACCCACTCTATCATCATCTATTTTTGATATTGTATTAATCCTCACTGTCAGATGAAGTGGACCTTCTAAATGTAAGTTTCGATGGCCACAATGCTCCTGATAGAATGTCTGCCAGGGAAGGACTAAAAGAACTTCAAAGGATTGCTCCTTCTAGAAGGTAGCTGTATACACCCGTCTAAAGCATTGCGGACTTTATATACTTTTTATCTCTGTTCCTATTCTCTTGGTTTTGGTTACAACTTTATTCTTTTGAGTTTCTAGTGGAAACACTTACCCTTGTGGGAATCCACACTAGTTTTTAGTGGATCTTATTAATGAGATTTTGGGGGATTGACCAATAAGCTCAACCTGTATTTAAATGGGAAATCATGAGAAATAGAAACATTTATGGTCAGAAAAGCCCTTGTATCATGACATCAGCCCTGGCAATAGAGTTCCTGAGCTGGAACTCTGTTGTTTACAACAGTCCTGACCTGGCCTGTCTTCTCTTAAAAGAAATAGTCTGGGCTGTTTTATTGTTGATTGATCTATTTTTAATAAGGATAGAGAGAGAGAGAGAGAGAGAGAGAATGAAATGTGTATATTTAAAATAGAGAGATAGAGAGAGAGGAGAGATTATTTCTGAATTTTATTGTGTTAGTCTGTAGTTTTCTTAAACCTTGAATTTTTGTCTCTGCAGATGGCGGCTTGTTGAAATTGATGGAGACTTATCTAATTTGGTGTCAGAAACAAAGCATGTGATGTCGCTTATCCATCCTGCAAACACTTACATGGTATCCATTTGTTCCATTACGGCTGAAGAAAAGATTCTGATAAAGCATGCCAAATGCTGACATTTCTCGGTCACTGTTAGGTTTTTCTCTCATAACTTCTTCATTGACTCTTTCCCAGGACCTGAACATTGGAGTGGCACTATGGATAGCAGCCCGAGGGATAGGGTCTGTGGATGGGGAACTTTGTAGATCTCCTGGAATTCCCCATCGTTATGAGTACAAATCAGCGGCGAGGATTCTACTCATTGGTGCGGGGGCTGATGAACAGTGTGCTGGATATGGGCGACACAGGACAAAGTACAGGCTTGGAGGGTAATTTTTTTGGGGGATCACAATTTTCTTTCTTGTCAGGTTCTTCATGTTTTCCCGTTTTACATCTTTCATTGGCAGTTGGGCCGCTTTGGAAGAGGAGATGAGAATGGACATGAAGAGAATTTGGATAAGGAACATGGGAAGGGATGATCGATGCATCTCTGATCATGGGAAGGAGGTATGTGCGAGATCTTCTTCCAAAAATATTCATGTCTATCCAGACGTAGATATTCATATCTTTAAGTTTCTTCTTTTTAAATGGCTATGGACACTCAGGCTAGATTCCCGTTTCTGGATGAGGACGTTGTCAACATGTTGCTGGACATCCCTCTCCAGGAAATTGCAGAACTCAGCCAACCTGTTGGGTTAGGCGATAAGAAGATCCTGAGAGAAGTAACTCAATGAACTCCCCCCCTTCCCTCTCCTCAACAGACACCTCTTTCTCAAACCCTTGACGAAAAAGTGTGCATGAATTTCTTTACTTTTGAAGGTGGCGAGGCTACTGGGCCTGGAGGGAGCTGCTGCGTTGCCCAAGAGAGCCATCCAGGTGAGTTGGCTCCTTCCAGGAAGATATCCTCTTACAAGACCTCCTTTTAGGATCCCATCTTTTTTTCTCTCAAGAAAAAAGGAATTCCCTCGCATATAGATTTAGGTTAGGGTTTGATACCAAAGCATGGTCACGGCTGTTACTGTGTTCCCTACTCTCTCTCTCCCTCCCTCTCTCTCTCTCTCTAGGAAATCAGTGCTTACTATCCAGATCAGATATTCTGTAATGTAGATGGAAATGAACTCTCTTTTTTCTTGAGCTCACCAGCCTTTGGTCATTAATTTCATCAGTTTGATACCGGCCAACTTCCCTGCACTAGACTGTGGACTGCAGCCTTTCTTTCCCTTCTCTCTCAAAGAAATTATCATCCCTTTCTAAGACGGATTGAAATATTTTCTTTTATAGATCAAAATAGAATCTATAATTTCCCCCATGATGCAGTTTGGCTCAAGGATCGCAAGGGAGTCTAACAAAATGCACTTCGGGAGCAACCGGGCGGCAAACCAGGCATCTGCTGGGAGTGTGGCCATCAACCAAATACAGTGACAAAAAGTGTTCTCCCGTTTAATTCCTTTGTTTCTCTCATGAGGTATGTACCAATGTAGATTTAATTTCGTACGTTGTAGGGCTATCATGAAAATCTTTCCGCTGCTGCCGGCAGTACTTATTAGTTTGGATGAATCTTCTAGTAATGTATCCATGAATCAGGTAAAACAAGGGAAATGTGGTCATCAAGCTCTTTATCTCTCTCATGATTCAATACCAAATAGACGAACCAGCAAAAAAAAAAAAAAAGAATTTTTCGAATGCCCTTCAGGTTTCTTAATTATTTGAAAATCGATTTAATTAAATTCTTTATGCGTTGTCTTTTTAGGTTGGATCTAGCCGGGGAATTTTCCATCAAACAAAATCCGAAATTTGGAAAATATTAGAAAAACTGTTGAATGGGTGATGACTTCAAGTTGAGGTAAAAAAATTTCACGAAAAAGGAACTTCAAAAAAGAACAAAAGAAAACATAGGTCCATTTGAGGAGACATTTTCGGGAATTATTCAGAATTAGTTTCTACAGATTCTATAATTCGAATAAGATAATCCCATTCTAGATCATCTACTCTGACTTCCAATGAGATTTGATAAAATGACTGAAAGATATGCATAAGAATAGCATCTCGTAATACATTTAACGTTCACGATCATGTATCAGATGTAATTTTTCTACATTCAGATAATGAATGTTTGGCGAATTACTCTATTTATCTTTTCATTGGAAGGTTTTTTATAGCATCAAATCCCTTGGATTTGATGCTTACAAAAAAAATCTTGAGCGAACTAAAGCAAGAAACCTTCAATCATTTCAAATTTGTAGGAATCTTCTCCCATGAAAATAAGCACTTATCGCATGGAACTCAGAAGAACAGAATCATCATGACTGTTATGAAGTGATGATGGAGATGAGATTCGGCATTTTTGAACCACGAAAAACCTGGTTTTCCATTTAGGTTTTAGGGTAACATGCCTGGCATTTAAGATATAGTGGAAAGAAATTATGGATTAATAGTTCTGATATTATTTTTATTTACATGAGCGAATTGTATCATCAATTTGCCTACTAAAAAATCACATTTTCGTACCAAAGATTCAAAGTTCAATCAACCCTTTATTTGAATTCGAAATGGAATGAAAATTTCTGACGCAGGCTGGCAAAAACTTCTTTTAGGAAGATGACAAGAACGAAAACATAGAAATAAAAAGTTTATTCGATGGAATTATAATAGATAACTAATAGGAAGAAAAAGTAGCTAAGCTCTCTCTCTCTCTCTAGGACTTTTCACTCCTGACTTCAACATGAACAAAGAAACAAATAACGAACACTCATCCACCTCACTCACGCGATCCAAGTCCCTCAAAAGACGTGGAAATTTTGATAACCATCTTCCAAAATTTTATCCTCCAAGAGGAAATATTCATAATCATTGATAATACAGAAAAAGCCAGCAAACTGAGCTAAAAAAACTCAACCATTATAAGTTGGCTACAATTTTCGGCAATTCTTTAGTAAACTATATTTTTATACCTGCATGAATGCTAAAGATGGTACCTTGGAGCTTTGAGCAAGTACACGCCCCTGACAAAGCCTTTTCCCGTTTCTCCCACTTCTTTCAGAATTGAAAGAGGATCTCTCTCTCCTCCCACTTCATCTCTCTCTCGCTTCGGCAGAAACACAAAAGGTAAGAAGTTGAAGGTCAACTCAAAATACCGGAAAGACCCGACATCTTACCTTAGAAGCTGGTTTGATCCACGTGAGGCCCACAGCATCAGACCCGAGAACGTTGTACCAGATGCTGAACGTGCCCGGAAATGCTTTCTGCAAGACAATTCATGTACTTCATAAAGTGCTAGATGTTCTGCAAATGATAAGCTCAGTTGATACAAAACCTTCAGATCCTCCACGTAACACCTTGTTGGGTCAAACCCGACCATGAGGCCGTTTCTTGCAGCTTCTAAGCTTTCCTTTTCCTCGAGAAGTATATAAGGATGGAAAGCAGCACTTGCTTTTCCCATTGTTACATACTTTCCTAGGGAGACATAGAGAGGGCAACGTGTATTGAGAACAAGTAGACTGTGAGATGGAAGAGGGGAGGGGAGAGAGATGGAAAGAGTGCAAGGATTGAGAGAGAGAGAGAGGTTTTATACCTCATTTCCTTATAGAAGTCAATAAATGAAGAAATGAGAAAATTAAAAAACCTTGCTTCATCTCAGAAGGAAAGAGGAGACGCTGTGGGCACGAGAGTTTCTCCTTATGCAGCAGAACAACAGCATCATAGTTATTCAAAGGAGTTTTGAATAAGCACTGCAAAACATATGAATTTTTAACACAATTTGACTCATATAAAATAGATAAAAATCAGAAATGGGATATTTTTGCATCTAAAACCTCCCAAGTGTAAGGGCTGTCCTGGCTTTTCAACATGAGACTGGTCATGAGGTCAGCGCTGCTTCGAGCATAGCTCACCAGTCTCTTCAGCACCTTGAAAAAGTATATAAAATATTATTCAGTTTTCACTTAGAAAAAAACTTAAATTAAGGGAAAATAACTTGACTCCCTAAGTCAACGTACTGCTGTTGTGGGAGAGGACTCAGTCCAAGCTTGTGATGCTTTGTCAGTAGACGTGGCCAAGAACATTGCAGGTTGAACATCATGTAGATTTTCCTCCTGGGATTTCCGGCCTATGATGAATGCCTCCTGATAATTCGGGGAAAGTGAAATTAATTGCAACAATTAAGTTCCCTAAGAACAAAAGAAGGTACCACTATGATGATCATACATTGATCTCTTTTTTATCATCCAACGTCAGATCACCATTGATGTCAACAATCAACGGAGAAAATGCCCAGTCATAGTTTGCTAGAAGCCGCAGAAACCTGCCAGTATACTTGAGTAAATTAAGATTTGCAAGATAATAGGTAAACTAACGATCAAATAAATTGAAGATATTCAGAGGAATAGCTAGCAATGACCGTGATACTGACTCTAAGCAAGCATATGAGCGCCAAAATTGCAAGAGGGGACACAAGGCCAGAAAATGCCCACTACTACTGACGAAATGAAGTAAAAACACCCAGTAAAGAGACAGAAATGGAAGAATGAAGAAGGTGACCTCGTACAAAAACTTGTAGCTTTTCCGTTCATAGCCTGATCTCTCCTACCCTGACACCTAGGCTGTAGCCACAGATCCTCTCTCTCTCTTCTTTCATTGTCTAACCTGTCTCTCTCTCTGGTGGGATTTGACTTTCCCTCCCATCAAAAGAATTACTGACCGCTCACTCATAGAAGAATAGTCTTGAGATTTCAAATGTCGACATACATCTATGCATTCATCTCGTGCCAGTTTGCCAGAACAAGCACCGGAAAGGAGATATTGGACCTTTTCATTTAAGTCTCAAGATACCCACAAGACTCTAATGGCTGGACGTCCTTTTTTTGTTTTTTTTTTGGGGGTGGGAGAGACAAACAGGGAAACAGATGGACGCACAGAGAGAAATAGAGGATAAGATGTTGTGAATGAAGATAGAGTTACTTGGACATCAACAAATTATTATTATTTTTCGTTTTTTTAAAAGTTCAAGAGACAATGACCCACATAAACAGTGACCAACCCACGACATCAACAAATCAAACAAAGAACATTAGTTGGAAATTTTCTGAAGCTAAGCACCAAAAATAGAATCCTTCCGGTCTAAATCAGGGAAGATGGAGAATTACCTCAGAAACCCAGAAGTTCTTGAACATGGTGCAGAGAAGGGTAGTGGGTTCAAGAAAAGGTGAGCAACCAATAATTCAACTGCCTCTTCAGCGAGAAATGAAGAGAAGAAATGGGAAGATATCCATCTTTTAGCCAGCCTGGGGAAGCATGACAAATATCATAGATTACATTCTGAAAAGCATCGAATAGTACTTTTTAAAGAAGCTCGTAATACCTGACAACAGGCCCATAACCAGGGAAACGGCCCAGAAGACCATTAATCATGCTAGAGTGCTGGCTTCGGAGGAATAGATCTTTATCTGAGGATGAGACGCCCTTGACCACTCCACTACCGGCTAGATAAGCAATTTATGAAAATTCATGGGTTTAAGCAGCTAGATAAAACGAATAATAATTTACCTTAAAAACTGACCTTGATTAAGCATCAATTTGAGCCCCATTTCATGCAGGATCTTAAGCCGAAATGCATACCCAGAGATCATGACATCCACTTCATCCTCTGTGGCAACACAGATCACTTCTTCCCGACCATTCTGAAGCCTGGATGAACACAGACAAGCATTTGAGAAAAAAACACCAAAAAAACGGTTTTCAATTACAATAAATTGCTATCATCTGCTAGAGAGATATACCTTTTGGCAATTTCAAGAAGCCATGCAGTTTTTGTCTTCTCGATGGCTGATTCGTCCGATGGCCACAATCCTGAACCTTCTAACTGCATTTAATACTGTCAGTTATGTATTTATCCTTTTACACAATATCCTTCACGTATTTATATATGTGATATGATCATGGGCTGAGTCCAGGGAGATGTGTGTGTAAATGGGCCATCCCTACCCAATAGGGGCAAATGACCATGGAGAAAGTACGAAAACCTTCTCAGTGGCAGCATGGGAAATGGTGTGCAAGACATTAAGAGTGAGTTGCTTAGCCTGAGCATCTCTTCCACTTCCTCCTCTTCCCCTACGAAATGCACCTTGCCTAATTTTTATCCTGCTCCATTGTAATCCTGATTTCGTTGTCAAGGCGCAGTCAAATTTTTTTCTTTGTAACTCTATCATTCTCTTATTGCACTCTTGCCACCCTATTTCATCTTCGAACCTCTCTCTTTCTCTCAAGTGGGATCACATCAATATGTCTGTTTACTGTAATATTTTTATTGTCCATATGTCTGGGCCGTCAAGAGTTTTCTTCGAAAAAGTCCATAACCATAACGATATACTATGCGCTTTGACTTAGTGAAACCCGAATGCAATATGTTTATGTACCATTCTTTATCTCTTGGATCACACTCTTATGCTAGCCTGAAGATCTAACGGTGTAGATGAAGACCAAATACGAACCTGAATCATGATATCTAGTGGCTGAATTGAAGCGAGAGCAACCTTCAACGACTTCTTGCTGACAACCTTTTTATCAGCTAGGGGGTTTGGCTCGGGTGGAAAGACTGCTGTGGATCTGAATGCTAAGCAATATTAAAGTACAAGTCAGTGCAAATCAAAAAGAGATAGTATAGGAAACAAATTTTCTTGTAGAGACAAAGGAAAACATAATCAATAAACAGACATCCAAATGTTGTATGGCTGTCTGTAAACTAAGTGTATATAACAGAAGACAATCCATAAAGAATTGACGCTTAAATAGAGTACCTGAGTCTAAAGGCTGCACACTAGATATCTTCAGAGGAAGTCCATCAAGCTGGCGAAGACGCTTGGATAATCTTTCAAAAGCCTCTGATAAACTTCCAGAAAATGAGATTGAATCTGCTTATAGCATGAATGAAATAAAAAAAACCAGATAAGAGCCATGAGTTCCATTGAGGAGAGGTAAGAAACGGAGAGAAAAGAAGATTACCATGAGTTCCATGAAGAAGGGAGAAATCAAGCTGATCTACGATCTGTGTCACGTCTTCATTTGACAAGGAAAGATGCTTCGCGAGAACATGATCTACAATCTTTTGGACGATCTGATGCCTCTTCCAAAGGGGACATTCCCATACTGCATAAAAAATTAACAAGTTTGACTTCAATTGAAACTTTACAAATGTAATGTTAAAAAAAGGTTAAATAGCAAACTTGCCAGTGCTCTCTGCAATAGTTCCATCCTTGAACCTCCGAAGCTCAGCTTTCTCTCCCCAAAATTCTCTAAATCTTGCGGCCTGTAGCATTTAAAGCGTCAACTTCAAGAAAACTCAAAAACTGTGCCAATACAAGAACAACTACAGTTGTAGGGTAGTGTCAAAAAGTATTTTCTTACAGTATTCTCTAATTCAATTTCATTTGTATTCAAATCTTGACTAGTTTTCATGTTACCATCATAACCACAGCAACATGAATCTCTACCGCTCTCCCCCTCTCACTCTCCGACACGCAGATACACACAAGTACCTCTGCTTTGTTGTCAGCAAGTGGTCCAATGTCAACAACTCTCGAGCTTTTCTCAAGGGAGCTGAATAACACTCCAACATATATTGGGTCTTCACCAATGCCCGAAATTCCCTGAACAGAAGATGAAAAATATGTATAAATATATCAATACAAATGTTCAATATATTTGCATTCAAATTTTTCAATAACCATAAAATATAAAAATGGAAAATGACAAGAATTAAGGATACATACATTAGTAACATCCCATTCAGGGGGGATACATTTCCAGATAATGCGGATTGATCTCACTCTGTCGTTCAGAGCTCTGGTAAGGATAGAGTGCACCTGTTCTTCGTAAGTTCGAGGGAGTTCCCCATCCAGGAAAAAGCTTGATTTATCTACCTTTGAAAGTCCTTTCGTGTTTATTCTGGAAAATGATGAATTGAAGCACAATTGATAAAGAAAATTTGCCCGCACAATTTGATTAAGCTTGCAGTTAAAGCAATAAGTTGACCAAAGATGGAAAAGACCACCATCCCATCAAGATGTCAGAATAAAAATACCATGATAGCAAGGAAGATATCATTCATTTGAAATACCTCACAAAAAGGTCAAACTTTGCGGGATAGTCAACCTTTGTCATGAAAACTCCTTCAAATCCGCCATCTCTGCATGTGGTCATGCAGTCAAGTGCCAATGCAGCTTCATCTTTCAACTAAGGAAAATTTTGTCAAAAGGGTAAGCTTGATAAGAAATTTAGTCTTCTACCCTGAATAAAAATGCGCTTACACAAATAAAAACTATATCTAAATATACCTCAGAAAGGGCTGCCTTTCTCATTCGAAAGAACAAGTTTGTGCAGCCAGAGACATCAAATATGAGGACATCAAATAATTCTTTATTTAGTTCTCTTTCCTGAAGACATTTCGCACAGAAAAAATAACACATTTGGATCAAGAACTATTAAAAGGATGTAAAACAGAAGAAAATTATAAATTTCACAAAAAATGATACAAATATGCTGTATTAAGGATGATACCTTTTCTGATATATTTTGATCATCGGTAGCTTTGAGTGAAAGGCACTTGATCCAAGATGTCGAACTGGCTGCAAGAAATATATGCTTACATGGCAGAGGCAGATGATCAAACCACGTTACTAGATCATATCTGGTGTGCATTTTTTTGGTGTCTTCCCAGAGGATCAAACTTCACTAAAACAAATAAATCATGTGTCCATTCAACCTGCTATTCATGGATAAATGCCACTATTGCCACCTTTAGATGGGTATTATTGTCATAAACCCTCCTTGCTAGAAGGAAAGTTAAAAAAAACGGGTAGGAACGTGATATGTCTCTGGTTTCCTAGGGATCAGAATAGCACCGTTCAACGAGTGGGCAGAACAAGAGATTAAATGTTCAGTCCGTAGGATTGATGTGACAGAAATAAAGCATCAGGAGGATCTCCAAGCCAGCAAATTATGGCCTGAATCCTGATTTCCCTTTTCAAATTGCAGTTACGACCAGTATTTTGAACAGATTTCCTCTGTTGATAAGTAGGCAGGGCCTATCAGGACGTGAGGGGAAAACATCGTGTAAATTGGATAGGAGAGGGACAGGAATCTACAGCGCAGTCCTAGAAAATTGCACCATCAGCCTTCAAGACATGCTCGAGGATCGTACGATTATTCTTAATTTTGAACGCAGAAGAAGAACACATCCTCTAATGATAACAACCATGTGAAAAGCTGAAGAGATATTCAGACTCTAGGGGTTCTCACCTGGTAAGATCATTCCACTACAAATCACAGAAATTTTCCATTTACTCTTAATTATAAACCCATGACTCTAATTTTATCACAAGGTACAATTTTTCTGTTAATTGTGAATTATTGAAATTTTCTAGATCTTGAAATGGCCCAAGAGAAAAAATGGCTGATTTTGGCCAGTAGGATTGATAAGTCAAAGGGTATAGAATTACACGCACCAATAAATTTAAGGGTGATGCGGAAGATCTGCAGGGCGCCCATTGACTTGTTGATAAGATTTCCTCCATTTCCCAGAGCAAGAAGAGATAGAATGACAGATAGTAAGAAGCCGTTAACACCATCATAAGTGTAGATAGAACTTCTATTTCTCGCCCAAATCTGCACCCCACCACAAAAAGGTCCATGATGTTTTCCTCCCCGAGAATTATAATGTAATGGAAAAATCAATGAAAGATGCAGAACAAACGAGTATAGATGGTTTAGATAATACTTTAAGAAGAACCAATGCCTCCTCCAAGCACCTCCACCCATTAAATGTTTTTCTGATAAAACCCGCATTTTCCTCCAGAAACATATCCTCCAAAATGCTCATATTATACATTGGAGTAACACCGCCTGCAGAAAACCAAGTCTAAGCTATGTAGAGAGAGATATGCAGCATCACGAAGATCAGATAGGACTAGAATAGCTGTATCACCATCATTAGCCGCACGAACATTGTTTCTTGTCAAACTCATTCTAGAAACGTTGAAAACAGATGTTGCGGCAGGAATTATCCTAATAAAAAAGCCAGACAGCTCGGAATTCTCCAGAGCTGCTACATCAAAGGGTAATCAAAATTGGCAACAAAATTCTTTACAGGGGATGTTTTATGGCAGTAATGTACCAGGGAAAACGAGGAGAACTGGTTTCCGTGCCTCATTCTGGAATGTTGACCACAATATCTTGCGTACTGCAGGGCAGGATTCAAGGTGTTCTTTGATGACAGCAAGATAGAGACACCTCCTGGCGTGATACTTATGATTCAGGTAGTCTTTCTCGAGGAAACATTTCTTCACCAAAACAGGCAGATAAAATTATAATATTAGATAAATAAATTTTCTACAAAATTATAATATTGATGACTAAATTTTCAAAGAAAAAGTGTAATACCAGATAACTAAAGTTTGTACGAATTATAAAATAAAAAAAACTAAACTCGCCTGATGAAAAATTATAATATAAGTTAAGTATATCTGAAATGCAATCATAATATTAGATAACTAAATTTTATATGAAAAGTTATAATATTAGATAATTAAATTTTCCGTGAAAATTGATAATATTAGATAACTAAATTTTCTAAAAAAAATTATTCTAATAGATAATTCAATTAGCAGTGAAAAATTAGAATATTAGATATTTAAATTTGCAACGAAGTTAGAATAACAGATAACTACATTTTCCAAGAAAAATGACAGACAAGTGTACCTACTTTAGGCATCCGAATTAGCAAATCTACGTTTAGGTCAGGCCTGGCGATTGCTCTTATTGAGTGGCTGCCGGCGACAACAACGGATTCCGGCGCCCTAAATGTGAACGCAATCTTATCAGCCGGTACACCGAGATCCCTGACGAATCCCGTAGCAGCATCTGCCCCAACTTCCATATCAGAGATCCCGCGGATAGCTTCTACAATAGAAGCAACGGCTCCATCGACGAGCCTCAAGGTCGATGGCTCGAGTTTGACATCCTTCAGGAGCTCGTTCACTTTGAAAGCCATGGAATCGACTTCGGAACTCATTTTGACGAATATCGTTAGACCGGATAAGGTAAAAAGCAGAATAGGTTTAGAACTCAAGAGAGATCAGCCAGCAAAGGGGTACGAACCAGTTCATCGCACCCCGATGTAGACTTGAGGTCTGCTGGGACAGATGAATGAGAAAGGGTTTTAGCTTTTACGAGGGTTTTTGCCATTATGGACCGATTCCTTAGTGGGCCTCATGAACACGGGTAAAAGGGCCCAACCGCACGAGGAAGACCCGACTCCCGAAATACCGAAAACTGACGGGCTGATAGTCGGAAGAGTTTTGCTTTTGTAGCCTTTTAGGAGAGTTTTGCTATATTATAATCTTTTTTAAGACATTATTTAATGGGCCTCCAGAAACCGTCAGCCCTGTAACAGCCCGAGGAAGGGGGAAAACCCGAAAAAGTAAAACTAGAAGCTGAGGTACGAATGTGGAAGGTGCAGAAGATGGGGGAGAGATGGAAGGCGGCCATTGTGAATTTGTCGGAGCTGGGAGGGAATTTGGACTCCCTCCAGACTTTGTTGATGAAGAAGGCGGAGTTCGTCGACGAGGAGACCTACGCAAAGGTTTCTCTCATCTCCGAACAAGCTAGAATCATCAAGGTCCCTCCTTTCCCTCTACGATCTTAATTTTTCCTGAATTCTTAGTTTTTATGGATCGGCGATTTTCTTATTTTTCTAATAGGCCAGTCTCTGATCTTCAGATTTAAGCGTTGTGAGGAAAATTAGGTGACTTCAAGCTCGCTCCTTTTCGACCTTCGTATTTTGTATTTGATTTTCTCTTATTAAAAAGCAAGGTCCTCGCGTAAAAATTCTAAATCGTGATATCGAACATTTATTTTCTTTCAGACTCTTCAGCAGAGAGTGGAGACTCTGGAAAGGGAGCTAGATAGCGCGATTGCAGCCGCTGCGCGCGCCAGATCTGAGAAAAGGCAGGCGGAGACAGATCTGAGGGCGAGTGAGTTGCGTGCCCTAGATGTCACGAAAGAGCTCGAGAACACCACGAGTATGGATTACAGTATTCAGTCACCTTCTCTGTTGTCTAATTTTGAATTGGGAAAATGGGAGAAATGGGTTGTAGGGAATTATTTAAAATTGGATTAAATGGGGCTGTATTTTTTGGATGCAGAGGTTTTTCAGCTGCATATGGAAGAACTGAGAGCCAAACAAGAGGTGATCGCGAAGAAAGATGGCGAGATTAAGGTCCTGGAAGCTATAATTCAAACGCTTGGTGGAAGAGATTCTCGCAGCGGAAACGATTAGGATCCCTCATCTCCCATGCTGGCAAGGTGCTGTAGAGAGAGAGAGAGTGGTGGAATGAGGGATTTTGCTTTCCAAATTCCAGTATTTGACGATGGGCATTGAGGAGAGAGAGATAAAGCAGTATTTGATCTGTATGGATATTAACGATTTCCAGTACCAGTGCCCCCATACTTGGGTTGACATCTAGTATGATCTTTACATCATGGTCGGATTTTCATGAAGTCAAGGTATTCCTGGATCTGTGACTGGGTCAACGAAGGTCTCACGCAGGCTCTGGCAGCCCAAAAATGGCGAGCTGACACTTGGCAAGCTGAGATGTCTTCTCTCAGTGCCATCATACCTGCCTCTCTGCAGAGCCCTTCCAGGTCGGCTCCAGTGAAGAACTCTGTTTGCTCGGCAATCTGTCCCAAGTCAACGTCCTGCGTTAGCTTCATTCGGCACGTGTGCACCCGTAAGATCTCATGTCGTCCCTCCAGATCCGGTGGCGGCACATACAATACCTGAATGGTGACGATGATGAAGGAAAGAATAATCAATGACGATGATGATAATGACGGCGTTGACAACGATGAAGACGAAGACGACAAAAATTATGACGACGACGAGACAAGCCAATTAAGATGACAGTGAAAAATAATGATGATGATGATGCGACAATGGTGATGAGGATGGGATTGTCGAACTACCAGATCGAAACGGCCTGGACGCCGGAGAGCAGGATCAACTGCATGGGGACGATTTGTGGCGGCCAAGACAAGAATTCCCTGAAGTTTTTTTAGAAGATTCGTCAGTAAGTGAAAAAAAAAATTGGCTCAAAAGATCGTTATTGAGAAAATTTTGCCGTAGAACAGGCAATCGAAAATAATCTCGCAAGAAACATGAGGATAGTGGTTATAACATGAAAAAGATTTACCACACAGTGAAAGAATGAAATTGAAAGACTAAGTTCTAAACAAGAATTATGGGCTCACTTTCGTTAATTCCAAACCATCCATCTCGGTGAGCAGCGTGGAGAGGAGCCTCTCGCCAACAGACGAGTTCCCGCCTGAGTTGCCACCTTGACTGCCAACGTGGATATCAACACTTCAAATTTTTTTATAAAAATAGTATAAACGTTTACTAAATTATCTTCGGCGTATAATTAAATGCCCGTCAAGGCAAATACAAAATAGAGAATCAATAGAAGATGATGATTATGAATGAGTTCCATTAAGGACAATGACCATGATGATCACGATGATGTATGGAAGATGATGATGAATGAATGAATGATGTGATGAGGATGAGGATGAGGATGATGAGAAAAACAAAATTAGAATATTTTATAAACATAGGGTTTCAGATGCTTACCGAGTAGGTGCGATACCATCAATTTCATCGAAGAAAATTATGCTTGGTGCTGAATGGCGAGCTTTAGTGAAAATCTGTCGCAATAAGGCCTCGCCCTCTCCAACATACTTTGAATATAATTCAGCAACACTGAGTAATCCATACACTTAGTGATAATGAAGATTACTCATTTAGAACTGAATCTTGATGATAATTACTTCAAATACAAGTTTAGAGAGGAAAGAAAACACAAAGGTTCTCTGTGCAGGAACGGCAACTAATTTTTAGAATAACAAACTGCATCTCAAAATTTCAAAATTCAATAGTGAAATGATACCTCCCTCTCTTTTTGAACAGAAGCCACAAGGAGGAAGGAATATAATCAAAAGCTACCAAAAACAAAGAACATAATCGAGACAGCAGCAGACACACTAAAGAAACATCTGTTACTCTTTAAGATTAATCAAGAAAAAATGCCAAGGGAGGGAAGAGCAGAACCTCAGGGAAAAAAATGCGGCTCCGGAGGCATGAACCGTGGCTTTTGCCAGCGTAGTCTTTGAACATCCAGGTGGCCCATACAAGAGAATCCCACGAATAGGAGGAATTCGTAATCTTTTAAACGCATCTGCATGCCTAATGGGCCACTCCACGGTTTGTTTGAGCTTTTTCTGCCAAAAGAACCATAATATGCCTCTCAACTGGCAATCCCTGAACTTTTATTAACCTTCTTCTTCCTTTACTGACCTTCAAATCTTGAAGACCCCCAATATCCTCCCAAGACACTTTGGAAGTCTCCTTTGCAATACCTCTTGTAATGCTTGGTTTAACTTCTTTTCTTGCATGTTCCCAATCTTCTATTTGGATCATATGTGAGTCAATGCCTTCAGAAGCTTCTGGAGACCTCCGCCAAGCTGCCAGTGCAGCTTCTCGACACAGTGCTCCAAGGTCAGCACCCACATACCCATTGCAAGATGCCGCAATAGCTCGTAAATCTACACCACCTTCCAAGCACAGCTTCCTTGTGTAGAGCTGACTCAAATTAAAATAATTTACTTCAGTTTAATTCAGATTAAATTGGTTAAAAACAGAAAAATGAATATAAAATTCTTTGCCTCGAGGATTTGAAGACGTTCCTCAGCATTTGGTATAGAGACCTCAACTTCTGAGTCAAACCGTCCCTGTCTCCGTAAAGCCAGGTCAACTCCCTCAATCCTGCATCACAAATTCAGAGGTTTCTAATAAAAATCATACATTCCTGAGACAACAGGCAAGACATTTCATGTGGTTATCAGACTTACCGATTTGTTGCTGCCACAACAACCACATGATGATCAGATCCGGACGAACCAGTACTTCCATCCATTAACGTAAGAAGTTGTCCCACTATGCGAGCCTCATTCTCTCTTCTATAAGATTTTAAGAGAGTAAGAGAAAATTAAAGAAAATGAAAGTCAACTCTTTCAAAATCATATGAAGATCCGTTGAGAAACTGATTACAATCAGAGATAGAAAATAACCCAGAGCCACGGCGAGGACAGATAGCATCAATCTCATCAATGAAAATTACTGACGGCTTTCCATTCGAGGCGAGTTCACGAGCCTGAGAAAATGTGTCTCGAAGAAATTTCTCGCCCTCCCCAACATGGGCACGATGTACTGACTGGGGTCTATCAAGGAAACCAATAAAGAACAAGTAAGAACCCAAACAACCGTACAATAACTCAAGAACATATTCATCGTGCCCTTCCTTATCATCGTTTCAAAAAAAGTGTCATTCGAGATCAAATCACATACACTCTATATGGTATTAAATACATATTCTTTTTCTGAATCAGAAAATCCCCAATTTCTATACAAATATCATCGTTGAAAGAGAAGATAAATCTATTAGGGCCACCTGATCAATGTCAGATGGGCACCACTCTCCTTCACAACAGCACGAACCAAGCTAGTCTGAATCCCATCAGAAGAAGAGTTAAAATTAGAAGCGAAATGAGATTTGGGCAAAAATTTTGAAGAAAAGGAAACGAAGAAAAAAATTCACACTGAACCTTTCCGGTGCCCGGAGATCCGTACAGAAGTAATCCTCTCCGCCACTTCAGCCCTAAGATGGAAGCTTCGCGAGAGTAGAGGAGAGGGTAAATGATAAGCTCTCTGAGAGCTTGGAGAGCTTCCTTGTTCCCGGCTATGGCCTCCTCGGCTTTCCAAGGTCCCTCGGGACTGCAACTTTTCTCCATATGGGAATTGCTCGATCTTCTGATCCGGGCTTCAAAGCAGGTTAAATTAGAGAGATCCTTCGAGGTTAATGAGCTTCAAGGTGGAAGTCAATTCGGAAACCATAATGATTTATGGGTCACCTGTGACCTTAAATTTTTTGAGAACCCTACAAATCATCACATATTTTTCAGGTGTGACGACTCAGGCTGATTGTCACTGCTAGTTTCGATAATTTCCTGGTCGCTGCCGACTATTGCATAATGGGATAGATAGACATCGAGAGAGAGGTAGAGAGATCGATCGAGGAGAGAGAGAGATTCGGTAGAATTGAGAATTATGCATAGTCTGTCGTGAGAGAGATATTGAGCGGGAGAACGATAGAAAAATTGACATAGAGAACGAGATTGCGCGAAAGAATATGATCGAGCGAATGAAATATTTAGCGGGAGAGGGGCAGAAAAAAATGGCCGAAGGAAGGAGAGAGAAAATTTTGAGAGAGAGATTGAGCAAGATATTGCCACGTTCAGCCAGAGATAAACTGTCTTCTCTCCTACGTTCAGCCAGAGATTAAGAGAGAGAGAGAGAGAGATTGCCACTCGCCTGCGATTCGAGCAACGCCGAGCGTCGGGCGGCTCCTGAGGATGAGCGTGAGCGCGAGCGCCGTCCGGCTACTGGCGGTGAGGAGAGGTGAAGGGAGAGAGAGTTTTTAATAGGCTTACAGACGGCGGCGGGAGAGAAAGGGAGAGAGAGGCAGAGTTTTGAACAGGCGGAGGGAGGGGAGAGACTCGCTCCGTCATCTCGGGTTGGACGATCACGATCGGTGTTCGATTCAGATCGAGTCGTACTTCACGATTCGCATCAAGATCATCGATCTGATCGGCTCGATTCGATCACACGATCGGTTATAATCAAAAGTTTCAATTGTTAATATTCACAAAAGGGTGTCTCATTTCTCTCTCCCCTAATTTTTCAGCAGATTGGAGAAGACAATTCTGCCATTAGAGGAGTAGCTTTTTCAGAATGAAGAGTTCTTGTAGAACTTTTTCGTAGACCCAGTCCACTTACATTTGTAGTCAATTTGGCTAGAGAGCCCACTTAACTTCACACCTTTATCATAAAGGGGAAGCTTGCCTTACCACTCTTGCTCCATGAGTTTGGCTATTCTTTGTAGTTGGTGTGGAGCAAGTCAGTTTGGCTATTCTTTGTAGTTGGTGTGGAGCAAGTCAAAATGTCATGCCATCTTGCAATTATAAGATGAGATCCGCTACTTTGTTTTCGAGATCAGTTCTCTAGTTGCCCTTCAGAACCATGCCATTTTTCGGTGGTTGTCCCGCATGCATAATGGCTAGATGAGCCTTAGGGATTGAGTGATAGGGCTAGTTGCGAGGGATTTTATTGAACCATTATATGGATCTCGAGCTACCCCAAAAAACTCACTCTATGTGAAAAAAAAACTATAAGGCATTGCCTCAATTCTAGAACTTGCAGTCCATTCATTGAAAAGAATAAAAAGAATATAACCTATGGTTCATTGAAAATCCGATAAAAAAACCTACATTAAAAAAAGAGAGTTGTTTCAAAGGGCTCATACCCAACATATAAAAGATATAAAGAGCCAGTTGGGGCACGAGTTTATGAGCAAGAGAAGATAATCATAATCAAGATAACCAATGAATTGAGTCATCATAATCTAGTTTAGTCTTATGCTCGATTTCCTAGATAATTGATTGCAGAAAAAATAGGAATTCGGTTATGGGGAAAGAACAAAAGACTAGGTAACCCATAAGTGAGGGGCCTCTGAGTGCCATTATTTTGTTATTGCTTTCACAAATTATGAATTTCTCTAATGATAACCTAAGGGGTTGGTCTAACCTCAGGCTTCGAGGGACAAATGGATGACTAAGGAACGAAGGGACAAGGTGTAGAGGTTCAACCACTTATCAACTGGAGTGCAAAGAAGTCTTATCTTTTATGTTAAGAAAATATAATATTCAATGGTAATAAGGAAACGATGTGACCTCTAAGAAATGACTTACTTCGTAACCTAAGGTTTGACCTTGGTCACAAATTGTCCTTAGTGTAGAAGTCAATGAGTCAGAAATATTCTAGTCTTAAAATAATATACTTTGTAAAGAAAATGAAGATACTTAAGAAGTTAGACGTTCGGCCACTTAATAGGTACTAATAACATGGACTTTTATGCATTAATATCATGAATTTTATGTACTTATTCTTAAAAACAAAATCATATTTTTTTAATGATATCATAATTTAAAATGATTAAAATGATATTTTTATGCTTAACATGATATTCTTGATTTTTCATAGTTAATACAATTTTATGAGCATTTCATGACATTGGTTTATCAAGAATATAATCTCATTTTATTATAAAATGAAATATCTATATATTTCCCAATTAAAATTCCTTTATTGACATGAAAATATTCATGAATGTATTTTACCAAGTTTTTTTTAAATAAATTTATTTCTATGTGAAATTTGATATTTTTCTAGATTTTTTGGAATATTTTCTGAATTCTTTAGAAATTAATTTTTTAAAAGAAAATAAAGAAATCAATAAAAAAAAGAGAGAGGCATTATCCCTCTCTTGCTCTCTCACGTTCTTTCTCTGTACGTCTCCATCTCTAGGTTTGATCGTCATTGTTAGAGAAGGCTCAATAGTCGCCTCTTCCTTCTTCTTTTCTCCTCTATCTCCCAGTTCACTCTCTCCCTCACTTCATCACACAAATACGCACGCATGTAAGAGGGAGAGGACAGAAGAGAGAGAGAAGAAAAATCTCCTTCTCTCCCTCTCTCCCCGCGCGACGAAAAATGTCTGTCATGTAATTCTATCGCGTTCTCATTCTCCTCACACTCATCTCTTATGCTCCTCGCGGCTTCCTCTTCTTTTCTCTCGCTTCTTGACAGAGCGAGTTTGTGAGGTCATTGAATACACGCAAACACATGTCAAAAAATTACCAAACAAATTTTAAAGATTAATCATGAATTAGATAGTAGAGAGGTGAATAAGGGTCGAATCCATGGAGAACTAAGGTATTTTTTATGTATTATTTGAAATTTGATCAAATCAGATAATGAAATGAGTAAAAAATTAAGAATTTCAATATTTTCATAAAGATAACTCGAAGGCGAATCCACAGAATAAAAAATCACATAATTTAGATCAAGATTCGTGAAGAAATCGATGAGAAAATCAAATAGAAATTTCTGAACAAAAAGATAACAAAAAACTGAAATTAAAATTGAAATTGACTTAATCTATGATTTGAAATTGAAATCTAATGATATAGGATGAAATATTAGGATGAAAACATGATTTCTAACCCAAGATAGTGCTCAAACTGATCCAATTGCTCACCAAATCAGAGGCTTTTCATTCCATGAATTCAAAGACGATCGCTGGCATTCAAGAATCGATTTCTCCCTAGGAATTGTTAAAAACAGGGGTATTATATTGATTAGGGTAATTACCTGGATAATTTGGTTGTCCCTGTTGACTTGGTCCTCCTGATGGACCTTGTCTGTACATTCCTTGCCCTTGGATTGCCATCACGGGGCAATCTAATTCGACGTGGTCGAATCTTGAGCACGTCACGCATGGTGACACTTCTTGAAGTGAGACAGGGGCGAGTCCTTCGGAACCGTTGCGGATGTTTGATGAGACGAGACCGCGAGGTCGTCGATTTCAAGCGGTATCGCGTCAAAAATAATACCGAACTTACCAATTTGATGAAAATGTATCGAATTCAAGGGTATAATGGTAAATACGGGTCGAATCCACAGGGAATTTAGGAATTTTCAAGAGATCTTTTAGAATTTGGTCAAATCGGACAAGAAATTGATGGAAGAAATTGGGGAAAATGGTATTTTAAGAAAGTAGACTTCAAATCGATTCCACGGAATCAAAAATCGTCAAAATCGGACTTGATTTCGCAGAGAAATCATGAATTGAAGTGGAGAGAATTTTTGGAACGATGAAAACGTGATTTTGAGTGAAATTGTATGAAATTGAAGATTAAATCCTAATCTAAACTAAAATTAAACATGATAGGAAGATTATTGAGGTAAAACCGCTTCCACTAAACCCGTTTAGCGATCGAAATGTTGCAATTAAGCCGATTAATCGCGATGAACACCAAGATCGTCACGCCGAGCTTCAAGCGTCGATTTCTCCCTCAATTTTCAACCAAATCTCGACTTCTACCCCTCCGTGAGTGCGGAATTGAAAGAGGAAGAGGAAGAACTCAAGAGAAACGAGAGAGAGAGGTGTCTGGACAGTCAATTGCTTGAATCTCAAACTCGGATGTCTAAGAACGACGAAGAACATGCCTTTTTATAAGGCGAAATTTCGTAACCGTCCGATCGAAACGATCGACGGTTACGATAAACGGTCCATGATGGACCGTTTTCGGAAATATCACGATCGTCGGATCGCGGATGGAGGGTCCAGATTCATTGCGCGATGTGCGTTATAAAAACACTCCAATTTCGCCCCTTGGATCGCGATCGGACGGTCTGGATTCGCCCCACCAGATCGCATCACGACCGTTATAACGCCTTGAATTTCAGCACGTGTCTTGATGATCTTCCCGTGATCCAGCGTCCACGCGATCGACGCATCTCATTTGATCGCTCGTTCGATCCAGCGATTCTTATCGCGCCACGTCGCTGAAATCTAGCCGTTATAACTCGCCCAATCAAGCACGTGTTTGATCAAGTTCGGTAGTCCACGCGTCCATTTAATCGGCGTCCTCCGATCGCGATCGCTCCTCGTCGTGCCACGTCACCTGAAAGGTAAGTAAGTGTGGGTTAGTCCCACACGGAAAAATAAAAAGGAGAATGTCGGGTATATAATACCCGACATTTAAGAGGGTTAATACCCTCCCCATCTAGGCGAGGCTGAAGAACCCTTTTCTTATATATATAATAATAATATACTATAATATATTACGCGCCACGTAGGCGCTACGCGGGTCCGCTTGGCGCTGCCACGTGGCCTTGCGTGCCACGTCGCATCCACGCGGGCCCCGCGCCCCCTTTTTTAATTTTTTATTTTATTTTTATTATTAAAAATTGGTTAAAAATCGAAAATAAAATAAGAAAAATAGTTTAAAAATCCAGAAAAAATCCCTAAAAATAGAAAATTCATAACTTTTAATATATAACTCCGAATTAATCCAAATTTCTTTCATTTGATCCAAAATTTAATTATCTATTATTCTAAAAAGTCGAAATTAATAAATAATGAGAGTTTTAAATTTTTATTTTTAAAAAAATATAATTATTTTTTTAAGAGATTTTTAACTTAGGAAAAATATAAATAAATGTCTATAAATGCTTTCTCTCATTATTTTAACTCTAAAAAAACATCTATAATCTCAAAAATAAAGATGGGTTATTAATTTATTCATCTTAAAAATCATTATTTTTTTAACCCTTATTTAAAGTATTTTTGAGAATATAGTGACTTTTCATATAATAATAGAAAAATACATATAAGTATGATAACATGCATGAAAATGAAATCATTTATACTTAAATATGCATCAAAAATCATGTTTTATGCTGTAAATATCGCATGTTATCAATGTTGAGTCGGTCCAGGAGTAAGTTCTGGACTTCCGCCATTTTATCGATCCTTTCAAGGAGCATCCCCGTCTCCGCTGACTTGGCGTCTAGAGCCTTCGGCATTGCACCTCTTCCAAATGGTTTCGCCGCATTGTGGTGACTATTTTTCGCCACCATTTCAATGAGATCCATCGCGTCGTCTTCATATTTGCTCATAAAAGTGCCGCCGCTAGCTGCATCCAAAAGGTATCTATCTTGCGGGCCTAACCCGTCATAAAAAATTTGAGTTAATTCGTGGTTAGATACGCCATGGTGTGGGCACTCCCTCGTAAGATCTCTTAATCGTTCCCATGCCTCGTGGAAGGTTTCAGACGAGCCTTGGGTGAACTCTCGGGTGGCTTTTCAGGACGGAGGTGGTCTTTCCTACTTAATAATATTTCCTTAAGAACTCTTCCTCCATTTCGGTCCAACTTATGAATTCTTTCCCTAATTTTAAAAACCAGTCCTTGGCTCTATCTCTAAGGGTAGCGGGAAAGAGTTTCATCTTCATCGTGTCGGCGGGGACATTTTGAAGGTGGTTGATCTCACAAACTTGGGAAAGCTCATCTACGTGTCTATAGGGATCTTCGGAAGGCTTACCATGAAAGATAGGCAGCATGCTCATTACATGGGAGTCTATTCTAAAATTGGCCCCTCGTCCTAGGGGTGCGTGAATTCTAGTGACGGGTCGCTGGAGAACGGGCCTAGCATAGTCACTAAGGCGTTTCCTAGCATTTCCTTCATCATTCCGGGCCATTTCTACTGGTTTAGTAGGATCAAAAGTTGAGTCGGTCTCGGTAGTGTCGGTCTCGGTAGCTTCGGGAGTCTGCGAGGATCGTTCAAAGAGGTCTATTTCTAGGGGATTATTCCGTACTCTCCAGGTTGTTCGTCTTCTCATGAAGAGTGGATCGGGTACGTAAATGGATAATAACTTATAAATACTTATAAAATATTAAAAATTGAAATCAGTCGTACCTGAGTGTCAGTATCCATGAGAGTTACGCATTCTTAACGCGATTTTGAGTAAGTGATCGCACGTAATCCTTAGAAAAGGAGCGAAAATCACTTATTCTTATCGAATTAAGGATCTCGAAGATGGATTTCTACTTCGGATCACTCAAAATATCATTGAATTGCTTAAATTTCAAGAAATTAAGAGAAAAATCCGTGTTGACCAAGTCAAAATTGACTTAATTTGATCGAAAATTGCCTTAATTCCCCGACAACGGCGCCATTTGACGAGACAAAGCCGCGAGGTCGTCGATTTCACGCGGTATCGCGTCAAAAATAATACCGAACTTACCAATTTCATGAAAATGTATCGAATTCAAGGGTATAATGGTAAATACGGGCCGAATCCACGGGGAATTAAGGAATTTCTTGACATAATCTTCAAATTTGATCAAATCAGATGAGAAATTGATGGTAGAAATTGGGGAAAATGATATTTTAAGAAAGTAGACTTCAAATCGATTCCATGGAATCAAAAATCGTCCAATTTGGACTTGATTTCGCGGAGAAATCAAGATTCGAAGTGGAGAGAAATTTCGTAACGTTGGAATAGCGAATTTAGATGAAATTTAGTGAAATTGAAATGTAAAACCTAATCTAAAAGAAAATTAAACCTTATAGGAAGATAATTTAGGTAAAACCGCTTCCACTAAACCCGTTTAGCGATCGAAATGTCGCGATTAAACTGATTAATCGCGATGAACACCAAGAACGTCACGACGAGCTTCAAGCGTCGATTTCTTCCTCGATTTTCCACCAAATCTCGACTTCTACCCCTCCGTGGACGCGGAATTGAAAGAGGAAGAGGAAGAACTTGAGAGAAACGAGTGAGAGAGGTGTCTAGACAGTCAATTAGATTGAATCTCACTCGGATGCTTACAAACGTGAAGAACGAGTTATTTTATAGGGCGAATTTTTGTAACCGTCCGATCGTTTCGATCGACGGTTACGATGAAACAGTCCATCGTGGACCGTTTCGATTAAGTCGTGACCGTCGGATCGTGATGGACGGTCATGATTTAATCTGGAGGTGAGCGTTATAAGAACGTCTCAAATATCACCCCTTAGATCGCGATCCAACGGCCGAGATGCTTCCGGGGAGATTAAATCTCTGTCGTTATAACGCCTCATTTAAGGCACGTGCTTGATTGATCTCCGGTGGTCCGTGTGTCTACGCGATCGACGCGTCTGATGCCGCCACGTCGCTTCAATCGTAGCCGTTATAATCCCTTTAATTCAGCACGTGTCTCAATCATCGCCGGTGGACCGCGCGTTCATTTGATCGACGGGTGTCGATCGATCGTCCACGAGATCCAGCGATCCTCATTAAGCCACGTCACCTGCATTTATAAAAGGCCGTGGATTAGTCCCACACGGGAAATAAGTTGGGAAACCGTCGGGTTTATAATACCCGACGGTTTATAGGGGTAATAACCCTCCCCATATAGGGCAGGCTAAAGACCCCTTTTATTAACTATAGTAAATAAATGTATATATGTATATCGCGCCACGTAGGCGCTACCACGTGGCCTTGCGTGCCACGTCGCATCCACGTGGGCCTCGTGCCCATTTTTTTCTTTTTTTATTTATTAAAAACGGGTTTAAAAATCGAAAATAAAATAAAAAAAACAGTTTAAAAATCCGAAAAAATTTCCTAAATTGTAAAAATCGTATCTTTTAATATGTAACTCCAAATTAATCCAAATTTCTTTCATTTGATCCAAAATTTAATTATCTATTATTCTAAAAGGTCAAATTAAATAAATAATAAGAGTTAAAATTATTATTTCAAAAATACATTCATTTATTAAGATTTTAAACTTTAGAAAATAAAATGAACGTTTATAAAAATTGTTTCTCTTATTATTTTAACTTTAAAAACAGTTATAATCTCAAGAAAAATATGGGTTATCAAATTATTAAATTCTAATTTATAAAAATTAACCCTAAATTAAAGTATTTTGGGATTATAATGACTTTTTAAGAGAATAATAGAAAAATACATATCAATATGATAACATGCATGTAAATGAAATCATTTATGCTTTAATATGCATGAAAAATAATGTTTTATGATGTAAATATAGCATGTTATCGGCTATCCTAGGGTTCAAAAAAAATCCTAGGAGCAAGAGAATTTTGGGGAAGGATGATCTATCACACAAAATGAGAGGAACGAGAGTACCTTGATGGAGATTCTTGAATAATGTGACGTAGTTGGGGCAAATTTGAAATCTCCTTCTTGATTACTCCTTGCTTTGAGAGAAAAGATAGAAGGGAATGAATAGGAATGATGGAAAGAGGGAAGGAGGAGAAGAATGAGAATGGGGGAAATGAGAAATGAAGGGTGTGTGTTGTGGAGAGGAAGAAGAAGAGAGATGGAGAGGGGAAAGTTGTGGATTGGTGTGTGGATAAGAGAAAATGAGAGAGAGGGGGGGGAATTCGTGGAGGATGAGAGAGAAATATTGGGGGAACAATAGAACTTCAAAAATTTTCAATCTTCAAATTGTGAGAGAGAGTTTCACAAGATCCACATAAATAGGTGAAGATAGAGAATTTTTCAACCCTTGAAGGGGTGTGTCTCTTCAAGACGTGCCACCTTTTGAGGATAAATTTTGACACTCTTGAAAGGATGCCTTAAAAAGCCACTTTTCAAGATGTGAGGGTGCCATTTGGAGGGTTTTAATTGGTGGAAATTTTAGGGGTAATTTGGGTATAATAATCTGCCCTAAAATTATTGGTTCAGGTTGACTTGGTTAAAGAAGGATCTATGATGCAAATAACTTGAAATTTGAGAATTTAAAATTGCTTCTTATAATTCATGCAGATGATTTGACTTGGTCAAAGGGGTTCCTAAATTTTAGGAAAGTGATTTGACTTGGTCAAAGGCTCAAAATTAATAGTTTTAGGTCAGGAATAGGGTTTGGCCAAGTTAAGGGAAGTGTTTTAAAGATTCTAAGGATTAAGGGGTGTCACCCCCATCTTCATGGGCTTGCTCCTCTTCATGTCTTCAAAGTCTTTTGATATCCACATGTCTTCTAATGATAGATTCCTGAATTTCTTCCTCAAGATTAGCATATTGTTTACTTGATATGGATGACACCGAATCCTTACATTTCTCCTTAAGCTGTAAATCTTTGGTGCCTCCTTTGATGCTTGTCTTGTTATTGAGGTGTGCCCATGACGAAGCGTTTTATGCGGTCATTAAAACACACAAACTTCGGTCAAACAAAATTTATAATTCCGAACTCACAATAACAGAGATATAAAATCAAGTATAGTGTAAAGATCGGGTCGATCCACAGAGAACACGGTTGATTTCAAAGTTGACTTGGTCAAACTTAAGTTTGATTAGGGTTTTTAAGAAGTGAAGAAGATATTTTATTAATGGTAATGACTAAATAAGACATTTTAAGAATTAAGAAACTAATTTTATGCAGAAATATTAAAATTCAAGATCAAAGCGTTGACTTTGACCAATAGTTGACTTTTTATAAAATCAGAGAACGAAAAGGGCTTAAAATATTACGAAAATTATCTATTTAGAAACTAGAGAGAAAATGAAAATTATTGATATATAATTCGTGATTTTTGAGAAGAATTAGATTTATTATGAATTATTGAAAATCAAAGATCAAAAAAATCCTGAAATGAACACTTTCAAGTAAATCTTCAAATTGACTAACCAAATGATATCCAAATCTTTCAATTCACATATAAATAGAAATCTAAAAATCAGAGGATTCCAAAGAGATCAAAATTATCAAATTTCACCTTGTATTTTAAAAGTAATTGAAAATGAATAGTAGATGGTCAAACATTAAATTGAGGGGTCAAATGATGATGAAATTTTACAATTTTTCTATCTACGGAAAGCTGATGAAAAAAGGAATCCAATGAAATAAAAATCAACTCATTTGGATTAAAGATCAGAGAGAAATCCTTGTTCTAAAATCAGAAAAAATCCGTAACTAAAATTGGACGAAAAGATGAATTTTACTATTTCTAAACTCTAATTACCTATCTAATTCTAATCTAAACTACCTAAATTGCAAGGATTACGAACGAATTACACTACTAACCCAATTAACGCAAAGATTTGACTTCAATTCATGCAGATTGAAGAGTATTCCCCGATTCGATCTTCGACGTGCATTCGGCGTTCACTGGGAGATTCTGCTTGTTTTCTTGCAATGATTAGTGATTATCTTGCTTCAATGGATGCGGAATTGAGTCTAGGAAGCAAGAGAATCACGAAGAACTTAAGATTTTCCTTCAAAAATTTCTTCACGATTCGACCAAAAGTTACTTAGAAGAAGAGAATACATTGGTTTTTAAAGAAAAATTTCCGCGAGAAACGCGGACCGTCCGATTCGGTGAAGACTGATCGACGTCCACGATCGCGTGATGATCATGGGCCACGATCCCACGATCCCACGAAAGTCACCCGTCTGATCTTCATCGGAGAGTCTGGATGCATCCACGTGTCGCCCCACGATCGTATGACGCGGCCACGCTTTCCGCGTATTTCGTTCGTCTGATCTTGATTGGAGTCTCCTCGCGAAGCCAATGTTACAAGATGAGTCGTCAATCGCGCACACTTAAGTTTCTTTTAACACACGTTCTTTGATGATGATCGCGTGGACTCGGGTCCACGCGATCGACGCACTTTATTTAGCGTGATCGCATCCAACGTCTGCAGTGCTGTCACGTTGCCTGCAAAGGTGAAGCTAAGAGGGAACATAGTTCCACAAGGAAGAAATCGGCGGAAATAACGCGTATAAAATGGGGAAGGCATTAACGCCTTTGCGTTACTGCCCCAAACTTATTACCTGGGCCCACTAACCTGTGGGCCTATCATCTGCCAGCCATGAAGACCTGTTGCCACGTGGCGCCACCCCGGCGTCCCCGTGGACTCGAGTGGCCTCGCCACGCGTCCGCGCCACCTCCGCGCCATGCATGTGCCCGCATGGGCTCGCGTGGCTCTGCCACGTGGCGTTGCGTGCCATGTCGCATCCACGCGGGTCCCGCGCCACGTCAGCCCGCGGTTCCTACGGATAAAAACCCCCTTTTTGCGATTTTAAATAAGGAAATAAAATCGATAAAAATCAAAATAAGTTCTGGAAAAATCTAGAAAAATCCAGAAAATTCAGAAATCAATATTCTTAAAAAAAGATAACTCCTTTTAATCTCAAATTTTCTCCATTGGCTCACAATTATATTCATTTAATATCATGCCATATAAAATATAAATTAAAAGAAGGATATAAGATGAATTTAAAATAAACTTAAGTAATATTTTAAGAAGTGTATTTAATATCATCCATTAATTCTTTTGATCATTTACTGAAGTCAAAATAAATCAAGAGAAATAATTAATTTCTATTTATTTAACCTTGTAAAAGATTAAACATCCATAAAACACATAATTAACCCTAAATAATGCATAAATATGGACTTTAGTAGAATGGCATACCAATGGAGAAAATTCATAAAAACTATGATAACATGCATCATAATTACATAAAATAAGCATGAATATTAGTTAATTAAGATAAGATTTTAAGTTAAATATGCATGTTATCACCCCACCATGTTGAACATTGTCAATCTTACTAGAGAGTATATTATAAGATGTATTGCTCAAACCCTTGGAAAAGATCAATGACATGCTTCCATGAATTGAAGTGATGACAAATGATAATGCCCTCAAGGACCTTTTCGTGCATATGATGATAGTCCACCTCATTTTCGTGCATCTGTAAATATGTGACAAAAATAAGTGAAATAAACATTTCTACTTAATGGGCCTTCATTTAGGCCTACTGAAAAAAATTTTATTCCAAGCAAGATCTGATTAGGTCCTCACAGGTCCACTGAGACTCATTGCAAGGATCCATAAAGAGGAGATCCAATAATGAGGAATAGTGGGTTTGCCAATACATATTAATCAGATCCAAAAGTTTTGTTCTTGTAAGTCAAAGTTATCCAATCTCTAAAAATTAACAATTGGAATGATGCACTACAAAAGGTTTTATTGAATATCATATAATGATAAAAAAAATTTCATGTTTACAAGAGATTTCAAGTATTCTATGGTTATTTTCATAGGAGATAACCAAAATTGAATGAAATGTAAAACGAAGCTTACTTCATTTACATTTCAGTTAATTTTCACCATATCTAGGGCATTTACAAAGTGCCTCATGGGTTAAATAATTTGCATTAGACTGCTTTGATAATTTTCATATCTCACTAAAATTTTAGATAATTTCCAACGGTATTGATCCATTGTGGAGCTTGTCTTAATGACAACTACTGTGTAGCTAAACATGTCAATATCCATCTCTTGCATCATGATAATATGTAATTTCATGCATGAATATCATTCATTTATGCACTTTTTCTTTAAAATATAATCATAAATTCATGTTATCATTCTTGAAAATGATTAAAATGATAATTGTTATGTTTAAGAGAATATTCTTGATTTTTCATAAATCAATAACATTTTATGAGCATTCAATGACATGATTCGTCAAGAATATACTTTTTCTAAAAATAATATTTTTATTTATTTTTCTGGATTTTTTAAAGATTTTTTGGGAGCTTTAAGATATTAAAATCATTGAAAAATATTTTTTAAAGAAAAATTAATTAAAAAATAGAGAAATAGAAAAGAAAGAGGATCTCTCTCTCTACCTCTCTATTTCCCTCTTTGTCGTGATCTCTCTCTTTATCATGGTCTCTCTATTTCTCTCTCTCTCAAATGCGTAAACATTTCTCTCGCCTCCCACTTCTTCTTCCTCCTCTCCCATGCACGTTTGCGCTCGTAAGGGAGAGCTCGTTCTTCCTCTTCTCCCCATGCGTGCGTGCGTAAGGGGGAGGAGGAGAGCCCTCTTCCTTCTACATTATTCCTCTCTCTCCCACGTGCCTTTGTCCTTGTCTTTCATTCCCTCTTGCCCGCACATGCATGCGCGCATGAGGGGGAGAAATTGTTCTCTCCCACGATGGCTCTCCCTCTTCCTATCTTCCCCTCTCTTCATCCCTCCTTCTCTCCCCCGAGCATGCGTGCGTGCGTAAGTGAGAGGCGGTGATTTCTTTCCCCCTATCATCTCTCTCGCACGATGGAAACCATTTCCATCATGCACCTCCTTCTTTATCTTTCTCATGCGATAGAAAGTTTTTGTCACGCATAAGCTCTTGCACGTGCCTTGTCTTCTCCTCTCCCTCTCTTTTGCGATCTCTTTCTCTATCTCTCCTCTCTCACTTTCTTTCCTCCCTTCCTCTCCCCCACTTCCTCCACTTCTCTCTCTTGTCTCTTTCTCTCTCTCTCTCTCTCTCTCTATCCCGCGATCGATCTATCTCTATCCCCCAAATCACTCTCTCTCTCTCGCCACCCTTTCTATTTCTTCTTCCTTCATCTCTCTTGCACGAGGGAATTTCTCCTCCCATGTGTCTCTTTTCTTTTCTGCTCTCTCTAGCGTGATGGGAATTTCATTCCCGTCGTACACAATGTGAGTTCCCATCATATTCCATCTCCCTCTGTGTTGCCTCACCTTGGCCTCTTCCTCTCTCTTCTCTCTTCAATCGCCACCCTTCTTGCTTATTGCTTATAATTGTGCATTTCTTTCTCAACCACAAGGGCGGAGGAGAGCTCTTTGTGGTTGTATTCTACACGATCAAGTGAGAGAGGAGAGAAGGGAAAGGAGAGAGAATGAAGGAGATCAAAAATTTCTTTCTTTTTGTAGGTTTGACCTGCATTTTGACCGGAGCAGTTTGACCAGAATAATTTAAGGAGAGAGAACACCACATCAACAATTAGAAATGCTCCGGACTAAAATCGTGATATCTCACAATCTTGATCGAGTTAGGGGCTAAATTTTGTGGGCATGGTCATCATTTCAAGCTCTATGAATCTGGGGCTGATTTAGATTCAGAGATGAAAATTTAGGGTTTGGAAATGTTTTCATTGTATACTTCTAGCATTGGCTAGCCAGAAGGAAAGAAAGCAATGATTGATTATTCTTCATGTGTGGAACACCATTCTTAGTGAGTTTCTTCCCGTTTCTGTTCATTCCTCATGTTGGATGTAAGACGCCAAAGGTATGTTTTGATTAAGGGAGCATCACTGGATTGTGTTTTCATCAGAAGTCTTTAGATTAGAAACCATTGTTCTATCCATATTTTTTGTTTTCTCATCTTTTTATCCATATGTTCATATTTACAAACCCTAAAAACCACTTTTCCACCATCGATCAAGGGTTTTCATCATTCGAAAGGAGTTTGGAAGCATTTTATCAGTTCATTTAAGCCATTTGATCGACACACTCTAGTTCGTCGGCGAATCGTTTTAAAATAATTTAATCTCAACCATTCATCTAAGGAGATATAACGGCTGATTTTATAACCAAAAAAATGCATACGAAGCGTTAGATCAAGATTGGATTGATGGCATTTCATGCATTTTTTCTTCACTTGCAACGTGCTGAAATCTCGTTAGTTTATTGTCAATCCAACGGATGCAATTTAAGCGTAACGATTCACATGTATGCGTTTCACCAGAGTTGTTGATCAAAGATTAAATGTTGAATCCAACGGTTACGCCCAATTCTCCCTATAAATTGAGATGTTCGTCAACAATGTAAATCATTCTTAAATTTTTTTGTGTAATCAAACTGTCTAGACACCACCATCATTAAATCTCTTGCTTTCTAATTCTTCTGGACTCATTTTTGTGTTGATGAAGTGGTTGAAAGTGAGATTTCGTCGAAAAAATAGTGAGAATTTGCCTCTTGAATGACGACAATCGTCTTCAAAATCACAGAATGAAAAGCCTTTGATACGGTGATCAATTGGATCCTGTCGATCGCTATCTGAGGTTAGATTATGTGTTCTCCTCCTCATCTTTCATCATATATTATTAGATTATAATTTAGAATCATAGATTAGATTAATTTTAGATTTAATTTTCAGTTTTCCTCTCTCTTCACGATTGATTTTCTATCTAATATTTGCTCTTTGATTTCTCTGCGAATCTTGATCCAAATCGAGTGATTTTTTATTCCGTGGATTTTTCTTTGAGTTATCTTTCCAAATCTATCAAAACCCCTAATTTTTCACCTCAATTCATTGTCCGATTTGATCGAACATCAAAGAATACCTCGAAAATACCTTAATTCTACGTGGATTCGACCCTTATTCACCTCTATACTATCTAATTCGTAATTAATCTTTAAAATTTATGAGTTTGGTAAATGTTTTGATGCGTATCCACGTATTTTCAATAACCTCACGGATTTGCTCTGTTAGCAAGCGTGTGTGTATGTGAGTGCGTGTGATTAGTAGATTAATCATCTTTTTTAAGGATGTAAGCTAACCCCTTAAACCGCCACATAATTTATACACACATTTTTCCGTCATTTCTATCATGTGGGACTATTTTTTATTTTGTTTTATGTAGGTGACGTGACGTGACGAGAAGCGTCTGATTCGCGAACTTAATCAATGTTGTCGATCTTCAATTAAGTTGAGGGAGTACGTGGCAGCATTTGATTGGGCAATGATTCATATTTTAAAACATTTTAATCTTAGTCGTTCATCTAAGAAGTTATAACGACTGAGATTAAATCGCGCCCGATGGACTCTTGTGGACGTGTGGCGACATCTCATGCGTATGATGAAGATCAAATGGTAGGCATCACGCGACGTTTCTTCTTCACATGCGACGTGATGAAATCTTAGTGTTCCTTCTTTGATCAGACGCACGAGACTTAATCATGATGATTCGCATATGAAAATTTTATCTAAGTCGGTGATCGAAGATGAAGAGGTAAACAGTCACTCCTAACTGTAACCTATTTATACCCATATTCTTCGATGGAAAGAGCATTCCTAGATGTTTTGAGAAATTGAGTTGTTTAGACATCTCAATCCTTGGATCTCTTGCTTTCTTCTTCTTCTAGACTCATATCTGTGTCCAAGGAGTGTTGAAAAGTGAGATTTCATTGAGAGAATCGAGAGTATTTGTCTTTTGAACACCGGATTTTTGTTTTTTGAAATGTGAAATGAAAAGTCTTGATCTGGCGATGAATCGAATTATTTCGAGCTCAATTTTGGGTTAGATTACGTGTTTTCTCTCCAATCTTTCTTCTTGTAACATTATATTTCAATTTCTTATAGTAGATTAGTCAAATTTTACATAATTTCTCTATTTTATCTCCCTTTGTGACAGAATTTTCTACCTAGATTTCACTCCTTGATTTCTCCGCGAATACTAATCTAAATCGAGTAGTTTTTTATTTCATGGATTTTTCTTGCAGTTTTCTTTCAAAATATACTAAAATCTCTCATTTCTCACCCCAATTCATCAAATTTGATCAAATTTGAAGAATACTTTAAAAATTCCCTATTTCACTATGGCTTTGACCCCAATTTACCATTATACTTAATAATTCTTGATTAAAACTTTAAATTTGTGAGTTTGGAAAAAAAATTGACACACATTTGTGTGTTTTCAATGACCTCATAAAAGTTTTTCGTCAATCACCATAAAGAAAGGCATTAGAAATATCTAACTAGTAGAGAGACCAAACCTAATTGATGGCAATAGAGTGGAATGTGTGAAGAGAGTGGAGATGAACGACAAGGGAGAATGTCTCGTTATAGTCAATGTCATATGCATAGGTGAAGCCACGAGCAATTAGAGGAGCCTTGTGACATGCAATGGTATCATCTTGATGATATTTGAGGGTGAAGACTCATTGCATGTGACAAGGTTGACATTTTTCGGACGAGTAACCAAGGCCCAAGTTTCACAAGAAACCAAGGCCTTTACCTTCGAGTCCATTACTGCTTTCCATGCAGATATTTGTGTCGCCTCAACACGCGATTAGGGTTGGGCGGTCTCGGTCACGGTTGACGTGACGAAACCGCAAGGTCGTCGATTTCAAGCGGTATCGCGTCAAAAATTATTCCACACTTACCAATTTTAGGAAATTCACTCGAATTGAGGGGTATAATGGTAAATATGGGTCGAATCCACAGGGAATTAAGGAATTTCTTGACGTATTCTTCAAATTTGATCAAATCGGATGAGAAATCGATGGAAGAAATTGGGGAAAATGGTACTTTATGAAAGTAGACTTCAAATCGATTCCACGGAATCAAAAATCGTCCAATTTGGACTTGATTTCGCGGAGAAATCAAGATTCGAAGTGGAGAGAAATTTTCGGATATGAAAATCGCGATTTTAGCTAAAATTCAACGAAATTAAACTCTAAATGTTAATCAAAATTGAAATAAAACCTTGTTAAACTAATTCTTGGTAAAAACCGCTTCCACTAACCGTGATTAGCGATCGGATTAGCTCGATTAATCCGATTAATCGACGAAAATACCGAAAAAACGCCGCGACGAGATCAAGCTGCGATTTCTACCAAACTACTTGATGAAATCTTGATTTCAAGCGCTCCGGAGGTGCGGAATTGAAAGGAGAACACGTTGAGATCAAGAGAAACGAGAGAGAGGGGTGTCTTGACAGTCAATTGGATTGAACTCTCCTCGGATGCTTAAGAACGTGAAGAACACATCGTTTTATAGGGCGAAATTTCGTAACAGTTCGATTGTTTCGATCGACGGTTACGATGGAACGGTCCATCGTGGACCGTTTCGAAAATATCGTAGCCGTTGGATTTTGATCAACGGCTCAGATAACATCTGATGAAACGCTTTATAAAAACGCTCCGATCGCGCCCCTTGATTTTTGATCCGACGGTCCGGATGTCTCCCGCGAGATTTGATCTGGACCGTTATAACGCTTCGAATTAGACACGTGCTTGATCTTCGATCCGATGGTCTGCGCTCCACGCGATCGACGCGCATCGATCGATCGCCCGCCAAATCCGACGCTCCTCCTCGCGCCACGTCACCTGAAATAGGTAAGTAAAGTGTGGGTTAGTCCCACACGGGAAAAAAAAGAAGAGATCGTCGGGTTTATAAGACCCGACGATCTGTAAGGTTATGACCCTTCCCATATAGGGAAGGCCAATGAACCTTATTATATATAGTAAATAAATAATTATATGTATATCGCGCCACGTAGGCGCTGCGCGGGTCCGCGTGGCGCTGCCACGTGGCCTTGCGTGCCACGTCGCATCCACGCGGGCCCCGCGCCCCTTTTTTAATTTTTATTTATTTATTTTTATTATTAAAAACGGTTTAAAAATCGAAAATAAAATAAGAAAAACAGTTTAAAAATCCGGAAAAAATCCCTAAAAATAGAAAATTCATAACTTTTAATATATAACTCCGAATTAATCCAAATTTCTTTCATTTGATCCAAAAATTTAATTATCTATTATTCTAAAAAAGTCAAAAATTAATAAATAATGAGAGTTTTAAATTTTATTTCAAAAAAATATAGTTATTTTTTTAAGAGATTTTAACTTAGGAAAAATATAAATAAATGTCTATAAATGCTTTCTCTCATTATTTTAACTCTAAAAACATCTATAATCTCAAAATAAAGATGGGTTATTAATTTATTCATCTTAAAATCATTATTTTTAACCCTTATTTAAAGTATTTTTGAGAATATAGTGACTTTTCATATAATAATAGAAAAATACATATAAGTATGATAACATGCATGAAAATGAAATCATTTATACTTAAATATGCATCAAAAATCATGTTTTATGATGTAAATATCGCATGTTATCAACGGTCCAGTTTTTGGCACACCATTCGGTCCAAATCTGAATTCCATATCGGTCTCGGTCTCGGTCCACCTCGGTCACGGTTCGGTTCGGTCTTAACTTTGGTCTCTCTTGACCATGAATATGTGTACTTGAAAAGAGATAAATATATCAACGTGCATTAATAAATAAAAAATTTATAGTAAAAAACCTTACCGATGATATTTGCTGATTTGAAACAAAGAAGAAGAAAGTATAATAACATGAAAATTAGTTAGTATCTTCACCAAATTATTCTTCATCAGTATCCGCTTCATCCGTTTTACCCTACGATTTTAAGGTCATCAAAATAGATATAGTTCTTGCAGATAATTTTCCCCTTTTGTATATTATGATCCCCCGTCTTGATGAGAAAAGACGCTCAGATGGAGAGCTCGAAGCACAAACTGAGAGAAATCCCTTTGCTAACATTGCAAGTCTTGGATATTTTTCAGACCCAATCTTACACCACCATTGTAGAGCATCGAGATGAGAACATTCAACTTGAGAGTCATGCAAATAATCAAATATTTCATCAGATATTTGTTTTTCTAATAATATGTTTATGTTCTTTTTCCTATTACGCTTCATCAATTCAACCATCATTTTCAAACACGTTGTAGAAGTATTGGATAATGGCTCACTTTGTGAGCAAGCACTTGATATTGGTGAGGCAGGCATCAATTGAAGCAAATGCTTCAAAGTCTTTGTGATATACTCTTGCTCATCAGTTGGAATATATTCAAATTTCAAAGATGGATCTAGCATTGTAGCAATAGGAAAGATTGGCTTTCTTTTTACCCCTGGCTCGTATTTAAGTAACTTTGTTTTCATCAAAATATATGCTCCTTTCAGTGCCATTGATTGCACTATGCTCATTGGTGTTCCCATCACACCTTGAGAAGGATTACTTGCGGCAATAATTGATGTGTTCAACTGATTTAACAAAAGATCAAAAATAGAAGTAACATTAGGCGATGTAATGGCCTTTGATTGAGAAAACATATCGGTGGCTTCCTTAAAAGCTAGAAGTTCATCTGCAAAAATCTTAAGAAGATCCCACTCTTCCAACATAATTAAAGAAATTCATTTACCACCTTTAAGACAAGTTGTTGCCATTGTATTCAACACCCTCCTCTTTTCCCATGTTGTCGTAATCATGCTATATGTCGAATTCCACCTAGTGGGGACATCTATGGTTAATAAGTTTTTATTTGACATTTTATACCTCTCACATAATTCCTTGTATTGATGAATTCTTTGTGGTGTGCTATTTTCTGCAAGAACAAGGTTTGGAAGTCGACGAAGAATTGCTCTAAATGGTCTTTGTGAAGTAATTCCCCCTTCATCTTCTTCACACTCTTCATCACCCTCACTTTTTGAACATAATTAAGTCAATGATGAATTACCCAACTCCTTCAAGCCTCCTTGAACAGCTAGGTTGAGAACATGGGCCATACATGGCACATGGAATTTCCTGGTGAATGTCGATCCACTCTCACGTAATAAATTTTCCAAGCTTGCAGCCATTGTCTTGTTATTGCTAGCACTATCTGTTGTGATAGCAAAAACCTAGAAAAAAATTCATGTTTCTAGATTTAAGATTGAAAATAAGGAAGGTAAAATTCATGTTTACTTACCTTTTGAGTGAGATTATACTCTTCTAACACACGATGCACCACCTCTGCTAAAATTATCCCTTGATGTGATACACCCAACTCCTCAAAGGCAAGCACTTGTTCATAAAGTATCCACATATCATCAATCCAATGTATTGTGATCCCAAGTATTGCGACATTATTTGTAGTTGTCCAAGTGTTTATTGTAAGGGACACCCTTTCAATTGGTCGAAGTAATTCTCTTACCTTATCCCTTTCATCTTCAAATAGTTTCTCCATCCCTCGTCGTCCGGAATGGCGGCTAGGAATCCTTGCTGCACCTTGTACTAAGTAGTTGTAAAAAAATTTAAATTGAGGATGATCAAGTAGCGTAAAAGGTGCATCTGTCTTAACAATTAAATCTATACACTCTTTCTTTGTCTGCTCTAAATTCTTGCCTAAAAATTTTGAAGTCTTTGAGAAATAGTCTGTTAAAGTATTAGGAGCATTTGATGGCCTTAGTTGCTTATAAATCTCAACATGAAACCTTTCCAAGTGATTCCATAACTTGATTGTGCTACTACTTTTATCCCTCTTCACTTTTATCTCTTTCAATGGGGTAGCAACCTTACAAATTTTGCAAAGATACTCATCGTATGTGATCTTCATTAAATGTACTAAGACTGGTGAGGCTTTTCTTCGTTTTGTAGAGTTTGTAGCTGTATCACTTGTAGAAACAAATGTTGATGTATTTTTTGATTCAATCTAAAATAAAAAATATAGCATTAGTAAGCTATGATCATATATTTTTTGAGATCAATGTAAAATAAAATGTACCTCATCTCCAATTGATTCCATTGATAATAATCTAAAATGCAGGTTAAAAATTAGATTCAAAATTAGATTTAAAAGGAAAAAAGAATTAGAAACAAATGTGGGCCCTCCATAATGGATATTAGTATAATGCATATCAATAGAATGGAAATATAATATCAAAACCACAATAATAATAAAAATTAAATGATATTTAATACTTAGGTTTAGAAACTAGATATTGAATTCATCAATCATAATGATCACAACTGCAACAAAATAATATTGTAAACTGCTGAATAATTTTATAGTAAAATGATAATCATTTTCCTTTTCAGATTTGAAGTGCAAATTGTTGTAATCCTATTACAATAATTATGAGGGCTACCTCCTCCTCTCTCTCTACCTCTACTATGCGCTCTCCCCCCAATCTCCCAGCTAATGCCCAGCGGCCAGCACGAAGTGAAGAGCTCACTACCCCACTGGTACAAAAGAGGCCATCGAAAGAGCTCACTCTCATTCACATCACCACAAATTTCTTCTCATGACTGACCATGCTAATTTAAAGGACAGATAGAAGAAAGAAATTTTATGCTAACTATTAGGTTCTGAGCATGTTGCAATCGCAATGCTCCAACCTATACATATAGTTTATGATTGGCATGACAAAATAAAATGGGCAGAGTTTTATAGATAATTGAACTTGAAATTGGCTCCATCCAAACCAGAATGAAGGACGGAGTGTCAAATATTGAGTTCTATCAACACCAAGGACTCTTAAGTATCTTCAGAATGTCATGTCAACTATTATCACCTATCTTGAAGTAATTTCTATATTTTTCATGTCGGTAAAGTCTAACTTGCTGGTATTATCTTAGGTATTACATTGGATCAAACATTTTCCCCGGATGTCCTACTCAACGACATAGCAGGACCGAATCTCTTCTTGCCAAAATCCTCTGTCAGTATTCCTCTTTGCATAGAAGGGGAGAAAGAGAGGTTCAATTGTACCTCATGCTGGATTGGAGGTATTTCATCTTCTGCAGGTACGGTTGACCGGGACCGCCCTACCCTGTTTCTACGGAGACAAAAATAGGAGAGACGAAGAGAAAATTTGAGAGCGTGCATACGAGAGGAACGATGAGCACGCCGGAGTTAGGGAAGATCCTCCTCTACTAGCACTACTGTGAATCGGAGAATCCGTTAGACCAGGGCTGCACTCTCGGTCCACATTCCTCCTACAACGACAAAATAGGGATAAAAATCATTTAGATTGAGTCAATGACTCAATCTCTCTTCCCATCTCTCTCTCACCTTAGTCGCCCACCCCACTTCGGGAATTCTCTAATTATTAGTTTTCAATAAATCATAGAAAATCTAATTCTTCTATGAAAATCACATATTCCATATCAAAATTTTCCATTTTCTCTCTAGTTTCTGAATATATAATTGTCGTAATATTTTATCACCTTTTTCTTCTTTGATTTTACATAAAGTCAACATTTGGTCAAATTCAATGCTTTGACCTTGACTTTTGACTTTTCTTTGTTAAATCATTTTCTAAAATTCTTAAAATATATTTTTTGATAGATTCATATCATTTCCAATAATTATACATCACTTTCATTTCTTAAAAACCCTAATTAAACCTAAGTTTGACCAAGTCAACCCTTTGATCAAAGTCAATCGTGTTATCTGTGGATCGACCCAATCTTTTCGTTGTACTTGATTTCATATTTTTAGTCATTGTGAGTTTGGAATTAGAAAATATTTTTTACCGACGATTGTGTGTTTTCAACGACGACATAAATCGTTTCGTCTGTCAACTGTCGACATTTGTGACAGGGGGATGGTGATGGGTATTTGACGAAACGAATTATGCGGTCGTTGAAAACACACGATCGTCGGTCAAACAAAATTTATAATTCAAAACTCACAATGACTAAAAATATGAAATCAAGTATAGTATAAAGATCGGGTCGATCCACAGAGAACACGGTTGACTTTGATCGAAGGGTTGACTTGGTCAAACTTATGTTTAATTAGGGTTTTTGAGAAATGAAAGTGATGTATAATTACTGGAAATGATATGAATCTATCAGAAAATATATTTTAAGAATTTTAAAAAATAATTTAACGAATAAAAGTCAAACGTCAAGATCAAAGCCTTGACTTTGACTAGACATTGACTTTCTGTAAAATCAGAGAAGAAAAAGGTGGTAAAATATTACGATAATTATATATTAAAAACTAGAGAGAAAATGGAAAAATTTTATACAAAAATATGTGATTTTTAGAGAAGAAGTGGATTTACTATGGTTTATTGAAAATCAATAATAAGAAAATTCCCGAAATGATTACCTCGGTAAAAATCATGAAATTGACTAACCAAATGATATCAAAATCTTTGAATTCTCATATGAATAGAAAGCTTTCAATCAAAGGATTCTATAGAGACCAAAATTGTCAAATTTCACCTTATATTTTAAGAGTAATTACCCCTGCAAGTCAACGCCCAAATTCGGATTGAAAATGAACAATCGATGGTCAAATATCAAATTGAAGCGTCAAATGTTGATGAAATTTTACAAATTAGATATCCACGAAATCCAATGAAACCAAAATCAAATAATTTGGACTTAAGATCACAAAGAAATCCTTGTTTGAAAATCAGCAAAAATCGCACTCAAATTTGGGCGAAAAGATGAAAATTCCGACTTATAAACAAAAATTACCTATCTAAATCTAATCTAAACTACATAAATTGCAAGGATTACGATCGAATCATACTACTAACCCGATTTACGTGAATATTGGGCTTCAAATCACGTGGATTGAAGTGTATTTCTCCGGTTTCTTCTTCGACATGCGTTCGGCATTCAAGGGGAGATTCCAATGAATTCTTGCAACAATTTGTGCTCAATCCTGCCTCAATATGATCGCAATTGAGTCTAGAATACAAGGGGATCACGAAAAAAACTTAAGATTCTGCTAAAAAATTGCTTAATTTCTTCACAATTCAATCGAAAGTTAAGTTTACAAAGGGAAGAACATCTATTTGTAGAAAAATCAACACGAAAAACACAGGTTGTTCGATTTGAAGGAACTTTGGATGGCTAAGATGGCGCGATTTTGATGGCCCACGATCCCATGATTATCACCCGTCCGATCTTCATCGAAGTCTCCTTATGAAGCCACGTGTCGAATCGTGGTTCACCGAGTGCGAGATTAAATTGCGACCGTTGGATTTCATTAATGAGATCGAGGGCCGCGAAATTTGTCATGCGCGTTGATGGTGATTAAGTGGACTTGAATCCACGTGATCGACGCGTGTCAATCCGCTCGCTTTGATCCAACGCATCCCATGATGCCACGTCGCTTGCAAAAAGGAAACATAGTCCCACATAGAGAAAACTGAGGAGAGAAGTCGCATATATAAGGTAGAAGGGCCTTTAGCCCTTGTGTCGCCTGCATGGGCCAAGTACGTCCCCCCATCTTACTTGGGCCCACTAACCCGTGTGCCCATCAAACGCCAGCCCAAAGTCTCCTTCGCGCCACGTAGGCGCATGCGTGTGTCCATGTGGTGCTGCCACATGTGCACGCCACTCCACATCAGCTTCATAGGGTCCCGCGCGAATTAAATAAACCTTTTTGTGCTTTTTCATAATGAAATAAATCCAAAAAATAGTTGAAAAATAAAAATAAAATCCAAAAAAATTCCATAAAATTCATAAATTCATATCTTCATTTATATAACTCCTTTTTACTCAAACTTTTCTCCATTGGATCACAAATTTCTTCATCTTTAATCTCACGCCACCTAAAATATAAATTCAAGCAAGAAAATAGGGTGAATTCAAAATAATCTTAAATTAGCCTTTTAGACTTCTATTTTGCTTTATCCCATCATTATTTTCTTGAAATTTATTCTTTATAATCGTCTACTAAAGTTAAAATAAATCAAGGAAAAGTAGTTAATTTCTAATCATTTAACCTTGCAAAAGATCAAACATCAATGAAACACATAATTAACCCTAAATAATGCAAAAATATGGACTTTAGTAAAATGGCATACCAATGGAGAAAATTCATAAAACTATGATAACATGCATCATAATTACATCAAATAAGCATGAATATTAGTTAAATAAGATAAGAATTTAAGTTAAATATGCATATTATCAGTATTATGTGGCTTGCAAGCCAATCACACTTTCATCTTTTGTTTATATTCGTTGAAATGAACTTTTATTCATTATCATTCTTGTGTGATGTTTGCAATGAAGTCCATGAACATATGCAATGATCAAGTGAATTATGATGAGATCATAATATAGTGATCTCTAGTCTTTAAACATATGTTCTAAATATTCCTATTCGTGGGATATTTCGAGAAGGACATTGAATTATCCGGAAAGAATAACACTATCTGATCTGACTCATATGATGAGTATGGCTGATCTTGTGGCCATCGGTGTTGAGACACTAAGGATAGATAGCGGGTGCTCTTTGGAGAAAGAGTTCATTGAATTGATCCGTATGAATCCCTAAATGGTATTATGTCAAATTGTCAATCAGGTTGATTCATGTCACAGTTGTGCACGTGGTCTTTTGACCTGAGACACCAAAGACATCTTGTGGATGGATGATAGTGTTTTGACTATGACTTACAAATCCCTAGCCACGGGATCTCCAAAACGTCATATATTGGATACGATATGAAGTCCTCGAAGGTGATTGAGTGGTTAAGATGGGATCATCCGCCCTTAGTATGTGAGGAGATCGACTCAAGGAATGAGATGCGATTAAATCCTTGGCCAGGGTAATAGAAATATCAGAGAAGTTGTTCTCAATGATTTCCTACTCGCATCAGTACTAAATTGAGTGACCGATTAGGGTTTGACAATTAACTGTACCCTAAGTCATTCATGAGTCTCATGTGGATGAAGGATTATACGTACACGGTAACTAATGACGAGAGGGTTCCATGAAAGAGTTCTAATGTACTTCATATCTCCTAGAGCACGTGGTGTAACTTGGCACCTACCGGGCTAGCTACTCAACATGTCAATGGGGTTAAATCGATCCTTAGTCAATTAATCTATATGTTGATATAGTTTAATTGATAAGGATGACCAATAAGTGTTATTAGGTTGATAGAGTCATTAACTTGTGAGATATATGAACCTAGAGGGTCACACACATAAGGTCAATAGACGTCGTTGGATATAGACATAATAATAAGGGTTTTTGTGAAAAGTTCACATTCCTAAAGTCTATAAATAGGGGGAGAACGATCATAACAGTGGTGCCCATGCAAGCCTAGTGGAACTTCTCATCTCTTTTCTCTTCCTCTCATGGTGACGAGTATTCAAGAGGAGATCCGACCGTCTAGAGACTGTGTGGATACCGCTAGAGGTTGGACGCTTGAACGGTTTAAGAACTCTTTCAAATGATCCATGTAAGTATGAATTTTATTCTATACTAGATGATAGGATCACCTAGAATGGATGATGAGATCATCTATTCTTGGTGCTTCAACTATGTTGAATGTTTTGATTCAACATCTTCCCCTGAAATCATTGTTTTGGTCGAAAACTTGGCGAGCTTGTCGAGCCTCAGATCCCAACAAATGGGAGGGGGTAAGGTGATATGACGATAAGGGTGAAGAATTCGCGGTCATATGAGGGGAAGCCCTTGAATTGATAATTCATGATGGTGAAGAGGAACCAAGGAGAGTCGATACACTTGACGTGGAGGGAGCCAAAAGTGATGTAAGGCTGGTTGAAGAAGAGGCGTTGGTACTTTTGGAGCAATGAAGAACGTCGTACTCAGCTGAGGTCAACGTCACAAGATATTGCGGGGTAGGACTACTTGGCAAAGCTAGAGAAAGGGTAGCCAAAGGAGTCACAACTAGGTATGATGATTTCGCTTGCCAAAGTAAATACATGGTGGAAAAGAGTTATTGTTGTGCTAATGAAGAAGACGACCGTCGTTAGGGCAGGGAGGGAGAACATCATCGTTAGCCAAAGTAGTTGAGATTACTACAGTTGAGGGAGGAGTTGTATCTCCTGGAGCAGAAGAGAGAGGGGATGAAGGTGTACTAGTTGTGACACAAAGAGCAGTAGAGAAAATAGTAGTGCAGCTAGGTACAATCACCAGAAAGACGAGAGCACCAAATCTACGACGTGATCAAGGGACAAAGCCCCCTCAAGCAAATGTCAATCTATAGCTCCCCACAATAACGCTTCAGTGTCATCGGGTTTATGGTGGGTGGCTAACAAAGGTAGACATCATGAAGTAAGGCTAGAAAGCGGGCAAAATGGGCTAGAAGAGAGAGATCGTCTTGCTTGCAAATGAGAAGGGACTCGAAGATCTTAATCACATGATTGATGTATATCTGGTTGCCATTCATGGTCTCAAGGGTTTGCCATAAGGAGTGCTTCAGCTCGATGCGCACGAGAGATTCGACGCTGCTATGCTCGATGTTGTGAAGCATCCAAGTGACTCAAGGAAAATCTCAAAACCAAAGCCCACATCTTGTAATTCTGTCCACTAAAATTATAAACAGGCTGAGTAAGTTGTGTCGTGATTAAAAGATAAAGTGTGGAAGTCGGTGGAGTAGGAAGCATTATAGGTAGAAGAATCACTGAAGTGTCAGCCTGAGGAGCTGGGATGGGTGGTAATGAACTATCGGAACCCTAAACCAAAGAGGCTAGAGAGAATGTAGAATCCCTAGATGATGACATAGATTGTTGGCGGAGATCTAATAATATGTTGGGATGGCGGATGTAGGCGTCACCAAGTGCGCCATCCAAAGCATAGTGGTAGATGACACACAACGGCGAGCAGCTGTGAAGCGGAGCAGTGAGCATCGTGAAGCGCCAAAAGTCGCACAACAAAAGACGTTGCACATCAACACACATTGCAGAGTGTTGGATGGAACAAGCGATCGACGACGCCTACATGATCAACGACAGAGAAGCTTGACCACAACGATGGTTGGAGACGATGACAGAGAGGAGAGTGCGCTAGAGTGGGATGAGACAGCGCACCAAGAATGATGATTGCAACGCTTGATGATAGGAGTTATGGCTCTGATGCCATGTTGGCGGTGAGAGCCAGAAACTCTATAATTGCATATCGAAAAGAGAACACATAGATCCTTATATAAAGAGTGAAGATGATGTGCCTTAAATGGGCCTAGAGCATGATATCACTACCAAACAGACATATTTAAGATTTTCACCTTTCTATCTTACTTTATTGGGCATCATCAACCTTTTTGTGGAATTTTGAGGGGATTTTCCTAATGGCTTACTAAACTTTTAAATTTTCTTCAACTAATTATGAGGGTTTCTAAGATTTTGAGGCAATACTTTGAAACTTTCCTAGAAATTCTTGAGAGCGCCTACTTTTGTAAATGATCTTTAAGAAATTTTCAGATAGTTTTCCAGGACTTTTGAGGATTTTCCTCCAACTTTGAGAGCTTTTTGGACTTCAGTTGCAGCTGTTTCTTGTGATTTTTCACGAACTCTAGAGCAATTTGGCTATTTGGTTGAGCACCCTTCTGAAGAAACTTTTTTACTGGATACTCTACCATTTTTTAGAAGGGGCAAATGAACACTGTTTGATAATTGCTTGGACATTCTGAAGACTTACATTAAAAATCCAGAGAGAGAGATGGATGGATGGATGAATTGATAGATAGATAGAGATGAACGACACCACCAGAATCAGGTGTCTCCTTTTTCTGGTAATGGCTATAGAACCTCTCTTATGAATTTCTCAGTCAGAAGCTTCGGCAACCCCATCACACTGTCAATAGATCCCACCTAAACACATTAAACAGAACAATTTTGTCAACCAGGCAAAAAAGTCAAAGGAATGATACAGGGAACCCACCATGTAGTTCACAAAAGGAGAAGTCAACGGATGCTCTACCATGAGCCCTCCAGCCACATAAAGCACTGCACCATCTTCAACCTACTAAAAAAGGTAAATAAATAAACAAATTCTGCATCCTAGGTCAAATGGCAAGTTTTGGAGTACAACCAAGCTGTCAATGACATCATCTGGAATCTCATGGAAGTATACCTAAAGATGGAAAATATTCAGGATTAATACGCAGGCTAACAAAGTACTTTTAGGAAGTTACTATTCATAGAACGTTTTCTCAATTGATTGGTATCTATGAATCAGATAATTGTTTTTATAAAACATTAAAAAGGGGTACCTCGGCTTTGTCCCATCCGCCTCTTCTGATGCCTGTCTTGAGGTTGGTCACAAGAACAGAGCCCACAGTGCATGCCAGCCCACCAGAATATCCTTCATTTAAAGCAGGAGTATACTTAAATATATTGATTAAAGAAAAGGAGAGAGAGACGGATGAAATAGAGTCAGCAAACCTTTGATGAACTGGCGCGCCTCATCCTTGCTAGAAGGCTTTTCCCTGATCGACCCCCCATGAACGACCACCTGGAAGATTAACCATGTAAGCCAAAGAACTCAGGGATATTTATTGCAAGTTTGCTTAAAGGCTTTTACAATGTTGGCATATCAACTTAGCGCATTTATGTCCTGAATCAATGTTCTCAGGAAGAATAGCAAGATGACAATAAGAGAACAAGGTTGGGTGATCAAATAGCCTATTCAGATCTGGTCATGATCATAGATAATCCGAAGAGTACAATGAGCTGATTGTGATCTCCCCTATTAGATGATGATCAGTTGATCGGGGAATCTCTCTCTTCCCCTTTCCCACAATCTCCATCACTGAAACAACCCAATGATTTCCATGAAACATCAACAGAACTGATTTCTGATACGATATGATTTCTAGACTTCAGCTCTTTTCCTTTTATAAACCTCACAGGAGTGTGTTCCCTTATTTAGATATTGAGAAAAGTACTATGAAGTAGTTTTCTTTAGATTAGCTCTTGTTTCTCTCTCCTGTCATCTACCTCACCTTTTTTGCTATCCCTTGGTTACATTATGATAGAACCACAATTGGGTTCCTATCAATATCAATTTTTTTTAAGCAATCCTAAGAAAAGAAGGAAGCCTGGTGTTATAGTAACACGATTCGGCCTCAACAGGACATTGACATGAGCATGACAGAGTAGGGGAGGTTGTGGCATCGGAACGACATGAGTGGGGTGGGGGAGACTGGAGAATCTGAGAGGGAGAGAGAGGAGAGAAGTGGGACAAGAAATCCTTCTTAATGTGGACCAAGGGCCATAGATATGTGACAGACAGATCCTTACGAACAATCTGACAATCTCATTTGTAACGGGAAATCAACAATTGTGATCATCGATCTGATCAGGATTGATCTCGAACTGATGATCACCAGTATCAAACGCAGGGAAATATTGAATTTTTACAGAACTTCGATCAGGAGACAAGAGGAAGCAATTTAATTTTAATTTGATAGATAAACAAGGAATATGACAGTGAACGAAAGGTTACATACAGATACTTTAAGTTAGGAAGTCAGAATCAAACGAAATAGATATAGATATACGATATGAACGCACACCTGATCAGCAGTAATCAATAGCGTAGGTTCCTCATGATCCTTGTAGTCACGATCGGAAAGCTTCGATATAATAGCGTCCGCCTGAAAATGAAAATGCCACGTAATATTATTAATGAAACGCATATACGTAAAATCTTAGTCAAAATGAAACACAGAAAAAGCCGAGGAATCAAATTGAATACCCTACTTTCGCCTCTGCCAGTGCCATGACCAGCTCCTCAGGCTTTTCCATTCGAATGCTCTTCTCGTCTATGTCCGCCGTCTATAACCAATGCAATACAAATCAAAATCTAAACGGGAAAACGGAAATGACGGAAACCCTAGAAAAGACGAAATTTCTTAAAAAGAGCCACCACCGACGATGATCGTGAACTCGTGTCCCATCTCCCCCAAAATCTGCCGCCGCGTCGCGGATGCCGATCCGAGTATCAACTAGCTCAAATCACCAGCATTAAAAACCATATAGAATGCATCATCGACAAAAATTTCCGTTTATAATGCAGAAGCATACGAAAATATCAAAAAATGACTAAAGAGTGGGTGATGGAATGAACCGTGAATCGCACGTTCGCTAGATCAGCCATGGACGTGGTTTTTCCTGGGCGGAGTACGTCTCTGGCGGAAAATAATTTATTTATTTATTTATTTTAATTAGGGTTAATATGAGTCCGAACTTTTCAAAGTGTCCAGATATGAGTCTGAACTTTCTTTTTTCCAGAAAAGAGTCCCGCTGCTGACGTAGACAATGCGGAGAGTCCACGTGGGCAACCGGCTAAGAGTGGAACGATGTGCCAGCCACGTCGTTCCATCCTCGTCAGCAGCCACAGGAGAGAGAGAGGATAAGTTAGGTTTTGAAGGGGAAAAGAGAGAAGGAAAGCGAGTACGAAAGGAGAGCGGCGGCGGATCTAGGTGGAGGGCGGCGAGAGGAGAGCGGCGGGCCAGAGGCGAAGGGGAGAGAACCAGCGGCGAGAGGGAGCCCGGAGAGGTATGTAAAACCCGCACGTCTCTCGCCGCCGTTCTCTCTCTCCTTCTTTCTTTCTTTCTCTCATTCCGATTCCCCCTTCTCCCTTTCTATCTTTCGATTCCCCCTTCTCACTTTCTCTTTTTCTCTTTTTGTTTCGATTTCGTTCTCTCATGATCTCCCTCTCTCTCGATCTCTCTGTCTCTCTCTCTCGTTCTCTCTGTCTCTCTCTCTCTCGTTCTCTCTCGCTCGTTCTCTCGTTCTCTCTCTCTATCTCTCTCTTGTTCTCTCTCTTTCTATTCCCCCCTCTACGGCTCTATCTGTCTTTCGATTTCTTTCTATTTCTTTCTCCCTCTCTCTCTCGCTCTCTCTTTCGTAATTCCATCTCTCTCTAATTTTCCATTTCCGTCTCCCTATTCCTCTCCTTCTTTCTTTTGATTCCCGCCCCTCTCTGTCTTCCAATTTTCTTCTTTTTATCGATTTTCTTCTTTCTTTCTTTCTTTCCAATTTTCCCTACCCCCTTGTGAATCCTTCTCTTCCTTTTTCTCGCCGTTCCTCTCATGATTTCTCTCTCTCTCTCTCTCTCTCGTTCTCTCTGTCTCTCTCTCTCTCTCTCTCTGTCTCTCTCTCTCTCTCTCTCTGTCTCTCTCTCTCTCTCGTTCTCTCTGTCTCTCTCTCTCTCTCGTTCTCTCTGTCTCTCTTCTCTCTCGCTTTCTCTCTCGTTCTCTCGTTTTCTCTCGTTTCTCTCGTCGCTCTCTCTCTCGTTCTCTCTGCTCTCTCTTCTCTCTCTCGCTCTCTATATCGTTCTCTCTCTCTCTCTCTCTCTCTCTCTCGTCTTTCTTCTCTCTCTTCTCTCGTTCTCTTCTCTCGTCTCTCTCTCTCGTTTTCTCTCTCGTCTTCTCGCTTTCTTCTCGTTTTCTCTCTCTCGTTTCTCTCTGTCTCTTCTCGTTTTCTCTGCGTCTCTCTTCTCGTTTCTCTCTTCTCGTTTCTCTCTCTCGTTTCTCTCTCGCTTCTCTCTCGCTCTCTCTCTCGCTTTCTCTCTCGCTCTTCTCGTTTCTCTTCGTCTCTCTCTCTCGTTTCTCTCTCTCGTCTCTCTCTCTTCGTTCTCTCTTCGTCTCTCTCTCTCTCGTTTCTCTCTCTCGTTCTCTCTCGTTTCTCTCGTTTTCTCTCGCTTTCTCTCGTTTTCTCTCTCGTTTCTCTCTCGTTTCTTTCTCTCTCGCTCTCTCTTTCTCTCTCGGTTTCTCTCGTCTCTCTCTCTCGTCTCTCTCTCTCTCGTTCTTCTCTCGTTCTCTCTCTCGCTCTCTCTCTCTCGTTTTCTCTCTCGCTCTCTCGCTTCTCTCGTCTCTCTCGTCTCTCTCTGTCTCTATCGTTCTCTCTCGTCTCTCTTCGTTTCTCTCGTCTCTTCGTCTCTCTCTCGTTCTCTCTCGTCTCTCTCTCTCGTCTCTCTCTCGTCTTCTCTCTCGTTCTCTGCTTCTCTCTCTCTCTCTCGTTCTCTCTCTCGTCTCTCTCTCGTTCTCTCTCGTCTCTCTCTCTTCGTTCTCTCTCTTCGCTCTCTCTCTCGTTCTCTCTCGTCTCTCGTCTCTCTCGTCTCTCTGCTTTCTCTCTCTCTCGCTCTCTCTCTCTCGTTCTCTCTCTCGTTCTCTCTCTCGTCTCTCTATCGTTCTCTCTTTGTTCTCTCGTCTCTCTCTCTCTCGCTTCTCTCTCTGTCTCTCTCTCTCTCTCGTTCTCTCGTCTCTCTCTCTCGTTCTCTCTGCTCTCTCTTCTCGTTTTCTCTGCTTCTCTCTCTCTCTCTCTCTCTCTCTCTCTCTCCTCTCTCTCTCTCTCGTTCTCTCCGTCTCACTCTCTCGTTCTCTCTCTCTCTCGCTCTCTCTTTTGTAATTCCATCTCTCTCTAATTTTCCATTTTCGTCTCCCTATTCCTCTCGTTCTTTCTTTCGATTCTTGCCCCTCTCTGTCTTCCAATTTTCTTCTTTCTTTCCATTTTCTTCTTTCTTTCTTTCTTTCCAATTGTCCCTACTACCTTGTGAAACCTTCTTTCCCTTTTTCTCGCCGTTCCTCTCTCATGATTTCTCTATCTCTCTGGATCTCTCGTTCTCTCTGTCTCTCTCTCTCTCTCAAAAACTCCGTTCACTTCTCTGCTTAGTCCCAATTTTCTGCTTAATTTTATGCTTAGTCCAATCTTAGTTTCAACTATATTGTCTCTCATTTGGTTGTTCAATTTCAGGATTAGGTCACTTTGGGAGAACTCCTGGGAGCTTGGAAAAGTGACGATGCTGATTCTCTCTCAACGCTCCGACTCTCTCAACGCTGATTTCTCTTGAAAATTTAGTTTCTTATCGATTTTAATTTATGCTTCAGTCCCTTTTTCGATATATGATCAAATTTCCAGAACTGAGGCGACTTTGCTTGCCAGAGATCTCAAGGCCGCAGAATCCAAGGTTTGTTCATGCAAGTGCGCTGCGAAATGCTGGAGGAGTTTTTTGTAAACTATTGAAAGTAAATTATACCTTAGTGGATTTCACGATTAAGAACTCTTCTGGTAATATCTCCAAACAAGATAAGTTTTATGTTCAATTAGTTTATTCTGATATCAGTTGTTCATTTCTAATTGAAACCTATTTGTTACACAGATTCATAGCAGTAACATTTATTCAGCAACAATGCCGCATGTTTCTTGCTTCATCTTAGATAAAGGGTTTTGAAAAGTATAATTGTTTTTTTTTTGAAAAGAAGGGAGAAGGGTCCTCTAAAATGAAGACCCCCCCGTTGTCATTGAAATTAGTTATAGATTAATTTAATTGTATAATTGAAAAGTATAATTGTTCGTAGCTATAGATTACTATAGTTGTGACTATGTAGAAATAGGAATACATTAACTAGTATTCTGATGTAGGACATCTGGAAGAAGGGGAAGCCGGAGGGAGGAGGGAGCCGCGCGAAGGAGGGGAAACGTGGAGGAAGAAGGGGAAGCCGAATATAAGTTAGATCCGGGGAGGGAGGAGGGAGCCGCGGGAAGGAGGGAATGCCGAGGAAGGAGAGGAAGGAGAGGGAATGCCAAGGAAGTGAGTCCCCCACTGCGGAGGCCTCGGATTGGGCGATGGCGGTGGGGGCGTCGGGGTGGGCGACGGCAGAATCGACGTCGATGAGCATGGCCGGCGCGTCGGGATGGCCGGCTATGGCGGCGGCGTCGGGGTCGGGGTGGGCGACGGAAGAATGTAGGACGACCGGCGCGTCGGGATGGCCGACGGCAGGGGCGTGGGGATGGGGGCGACGGAGTCGATGAAAACGGCCAGCACTTCGGGATGGGCGATGGAGGCGGCGGCCTCGACGTGGGGGCGGGGGACAGCGGAGTCGACGACGACGATGACTGCGGGGACTTCGGGATGGCCAGCAACGGAGGCAGCGTCGGCGTGGGCGACAGGGGAATCAACGACGGTGATGACTGCAGGAGCTTCGGGATGGGCGACTACGGTGGCGTGGGGATGGGGGGACGACAGACTCAACGGCAGCCGGGCCGGCACTCGGGGATGGGCCACGGCGGTGGCTTGGGGATGGGGCACAACGGAGTCGACAACGGCGACGACGACGGGCGCTTCGGGGTGGCTGACGGCCACTGTGTGGGGATGGGGGGTCGGGGGATTCGACAACGAGAAGAACCGCCGGCCCTTCAGATTGCCGACGGGCTGCAGAGGAGGTGACAACGACAGTGGGAGGATTCTCGAATGGCCGATGGTGGAGTACATGTCATCCATTTCAATCTGAATATGAATTAGTTAACCACCTTGGTTGTATCTGCAGTTGAATTAGCACTTCTAACGCTCGTCGGGGGACGAGGCCAGCCTGTCTCAAGCTCGTCTTCGGACCGACCCCCGCTCGTCGCCGGACTCGTCCACGAGACGAGGTCGGCTCGTCCCACCGGACACAATTTTAAGAAATATTTTTTTATTTGCTGACTAAATAGGGGTGATGCCAAGGTCAGCATGTTTGGTGCTGAGTACGATCCGGAGTATAGTCCAAGCAGTCGCGATGGGGGCGAAGAAAGCCAACAAAGTGATGTTTACACAAGTGATTTAGATGGATATTCAAGTCAGGAGGGGGACGATGAATTTCTTGCCAGTCAGAGAAATAAACGAGAAGATGTTCAGCTACAATTAGCTCTTGATGGGTATAACAGCAGTATCGAGCTCGGATGATGAGGTACTCACACCCGACGACAAGTGGGAGATGAGGGTGAATGTACATGGCGTCGACGAGGGGCGCAATGTATGATCCTAGTTGCCCCATAGACAAGATTAGTTTTGAAGTAGGCATGAAGTTCGAATCACCCTCCGAATTTACAACGACAATCAAGAATCATGCGATCTGGAATGGGTTCAACCCGCGGCTTCTAAAGTCAGCTGGACCAAAAAAATTGCAGTCTGTGTGCGAGGAAAAATTGCCCATGGCGGATATACGCAAGTTTTGATTGTATGAGGGAGCACTTTGTTGTGAAAACACTGAATGATAATCATCAGTGCAGTAGGGCCGTAAGAAACAGACACGCGGACTTCAATTGGATTGCGAACCACTTCTTTGATAAATTTCGCATGGATTTGAATTGGAAGGTCATCGATATGATGCGAGAGATTAATGAACAATTTGGGATCATCGTTTCACGACAAACATGTTATAGAGCTAGGTCTGCGGCGCACGACAAGATTCAAGGAACTTTGAATGACCACTATCCCTTGCTGCCAGCTTATGTTGCAGAGTTAAAGAAAGTCAACCGGAATAGTACCGTCGAGTTGGTGCTATATAGAGACAGTCCGGACAACTCGATTAGGTTCAAGAGGCTGTATAAATGCTTCGAATCAGTGGCTAGAGGTTTTCTCGAAGGCTGCAGACACGTCATTGGTTTGGATGGTTGCTTTCTAAAAACTAAAACGAAGGGGCAATTGTTGAGCGCTGTGGGGAAGGACGGCAACAACCACATGTATCCAATTGCTTGGGCAGTGGTTGAAGGGGAAAATCAGGCCTCCTGGACTTGGTTTATCGAACTACTCATGCAAGATCTAGGCATTTCCGATGGTCTCGGTTGGACAATTATAAGCGATCAACAAAAGGGATTAGAGAACGCAGTGGCCAATCTATGCAAGGCATATCTATGCAAAGTGGAAGAAAAAAGGACATTCCAGCCAATTATTGAAGAAGTTGTTTTGGAAAGCTGTGAAGTGCACCACTCACCATGATTTCCAAAGGGTTATGACACAGATGAGCTTATCAAAACCACAAGCCGTGCAAGACTTTCAAAGTATTGGTGTGATGAAGTTTTGCAGAGCGTACATCAGTGAGTGGCCAAATTGTGAGGTGGTGGACAACAATATATGTGAATGCTTCAATAATTACATCTTGCAAGCTAGGTCAAAATGAATTATAGACATGTTAGAAGATATCATAGTTGCCGTAATGTAGAGATTTGTTGAAAAAAAAGAGTTATTTTCCAATACAACTGACGAGGTATGCCCTCGCATTAGAAAGGTGCTCGAAGATAACAAACTCCAATCTCGAAAATGCAGTGTTAAACACTCAAGCAACTATAGATTCGAAGTTTCAGAGGCCGAACAGAGATTCATCGTTGACTTACATGGTAAAGCATGTAGCTGCAGATATTGGAATATAAGGGGCATCCCTTGTTCACATGCGATTGCTTGCATCCACCGGGTCGTGCAAGACCCCGACACTTTTGTCGCTGATCGGTACAAGAAGGAGTTGTACCTCCTAGCTTACAGCAAAGGCATCCCACTTATGAACGGCCAAAACCCGTGGACTGCAACCGAAGGGATCTATGTGTTTCCTCCCGTCGTGAAGAGACAACCAGGGAAGGCCCGAGCGGAATAGAAGAGTTGATATCAGTGAGATGCAAGTTACGGGCCCAAGGTTATCCAAGAAAGGTATGCGGGTGAAGTGTACTCTTTTGCCATCAAGTTGGCTATAATCGGAAGACATGCTCCCGAAGAAGGATAGAATCTGGCCAGGTATGAATTTAATTACTTGTAACTTCTGAATTGTATTCAATGTAAAGGAATGAATATTTTTTAATCGTTCGTGCAGGGATCGCAACAACGGTGAAAGAACTAAATGTAGCCACGAGGTCAGCCGGCTTCATCAACCATAACTTTCTGGTGCTAAATTCGACTCATATCGACACTGTTGATCTGGTTCCTTCCTTATTGCTTAATATCCCAAACCTTTTACATAACAAAGCCGCCCTCGTTCCTGTCCAATTGGCTTTCCATTGCACATTGAACGAGCGAGAGAGAACGAGAGAGAGAGACAGAGAGAACGAGAGAGAGAGAGACAGAGATAACGAGAGAGAGAGAGAGAGACAGAGAGAACGAGAGAGAGAGAGAGACAGAGAGAACGAGAGAGAGAGACAGAGAGAACGAGAGAGAGAGATAAAGAGAGAACGAGAGATCGAGAGAGAGAGAAATCATGAGAGAGGAACGACGAGAAAAAGGAAGAGAAGGATTCACAAGGGGGTAGGGAAAATTGGAAAGAAAGAAAGAAAGAAGAAAATCGATAGAAAGAAGAAAATTGGAAGACAGAGAGGGGCGGGAATCAAAAGAAAGAAGGAGAGGAATAGGGAGACGGAAATGGAAAATTAGAGAGAGATGGAATTACGAAAGAGAGAGCGAGAGAGAGAGGGAGAAAGAAATAGAAAGAAATTGAAAGACAGATAGAGCCGTAGAGGGGGGAATAGAAAGAGAGAGAACAAGAGAGAGAGAGAGAACGAGAGAGAGAGAGACAGAGAGAACGAGAGAGAGGGAGATCATGAGAGAACGAAATCGAAACAAAAAGAGAAAAAGAGAAAGTGAGAAGGGGGAATCGAAAGATAGAAAGGGAGAAGGGGGAATCGGAATGAGAGAAAGAAAGAAAGAAGGAGAGAGAGAACGACGGCGAGAGACGTCCGGGTTTTACATACCTCTCCGGGCTCCCTCTCGCCGCTGGTTCTCTCCCCTTCGCCTCTGGCCCGCCGCTCTCCTCTCGCCGCCCTCCACCCAGATCCGCCGCCGCTCTCCTTTCGTACTCGCTTTCCTTCTCTCTTTTCCCCTTCAAAACCTAACTTATCCTCTCTCTCTCTCCTGTGGCTGCTGACGAGGATGGAACGACGTGGCTGCCACATCGTTCCACTCTTAGCCGGCTGCCCACGTGGACTCTCCGCATTGTCCACGTCAGCAGCGGGACTCTTTTCTAGAAAAAAAAAGTTCAGACTCATATTTGGACACTTTGAAAAGTTCAGACTTTTATATGAGAAAAGAAAAGTTGAGACTCATATCTGTACACTTTGAAAAGTTCGGACTCATATCTGACAAAAAAAAAGTTCGGACTCATATCTGGTACATTTGATAAAGTTCAGACTTTTATATGATATTAACCCTTTTAATTAATCACCTCTAACTTTTTCTCCAATGGGTCCTTTTTACTTTGGTTCAAGGCTAACCCAATATAAGGAATATAAATTTTTGAGGCCCATAAAGCGTCGTTTGAGTTTCTTTAATGGGCCCGCATAAAATGTCGAGAGGTATAGAGATATAGAGTTCAAAGTTCAAACAAATTCTGGGCCCATTTAAAACCCCCAGCTGTGACTGGGGCGACAAAGGTGGGACCCGCATAGAGATAGAGTTAGTAATGGACCTATTCAGAAGCCCATTTGTCAGTCCGGTTTTGGCTTTTGGGCCACAAAAGTGGGACCCACAATTCATGCTCGATATTCCTAATGATCTCAGTCCCTGCGTATCCAAAGACACCTCTCTCGGCGATCTTCTCTCGATAGCCTAGCTTCTCTCTCTAGGATCAATTTTCCTCCTCTATTTGCCGCTCCGATTCTTCTGTCTGGGCAGGAGCTTCATGGAATCCGACAAAGGGACGTCGACGGCGGCGGCTATGGCGTCGTGCAGGAAGAAAAAATCCGACGACGCCGGCTTCCTGGAGGATCTCAGAGACCACATCGACGAGTTCATCAACGCCTCCGTGGATGAGCACAAGACCTGCTTCCAGAAGACTCTTCGCAAGGTAAAATTTTCCGTTACTATGCTCTCTGGTTTTGTTTTTCCGCGAAATTGGATAAGCTCATTTTTAAACATTTTGCTTTTGATTGGGGTACAGATGTTCGGAATGTCCAAAATTGTTGCCGAAAAAAATGCTTCGGAGATTGAAAGCTCTCTTCCTCTTCAGACTACCGTTTACAAGTAGGGACTGCTCTTCAGTCGTTGTCCGAAATTCAATCACCAGTCCTTTCATTCTGGAGGGCAAAATTTGTAGATAACTTATGGTGTTCTACCTTTACTTGTTATCAATATGATATTTTTAAGTTTTCTCGAAATGATATTGAGTTCTTCAAATTCTAAAAGGGTAAGTTTCTTTATCTGATCTCCAAGGCGTGATGATCCAAGAGGTTGAAAATCATTCTTGCGTGAAATTTCTATCTATGTTGCAAAATTTTTTAGATAACTTACCATGTCCGGCCTATGAAATTAAGACGAATCTTGTTTGAATTTTTCTTTTTTTGGGAATCTTAGGATGTATTTCAGATTCCGAGGTGGTAAAATTTTTCATCTGATCTCTCGGGAGTGACGATCCAGAAGATGGGAAATCTGTGCTCTTGTGAAGGCAAAATTTTGTTGATTTTAACTCGCCACTTCCATCATCTATTTTTTTCATTTTTCTACAGAATTTTAATTCGAAAATCAATATCTTGTTGGATTGTTCTGTTTCATCTGATTCTATCACTTTCTGCTCCATTTCATTTCTAATTTTTGTATTTGGTTGGATTGATTTGAATCGTCTATTTTTATCATTTTTACACAGAATTTTAATTCGAATACCAGTATGTGGCTGGATTGATTTATCTCATCTAATTTCTATCTTTTCTCTGCAACGTTACATTTTGGATTTCAACATTAGATTTTATTTAGAAATTCCATTTCATATGTACTAATTTTATGCATTCAATTTTCAGAATACCCCATGAGAGCCATGATAGGGTGGCTCATTAGAGCCCATTTTTTATTGTGTCATCCGCTATCCCATGTTTCCCATGTTCTCACATTCTCTGTTATCCAAGATTTCTCTCTTGCCTCTCTATATATACTCTGGTAATTCTCTTCTTCGAGTGGTGCGTTGTTTAGCACTTTCTCCTCCACACTGTATCCGAGTTGTAGGGTTCTTGATCTTCCACTACCACCATCACATCATTTCCATCTACGTTCCCTTGCTGTTGTGTCCCTTGGTTGCCGTCTGCCATTGCACACCACGGCTGAGCCTGCCGCCTTGCCCTGCGATTGCCCCTTGCCGTCATGCCTTGAGCCGCCCCTGTCTCTGTTTCCCATGGCCATGCCCTATTTGTCACTCTACATGTTTCGCTTGTATCGTGCTCTGTTGTAGCCCACTCAGTCATCTACATTGCCATTGAAGGCTCACAACGATGCATCACTATCTATCTTACCCCCGGTCACTGTGACTATTCTGCTAATCGATATCCCTCCATTATAGCCAACCAAGCTCTAGTAAGGATTGGTGTTTGCATATATGCTCAGACCGAGGCCTTGACCTTGACCTAGTTCAGACCTACTCCTTCATAGCCATGGACCTGTGACATGACCTAAGTGACCTTCAATTTTCCAAGAAAGACATTTTAATGTAAAAAACCGTTTCATATGATGAGTTTATTGCCCAAAATTAGTAGAATGGAAAGATCAGCTCAGACGGAGAGATCATGAGAGGCGGTGAAGTGAGGTGAGGAGGTTGCATGATTTCACAGTGAACGGTTGGGATAGGCTGATAAGCTGCAAGTCATTTGTAGATGAGAGAGAACTAAATGGCAGAGAGAGCACTAGATATCAGTTTAGAATCTAAAGTTCTAGGATTTATTGATGAGACAATAATAGACATTTTAAATCAAATAGCATTTAGAAATGCAATAATATTCGAAGTTTGATATCTGAAAACCGACATAATTCTATTTTTCTTCAGAATATTTGTTCAAAAACTATGAAAAAAATATCACTAGAATTCTACATTTCCGAATTTTTTCAGTACACTGGTCTCATTCGATCAAAAATCAGAACTCCAATCGCATAACAAGTTATCTAAAGAAAAAACTGGAAAGGTGAAGGAGGATAAAGTTGAAAAGCTGGAGGGAATGAAATAAACTTAACTCCAATTTGGAGGTTTTGATTTGCCAAATTTGGGAGGATTGAATCTTCGATTGGGCAAGGCTGTGGACGAATTGGGTGCCGACACGAGGTAATGTCCGAATGGCTGACTGAAAGTATGACACCTTGAGAGAGTGAAAATGGTCCAGCTGTTGATAGACATAGAGGGAGATTGAGAGATGGTGGCCTAAAAATAGTGTTCTCCACACTGAAACCAACAATGTCGGTTTACTGAACTGAACCATTACTGAATTGGTGCTAAGCTTTTCCCAAAATCAAAGGATATGTCTTTCCGGTTAGGTTTAGGAATGATCAAATCGTAATGGGCCTTTTCCAGCCCATTGGGCCATGAGAAAGTTACTTCAAGAATCACCAAATACATGAAGATCTATGGATAATCATGTGTTTCGTTTCACTATTTTAGTAAAGTGTAACTATTTGGTCCATATGAATAAAAATAAAATAAATATATTTACAAGTATGGATGGGATTTTAACCAATGATTCACACTTTTGAAGCATCCATACATACATATACACTTACCTATATGAGTACATACATTCATGCATAGCTACATGAATACATACATATATACTTAAATATATATATATATACATACATTCATGCATAGCTGCATGAATACATACGTGCATAAATACATATATACTTACCTATATGAGTACATACATTCATGCATAGCTGCATGAATACATGCATGCATATATGTATTCGACATATCAGTGGCATTGTTTGACATTTGATCTATGTCTTTAGTCAATTAACATACCCTAATATTTGTCATCAAAATTATAGGTATGAATTTAAAATAACTATCACTGAAACAAATTTAGGCATAGGCTTACAATATCACTAAAAACCATTCTCAACACTAGAACCTGAAAACCCTACCTAAAAATCAGCCTAACTTCTAGGAGCACGTCAAAGCCTTCACCTTAAAATCATCGAAGGCTTCTATTTGGTAGAGGTGCAGATGAGTTGGGCCATGTAGGATTTGCATGTTAGAAAGTAGCTGACACATTGAGAAAATGATAGCATTCTGGTAGATATAGAGAGTAGATAGACCGAGAGAGAGAGAGAGAGAGAGTAAGAGAGAAACCGAGAGAGTGACAAAGATAAAACAAACGAGAGAGGGCCTACATCGAGCCATTTACTGCCCAAAACTTGTCTTTGACCTAAAATTTTTTATCGTTGGTCATGAAACTCTGCATATTCACCAATTTAGGGCTAAAAATGTTGATCCCTAATCATTGTCCATTGATGGATCCATCAACTATCGCCATTGAACTCACTTGGTCAAGTTAAATCTTCATTGATTATGGATCATGAGCATTTGGCTTCAAGGGATTTCTAATCAATCCCAATCACTTGCCTCCCTTGACGATGACACCATCTCTGGTGATAGACCCCACATATGTTGTATGGGCACAAATTTATCATGTTCTTTTAACTTGAATTCTATAAAGAATATAGTCATCCTTTGTCGATCACATATAGTCTCCCATGACTTATGATTCACCATGGAGACCATGTATTCCAACAAGCCCAACGTCATTCAAAATTTTGAGCAACTCAAGTCCCTCTTTGCATGTAGGCAATGCAATCTCTCTCTTCTGTATCATTTCAATAAGCTAAAGGTGATAATTCAAGAATTTTCCTTTGTTGATGGTCTATAATTGGCTTGCACAGTCTTAAATGTTATCACCGAGAGCCTAAGAAGAAACTTATCATTTGAGGACTTCATCCCGCTATTACTTTTGAGATATGGAGCTATGTAATTTTTGGGAATACAGTTCCATCTCTATTCTGTTATCTTAGCTTTTTGTGTTAGCACCGGTACCTCCACTGTAATTTTGATCTCTCCAACTCCATTTTTATCTACCCGACCCCTCTCCATTGGTGGCCTTTGGAATGTGTGGATCCTGAACAAGGCCACAAAAAACTCCCTAGTGCACCTATCATGGAAAGATCAAACATATGTCCAAACAGAGTCTTGGAAGAAATTTGGGATATTGGAGTGACCTCAAGCCCTTTGTAGTTGCTCCTTTGATCCCTCCATTTTTCCTCACCCTTGCTACGTCTAGTGCTCCTTGGATGTACATGGACATTATTTTGGAAGCATCTGAATATCTGAAGCAAGCTAATATGACACCCTCCTCTTCCCACACAATGACCAAACACATGCATATCAGGTGCATGTGCTCTTATAACTTCAAAGTCACCTTGAATAATTCACTCAAAGGCCTCAGCTCATAAGACTAGAATCCCTTTTGTTATCTATCCCCTCACATACACACCCTTATATCCTACCTTCTACATTGCCTATGTTTCTTCTTGTCCTATAAAATGACATTGACTTATCACATCAAACTATCCCTTCCATTACTTTATATTCATAGCTTTCCAAACTAGTGTAATGTCAATCAATGTCATTCCATGAGACCTTAAATTCTCTAACCGTGATTGAATGAAGGATTGTTATAGGGCACGAGAATGTACATGGACTAAACAAGTTTGTGTTGAAAAATACCTCTTCAAACATTCTCGATCTTGCCTTGTTTTGACATTTCTCTTTTTTATATAGACAAACATCTTATACATCCTTTTTTTGAAAGTCATAAAAAATATTTATCGTATATATCTCTTTTCGAGTTGTGGTTTGAGTCCAATCATCTTGAAAGACACTCATTTTTCTTATTACCCATTTCATGACACCATGCCCTCATTAACTTTGTTTGAGCCATCTCATTATGAAGTCTAGTGGCTCTCACATGTTCCATTTGTGATCATCATAATTGTGGATTCTGGTCTCAAATTACTCAATGTCTCCTCCAAGATCGGGAAATGATGTAGTCAAAGTAGTGATGGATAGTTTTTAGGGAGATCGAGGTAGATGATCGTACATTTGGATAGTCCTACTGTTAATAAGCAAGTATCATTGGAGCATTTAATGTAAGCCAAAAAATATTATTTTTTTAGACAAGAAGACAGATGAAAATTGCTTTGATGGGCAAGAGTATCTGACAAATACACCTTTGAGGGCACGAAGAGAACATTTAGAAAGATTTGGGGAGTGTTGTTGGACTAATGTCACTCACCCAAAAACTTGAGGTGGTAAAGAAAAAAATGTCATCCTTGGTTGGACACAAAAAGGGGAAATTCATTGCAAAGGTAGAAGATATAAATCTAATTAGAATAGAAGTGGAGGGAAGAACAACATTGAGTCAAAGGTAGCGTTGGGCTCTTATTTCTATTCGAAGGGTGTCGAGTCATGTCAAGTCGATGTCAATGTTTACGTTAAATGACGCCAATTTTTTTATATGTATCAAATACATGTGATTTGATGAAGAGTGTCAAGAGAGATGCAAAGATCTTGTCGAGAGCCTTGAAAATTTGAGGGCTTTGTAAACACAAAGAAATTTTTGAGTAATAGAGTATTTGATCAATCTTATGTGGCGTAAAGGAAAATCACACTTTCATTTGACAAGTATATTCGTTGAAATAAATTTTTTGGATTTTTATTCTAATATGATGCTTACAACGAAGTCTATGAGCATATGTAATGACCAAGTGAATTATGATGATGTCACAGTACAAATATCACTAGTTTTTAATTACATGTTCTAAAATTTCTTATTTAAAGAATATGTAGGAAGGATATCAAAATATTCAGAAAGAATAATTCTTATAGCCATTGATAAGAGCATAAAAAGCAACTATAAATACTCAAAAATTGCTTGCATTTAATTTTACAAAACTCTTAAACACATTATCGTACCCACCATCTCATAATTTATCATTTTTTAAGATATAAGTGCATTAAAATATAATCTCTTTACTTGGGCATTTGTCTTATATTTATTTTAGGAACCCACAAACAAGAAAATGGAGGTTCTCCAAGAGAAGAGTGAATGCCTCTTCAAGAGTAAATCTCTCCTAAAGTAGGGTTACTTTCGAGAGCTTAATGGGTTGTCCAACCGAACTCTTCATTTTTTAGCTCGATTAAAGAAGTCCAACGGTAGCAGATAGGTTTTTTTTCTTCTCTTGGTGGAGTTCTTGATGGGTGTGATCAGGGATAGATGCAATTGAGAAGAAGTTTTGAAAAAAAGGGCCAGTAAATTTCATTATCTATTTCAGGTTGTATTCAATCTTTCTCCCTTTCTTCCCTTTTGTCTTCTTTAATTTCCATCGGCAACCTCTTTGTCTTGTCCCGCATAGCATCTTCTCATATCTTCTTGGTCTGCTAATTCCTCACTGCCGATCATTTTCTTCTCTTCTTTTTTTCCTCAATCTTCGCAACCTCTCTAACCTCTACCATTGTTGACTCCCCTCTTCCCCTCTCTCTCAGCTCCTCACCTTTGTACTTCATCTTGTTTCTCTTCTTCTCTCTTCCTTTTTTTCTCTGTTGTTCCTCCCTCTTTTCCTAAATCATCTTCCTTTACCTATCAGCGCCGCCCTTTCTCTATCCCATTGACTCTCCTTCCGCACCTCTCTCTCTCTCTCTAGCTGCCCCATGTGATCTCTCTTCCGTGTGCTCCCTCTCACCCTCTCTTGATCGCCCTTTCTTTGCTCTTTCCTTCTGGCTCTATTTCTCTCTCTTCCTCCTCTACTTCGCTCTCTTCATTTCTTTCGTCTATATATCTCTTCCCTTATCTCTTTCTCTCTCTCCTCCTCTCTCCTCCACTCTCCCATTCTCTGTCTTATGCTCACTCCCTACCACTCACTCTCTCCTTCTGCTCTCTATTTTATTTCTCCCTTATTTCTCTATTTGAATCATCTTCTAATACACTCTATTTCAAACTTCATAATTTTCTACCTTATAAATAGTTAGTTTGTCTGGATTATATACAAAACTACTCTCACCTCAACAACCATTAGTGTGAAGACACCAAAGGAAAGTGTACACTATATGGAGAGAGTGTTAATTGAATTTATACATATAAATCCCTAATGATGTTAGACTTATTTGTCAATTATGTTTATTCATATCACGGTTATGTCTGTGATCCTTTGATCTAAGATTCTAAAGACATCTTGTAGATAGACGATCATCTTTTTACTACGAATTATGAATCCTTAGCTATATGACCTTCAAAAGGTTATAAACTAGACATAACATGAAGTCCTTGAAAGTGATTGTGTGGTCAAGATGAGATCGTTCACCCTCGTTAATAAAGAAAATTAACTCGAGGAATGAGATGCAATGAAATACTTTGATAAGGTAGTGAAAATAACAAAGATGATATTCTATATGATTTCTTCTATGCATCAACACTAATTAAATGGATAATTAGGAGTTAGGGTTTGATAGTTGACCGTGCCCTAAGTTATTCATGAGTGTCACATGAACGTGGAATTAAACTTATGCTATACCTGAGGATGACAAGGTTCTAAATAAGAGTTCTTATATATTCTATATCTCCTATAATATATGGTATAGCACGGTACTCAACTAGACTAGTTGATTATGTTAAATATCTATAGTGATATAGTTTATTGATAAGGTTAACTAATAAGTGTTATTGGGTTTATTGAGATATATGAACATAGAGGGTCACGCACATAAGTTAGATGGATGTTTATTGAGATACATAGACTTGATAATATTTTGAAGGTTTCGTAAAACATTCAAATGCCCAAAGCTTTATAAATAAAGGAGAACGATCACACTCAAGAGTGCACATGTAAACCTTATCAGAAACTCTCTTTTTTCTTTTCTTTGTCTATTGGTGAAGAGTGTTGAAGAGGATATCAAATTGTCTAGTGCCCTTATAGATATCACTAGAGGCAGAACACTTGAACGACTTCAGTAATTCTTTTAATGAGCCCTATAAGGATAAATTTTAATCTATGCTAGATGATAAGATCATGAGTTCCTAGTGCCTCATCATTATGAATGTTCGATTGAATGTCTTTCAATGTGTTTGATGTTTTGATTAAAAATTCATGGGCTTGACAAGCGTCAGATCCCACCGTACACTATATCTATTCTATTTTGTCATGTTCATACACTCTTCGTATACTCTTCACCCCATTCCCTATTTTGTCAACTACAACCACTTGCATGTGACATAATGAGCCTTCTCTATTTCTTTTACTTCTCGAGGTTCATGTCGACACCATGAAGCTGGAGTGAAGGGTACAATCTTTACTTGCTTCTGCATCTTAAAATAATTTATGGAATCTGAATAGAACACAAGCAAGTCAAAAGGAAATACGAACGTAGACTTTTTAATCCTCACTTATCTATCTATTTATTCTCAATCACTACTTGTCATTTGTTTCTTAGATATCGAGAATTTAGTAGTGTTAACTCAGATCTTCGTAAAAAAACACCATATAATTATTGAAAATGATGAAATTATTGGGTTATTGGGAAGACATTATTTGATTTTAGTAAATTCTACTTGAAGACCAATCGATCTTTTAATATCAAAATAATCTAAAATCAAAGCATGTCTCTAGACCAAGATGAGGGTAAGAACTAGGGAAAAACCAACATGATTAAGTTTCAACAAAGTGATGATATCTGTCAACTCTTGTAGATTGATTGGGGAAAGCTAGAGTGAAGGGGAGAAAATCCTAATGCACTTTAATTAGTTAAAAAGGTTTAAATAATTATATTAGATACGAGAAGATAATGGATAGTTTAGAGGACTCATTCCCCATCGCATATATAAATTCACTTAAAACGGGGAAAACACGCTTTTCTTAAAAATATTAATTCACAGTAAAATAGTTCGTCAATTAAAATATTGCTAAATATTATTAACGAGCTATAAATGTAGTACGACTATTCTGACAGAGTCCATAAATGTAGTACGACTATTGTCACGTGGCATTGCGAAATTTCCCGCGCACGAACTGGCGGTTACTGACATCGGCACATTGATTTCTGTGTAGGGAAGATAAAAATATCTACGACTTTTTAATTGTTTAGATTAGGGTATTAGAGCCAAAAAATATCTCCGTCGAGGGAAGATATTTTTTCCACTTCCATCCACCGACAAGTACATCGGGGTGTAGAACAGAAGTCCGACATGAGATCAAAGAGCGAGAAACAAAGAACAAAACTACTCATAAGATCCAGCAGAATTAGAGATAACCACCAGGCGGAGCAACGCCTAGCATCTTACTGCCTCCAGTAACCGTCATTATCACCGCTCCCTCGGGAGTAACGGTCGCCGCCACCGCCACCGCCACCGCCATAACGGTCGCGTCCTCCGCGATAACCGCCTCCGCCGCCGCCTTCGCGGCGCTGGCCGTAACCACCACCGCCACCGCCCCCTCCACCATAACCGCCTCCACCACGGTACCCTCCGCCTCCGCCTCCGCCACCGGCGCCGCCGCTTCCGCGAGACTGCGCCTCGTTGACGGTGATGTTCCTCCCGTCGAGATCCTGCCCGTTCATTCCGTCGATAGCGTCCCTCATGGCTTTCTCATCTCCGAAGGTGACGAATCCAAAGCCTCTGGATCTCCCAGTCTCGCGGTCATTTATGACCTGAAAATGAACACGAAGGAACAGATCATCATCTAACACGTCCAGATCTGATATATCTTCGAGGAAAATATGTGAAGCGGACACAAAAAAATTACCTTAGATTCCAGGACCTTGCCGAACTGGCTGAAGGCGTGCTCGAGGGACTGATCGTCGGTAGCCCAGGCCAGGCCACCGACGAAGCAGCGATACTCGACGTCAGAAGAAGCCATCGGTTATGGAAATGGTATAGAACGAAGACGAACACAAGTAACGGAGGTCAGAGGGGGAAAAACCCGCCTCAAAAGTGCACAAGAAACCCTAGGCCCTGTGAGTTTCTTTTTATAGAGAACCATTAGAAACCAACCGTGGTCAGTTTTTGACAAGGAAATAACCCTGATCAGCCTAACCGCGGTTAAGCTTTGCACGAGTGAAATCGATCCGTTGGCAGCAGTTCATGAGATCTTTTTGACAGGTGGCACATGCAGAGTGGTTCGACTAGACGTTCAGGTTTAGTCAACGTCGATGAGTTTAGTAAACTTGCAAGTTCATTGCAACCTTCGACACGTGGGATTTGGAGATTTTTGTCCACGGTGTAAGCGTATAAATGTCTCGGCGGAACAAGATAACGTATGTAATCTAGTTCTCCCTCGCTCCCTCTCTCTCTCTGTGCGCGTCAGCTCCACGATTTTAAAGCCAACTGCTCAGGCAGAACCTGCCGGATTCCATCAATTCCGTCTTCAGGAGAAAGAAGAAAAGACAGATCCAATCCGTGCTTAGATGAGCGAATTTCCATGGCTGCCTCTGACCTGGAGATCGAGATCACGTCCCTCTCAGATGCGGATCAGAGGAAGAACGCCAACAACGCCGTCACCGACGTGTTTTCGGCGTCCGTGTTCGGAGATTTGACGAAACTCCGGTTCTTCGTGGAAGGAGAACAGGTTTCCCTCTCGAATCCCGATGGCAACGGGTACTACGCTCTACAATGGGCATCCCTGAACAATTATACAGACCTTGTTCAGTACATCATCGAGGTTTATTATCCTTAATTACAATCTTGCAACGAGATCGATTCTATTATAATTTTTCAATATTTAGTTGTGATTATTTGCATTCAGCACGGCGGAAAAGTCAATGCCGCTGACAACGTGCAGCAGACGGCACTCCACTGGGCGGCAGTTAGGGGTTCCGTTGCTGCGGCAGACGTCCTTCTGGAAAACGGAGCTCGCGTCGAAGCCTCCGACGTCAATGGATACAGGGTAAAAAAGAAGCATAAGAACATGTGTTTTATTTGGGAAAAAGATTTGTTCCTGAGTTTGTATCAGCATCAGGCAGTCCATATTGCAGCTCAATATGGTCAGACGGGATTTCTGAACCATATTGTCTCCAAGTACGGCGCAGATTTCGACTCACTAGATAACGACGGGAGGAGTCCTCTTCATTGGTGAGTTTTGGGCACTTTTGTGAAGATCTTAATAATTTTGAATTTTGTCCCGTATCATGTGGATTTCGAACTCCTGGTCTCTACTTGAAAAAATGTCTTCAAAAAGATATTGCAAACCTTCTTGTTAGTCTTGTGGAATTTTGTTCGCCGTCAATCTAGATTACTCCCAAGAATCCGATCGATGTCACTATGTGAATTCTTTATGTGAGCAATAATTAGAACATGAATATACTCGTGCCGAATGTCTAGAGGATGAAGATGATAAACAAAATATCATGAAAAATTCCCGACACTTTGTGTTGTCTAAGTACCTTATCAAACACCAACAAGTTAATTTGTCGGATTATGATTATCATAGTACATGAATTGCTATGAAAGAATTTATGACCAGTAAGGATATTAATTCTAAAGAGTGAAATGATTGATTAAGACCATTAATTACGTCATATACTCAACTATAATGACGATAGCAAGTCTTCTGATATTATTTTCTATCTAGGGCTGCATATAAGGGATATGCCGACACAATTCGGTTACTTTTATTCAGAAATGCAAACCAAGGCAGGCAAGACAAAGAAGGTAGCGTGGCTAAGTTCATTTTTCCCCATCATCATACTTTTATCTCATTCTCTTCTATTTCTTCTATTCTACTGGCGCTCGGTATTTCTTTTACACAGTTGCCAATCTTCCTAGGTTGCACTCCATTGCACTGGGCAGCGCTCTTTGGAAATGCCGAAGCCTGCACAATACTTGTGCATGCAGGCACAAAGCAAGAATTGCTGGTGCAAGATAAAACTGGATTAACGCCTGCCCAGTTAGCTTCTAACAGAGGCCACCGTCATGTTTCATATATTCTGGTATGCATTTTCTTGAAAGTTGTGGAAATCACTTGATAGTATTTGGGTAATTGTCGATTGCCAAAATTTATGCTTCAATTACGCCCTGTATTGTTCACACCAGTCAACACTAGGATTTTGTTAGCCTTCGATAATTTCGAAAATCCAGATACAATGTACTTACACGACGCCCCTTGATCCCCGATTGTGATCACCAAATAGACTACATCAGTTTACTTTGCCCACAATTTTATGGGCCAGGGCCCCAGTAAAAACCCTCAACCAATGTCTTTTCGGTATCTGGTAGCAGCTGAGACGGCGGAGGAGGCAGGGGGCAGTGAAACCATATCTCTTTCTCTCTCCTCTCTCAAAAGTGCAAGGATCTGTCCTTAGACCGGCCAATCTACGTCGATCCTTACGATTGATTGCCTCTGACCATTGACAATCAACTGCAAGTCCCATCAGGGTGATTGTATTGGAACCTATAGGGATGTGACCTTGAACGAAGAAATAGATAAGATGGGATGAGTTGTCGAGGAAGAGACAAGTGAGGTATTAGAATGGAAGAGGAAGAGGAAGAGCTGCCATGCTCTAAGACTGCGAGAGACGAGAAACACGCTTGATGGATGGGAGAGGGTGAGAGAGACAGTAGGGCTTTACCCTAGGGAGATACATGACTTGACATCTTCATATTCAAAGGGACCCAGTCCCCTTTTATATCTATTGGGGGCGTCCCTATTTAGTGAGGTAACCAAGTAAATGTATAGATAAGAGGTTCGTATCAGCTTTTCTCGATCAATCAGATTGAACGATCCCCATTGCTTCTGTCTGGGTTAACTCTTTGCAACCCTTAAGCTTTCATGGCATTGATTAAAATCCTTGTACGAGGGTAGGATATTGGTATTGAACTTTTTTAAAGCAAATTTCCTCTGCAATATTGGAATTTGTAGGAATCTTGTGATACCACTAAGGCATTCTTCAGATACTTTCCATCTCCTGATTATTGAAATGTAGGAAAAAAGTAAACCCAATTTCAGTTATTCACTTAATTCTCAGTCTGACCAGATATTTTATATTATTTGATTTAGAACAATGCAACAAAAGCACTGAGGAACACTTGTGGAGGCACAATTTTTGGAGGAAAGCTAGCAATAATCGGCTACGCTCCCATTCTATTACTAATTCTTATCATCCTAGCTGTTCTTTTCATCACCACAGTCCTCAGCGGTCAGTTTCATCCCTTGCCGTTGACTTCTTATGCCATGTTCAGTTGACTTTCTAAGTTGACTCTCCATCTATGTCTCTAATATAGCCCCGAATTTTCCTAAGTTGACTGCTGCCGTTGGTTTATGGGGATGGACCGGCATTTCTCTTTTATTTGGATCTCTTCTCATGTTCTACAGATGCAGCAGGTACTGTGACAAATCTTAGATTATAATCATGCATTATTTTCAATGTTCTTGGAAACATAAAACGGATAATATCTAATTTTTCTGGGCAGCAAGGACCCTGGTTACATCAAAGCAAAATCAGGAGATTTGGATGCAGATGTAATCCCTTACCCTAGAAATTGCTTTTATTGGTAATTTATTTCAAAGATTAGTTAAGTGTAATGAATACAGGTCTGTAGTTGTCGATGTTACTGTTAATGAATACACATTTTCACCTGATTTTCCTTCTTCAACAAATGGCCTATCAGGATTGTCTGCTGAGCATTGACTGCAGGGATCCATCAGCGTCTACTTTTAGCTGGTCTCAACTCTGCCCCACCTGTAAGGTATACTTATCTCTCTCAAGACTCTTGGAGCTTCTTAATCTTGTTTTCTGACGTGCCTTCCTTCTGCCCATCAGATAATCAGACCTGTTCGATCAAAGCACTGCCCCACATGCGACCGATGTATCGAGCAATTCGATCATCACTGCCCATGGATATCTAATTGTGTTGGAAAGGTGGGTTAAGGGTATTGTAGTCATTACAATGTCAAAGCTTGTTTTGGTAATTTATAATTATAGTCATCAATTCGTCTAGATAGTCTATAATCTTGGTCATTGAGATTTATAGGGGTACAAGATAAGTTGGTAACTTGGTCATTAAAATGCACAGGGTTACTTTGGTAATTTTCAATTAAATATTATAAAAGCTATGGGTATTTTGGTAATTTCAAATGTGCCCCTCTGCAGAGAAACAAATGGGATTTCTTCATTTTCATTTGCATGGGGACCACTACATCATTCATAGGCGCTGTCATCACGATTCACAGTATTGATCTCTAACAATTTTAACCATCTATATTTATTGATTACTCATCATTCGTCTTCTCAGGAATGTGGACAGGATCACTGGAACCCCCATTTTCTCAGAGATGGTTCGACCTGATGATATCTGAACATCCTGGCGCTGTCACGTTCCTGGCCATTGATCTTCTTCTCTTGGTCGGAGTCACTATTCTCACTATTGCTCAATCTTCTCAGGTGATAAGTCCCTAAAGAATGATTTTTATTTCCTTCAAGGTTATCCATTCTGCTTCCACTTTCACTTTAGCATGCTTTAAATTTATGAGATATGATAAATTATGACTAGTAAAAAATACTGGCATTATTCAATTGTTATATGATTGCAGATAGCTCAAAATATCACAACCAATGAGCTCGCCAATGCCAGTAGATATGCGTACCTTCGGGGATCAGATGGGCGAATAAGAAACCCATACAACCACGGGTGTAAGAAGAATTGTGTGGATTTCTTTGCCAATGGCTACGGCAGTGACGAGCTAGCATGGCCTTCACTCCATCAAGCTGCAAGATTATGATGCAGGTATCCCAGATGAGTAAATTTTTTATCTTCCTATTTATTTAATTGATTCCAAAAATTAATCGGGCATAGTAAAATTTCAAGCTAATATTATTATCCTAATTTTTTGGTTACATTCAGATTTTATACAAAACCTAAACCTAGACCTAAATCTGGTTAGTTTGGTATTTGACCTTTCTTAGATGCCGCTCGGCCAGGTCTGGTTCTTTATTGGTGCAAGAATGGCTTCAACATTCTTCAGGAGTTCATTGTCAATTCCACTCGAAGCGAGCTCCAATGCGGCAGCAACATTTTCTTCGACCTACAGAAATCTCATCAACTCAAAAGATTCCAAGTAAAGGTTGTTCTGCAAGTTCCAGAATCAAGATTATAAAATTGTTTCCCTGTGACCTGTTTAACGGAGTTCATCCCAACAAGAACAGAAGAGATGGCTTTGCTTTTGAGACTGTACTGAAGAGCTAGCTTAGAGATGTTCTTCCCTTTTCTTCTGCAATAATCCGCTGCCTCTTTACACGAAGCCTTAAGAATGCAAAAACCAGCAATGGGTGAAGAAAAGATCAATCATTCAACCTCAAATCTGAATCTTCTAATACCCTGAGGTCTGCAGAAGCAGGATGCCAGTCAGGGGGGCCATTGTCGGTGAGAAGTCCCATGGCCAGCGGGGAGGCGGTGATCACTCCAACACCTTTCTTTTCCAGGTAGGGGAGAATATCCAGAAGAGTGGAGTCGTTGATGCTGTAGTGGCAGTATGAGAGAATCACGTCAACGGATCCTGGTGGCACTCGATCCAGTATATATTTGAAGATCTTCAGCGGCAGTCCGGTTATTCCAATGAATCGGACCTTCCCTGCATCTTTCAGTTTTTGAATCGCAGGGATTGTTTCGTTCACGATCTGCATAGAAGAATGAACGGAAAAAGAAAGGGTTTAGGATTTAAGAGTCCAGGTTTAAGGTCTAGGAGATCAAGGTGCGGCGGGAAGATCATTTTCCATAATTTTGAAGGTACTGAAAATGGGGTTTTGAAGATTTGCAGGGCACATCATTCTTCCAGAAATTATATTACAGAAGTTTTTGGGTACCGAAATTAGGGATTAAAAAATTTGCGGGGAAATGTTTTTCTCGAGGAGTTGAACGTACAGAAAATCAAGTTGCCAAGTTCTTCCGGTGGATTTTTCTTACTGAAATTGTGTTCTATCGAATGAAGGTACCGGTATTCGGGTTTCGAAGATTTGCGGAAGAATCTTTGTTGTACAGTGGTTTAAGTAACAGGAATTAGAAATTCCAAAAAGTTGCTGGGAGAGTGTTCTTCCGGAACTTAGTTTCGAGGATTCCTCCGTCAATCGAGCGTAAAATTATCGAAGGTGTGAAAATTATGTATTCCTTAGATTGTCAGAGATACGCGCCTGGTCAAGAGATCCGAATTCAATATCGTGGCACTGCAGCAAGTCGACGTAATCGAGGCCGAGTCGAGCGAGACTCTCGTCGACGCTGCTGGCGATTCGATCTGCGCTGAAATCAAACCCATCGACGTATCGGCCGCACTTGGTGGACACGACGAAGTCGCTCCTGGGCACTCCAACCTCTCGCAGGCACCGCCCGAGGACCGATTCCGAGACCGTTCCGCCGTAATATCTAGGAAATAATGGAGAAACATTTTTCATTTTTTTCATTAATTTAAAATAAAATAAATGCGGGAATAGAGTCGGCGGCAGCGGGTGTACGGAGAGGTGTCGAAGAAGTTGATGCCAAGTTGGAAGGCGCGGCGGACGGTGGCTACGGCTTCCGCGTCGGAGACGGGGCCGAAGACGTTTCCGAGAGGGGAGGCGCCGAAGCCGATGCTGCTGACCTTGATTCCCGTTCTTCCTAGCTCTCTCCGCTCGAGAATCTGGATGCCTGCGGGCGCGGCAGACGCCATCGCGCTTGCTGTCCTCCACCGATAAGAGGAAGAAGATGATGGGGTTTGATGGCGCCAAACGACCAAGGATGAAAACGTGGCTGGTAGACGATCGCTTGATTTTAGAAGAGGTGAAAAGGTTGGATAGCGGGACCCGCAGTTTGAAATGATAGACACGGGTTCGCCGAAGCCGATCATAATGTCCGATTGCATCGAACATCATCCGATCTGGATCGGGTAATTAACGACATTTAAAAAATATCTTAAAAAGATATTGTATAATCTGCAGCCATTTGTGTTAGAGGATCTGTATCATTCACGATATCGACACCAGATCATTCACGATATCGAATTCAACATTGATATTGACGACATTTTAACAAGAGGGGAAATGGTACGATACAGCCCAACGTTTCACTTTTGTCTGTGTTATAGCCTAATGTTAAAATTTTATGCAATCTAGCCCAACGTTTCGAAAAGTGTCTGCGTTAAAGCCCGCGTGCTGATCTGGCGTATTAGGAGTCCACATGTCAGCCACATCGCAAAGTTTCTGCGTCGTGGCAGTACTTGACATCGCAAAGTGTCTGCCCCCTTTCTCTCTCTAACACGCCCACACACAAACGCACCCGTAGACATCAAATCGATTATCCTCTCAATTGCTGTCCGACATCAATGTTTATGCTTCTTCAATGAATGTATCTTTCTTTCTCTCTCCTACCCACCCTCCGAGATAGTTGGTTCGCGGTATCTTTGGTCGCTCATATCGTTGACCTATGACATGTAGACCAAGAACACCCCGCAAACCGGCATGTGGTCAAAGAATCTTGACCCTCCCCTGATATAAGTCAACAGCTCGATCCCCTTGCCGTGCCATAGAATCCGATCGCACCTGGCCATAAAATAGAGAGAGAAATATCTAGGATATTCATGGTGAATGATGAGTTGTCCAGAGAGAGAAGAAAATGGAAAATTCTAAACATGCGGGAGTTCTTCTCTTCTTCTCGGATTTTCCGGTCTCTCAAGCATAGAAGTCTGAGTTGTGGGTATATTTGCAGGTTGGGGCAAACTATATCTTCCCTTCTTCTCGCTCTCTGAATACCCTCCCCGCCTTCATCTCCATCACCAAAAAGAGAAAGAAAGAAGCTATATTACCTGACTAGCTCAGAACAGACAATCTCACACATCGATCTCTCTGACTGGGCTACCCAAATCGACAAATCTCGCTTGAATTGGGAATTTTTCAGTCGGAATTGATTTTTGAGTTCGTAAACTTGTTGTCAAAAGTTGAAGTTTCCACATTCCACAACACCATGAAATTCCTAGAGAGATTAGTGAGGGAAAAGTAGAATTAGGCAGATAGAAAGAGGGAAACTCTTTCACACCATCTTCTTCAAGAAACATTTACGTTGGACAAACTTGCGGGTGGAGAACTGTTGATGTTGATGAGCGATATAACTTCTTATCTTGTTGCAGCAGTCGCCGGATAACATCACGACAAGACGTGTAACTTCTCTCTCCTGTCGTGGTGGATTACATTCAGGAGTTGGAGATTGAGACAGGAAGAAGGGCCAGAAGAAGTAACGGTGAAAATTGCTGGGATGAGTTTCCGCAGCATCGCCAGTTTTTCCCCTGCGCAGTTGGCTATGGTTTTTGGAGCCTTGCTTTTCTGAACGGGCTTTAACGCAGACACTTTTCGAAACGTTGGGCTAGATTGCATAAAATTTTAACATTAGGATATAACGCAGACAAAAGTGAAACGTTGGGCTGTATCGTACCATTTTCCCCTTAACAAAATGATCTGGCGGTTGAGGTCGCCGAAGACGGCGGCAGAGGTGGCTGCCTGCTGTGAAGGTTAAAGGAGTGCTTGACAGAGATTGCTGGAGGGGGCGGGATACGATTCGAAGGTTAAAGGAGTCTCTTATATAAAATGAGAACAATTCGAAGGTGATGTTGGAATTAGGGGTTCTAGGATTGCACAACCATTCAGAATATAATGGTCATCATCCTTTCTTCAATATTCCAAAGTCGGTCATATGTTGTTGGTCCTCCATCTGATATATAATAAATTTTATCATTTGTAAACTACCAATCGACTTAGAGTTCAGCTAGCAAGAGAAAGGGCAATAGACTTTGGCAGACTTAAATGTTGGAGGCAGACAACACCTCTCACCATTACAGAATTTGAGGATACAAAGAAGAAGATCTGTAGGTGAAAACCATCATTCAACTTCACACAAAATCGATATTTTTCATCTTGCTAATTGGTCAACTTCACCGATGAACTTGGTTATTATCTCAATCCCATTATCTTTATGCCGTTGCAGGCCGGGAAGCGGCCCATGTCTACTCTCCTCTGCCCGCTCACCACCTGTCATTTGTCACCAGAGTAGCAGCAGCTCAGAGTTCAGACCCCACAGTCCAGAAAAGCCTGACGGCCGACGACTCAGATGACGTGGCGTAGTCGTATCCCTCGCGATTCGTTAACTCGGATGCCTCGACTCGACTGGGTAGTCGTTATTCGTCTCTCATCCAGCTCAGATGTCTCGGGGACCGTAAAATGCGCGGTAACTTCACCCTGGTTGAAGTCACCCCTGTAGATTCGAACGCTTCCAGCTAAGTTGGACGGATTCGGGTCAACATGCACAACAACCGTGGGGCCCACTTTATTCCACTACTTTTAAGTCGCGGCCCAGCTGTGCAAGAGTGTCCGCTTCACTGCTTCCTCCCCACTCCTCGACAATGGCACTCTCTCGCGTCGAGCTCCTTCTATCTCTGCTACTCTTCTGCTCGGCGGAATGTACTCTATCGCGACTCGAATCGGAGAAATCGGCTCTGCTCGCCATAAAACATTCCTTCTCGGACCCGACCAGATCTCTGGAATCGTGGCTCGCGGCCACAGATCACTGCTCCTGGTCCGGAGTCACCTGCGGTTCGGTCTCCGGCGACGTCATCTCCCTCGATCTCCCTAACCGCCACCTCTCCGGCATTCTCTCTCCTGAAATCGGCGGCTTATCTTCGCTCTTAAACTTGTCTCTCGCCGCAAACGAGATTTCCGGTCCTATTCCCCCTGATATATCCCGGATCCCTAATCTGAGGTACCTGAATCTATCGAATAACGTTTTTAATGGAACTTTCCCTGCGGTTATTTCTAGGTTACGGAATCTCCAGGTCCTGGATCTCTACAATAATAATTTGACTGGCGATCTTCCAGCCGAGCTCTCCGGTGCGATTAATTTGAGGCATTTGCATCTCGGAGGGAATTATTTTCGCGGAAAAATTCCTCCCGAATACGGAGAGTGGGAGTTTATTAGGTATTTAGCGCTCTCAGGTAACGAGCTGTCTGGATTTATTCCTCCTGAAATCGGAAATCTTATGAGTTTGGAAGAACTCTATATTGGATATTTTAACACTTTTACCGGCGGGATTCCTCCCGAGATTGGAAATTTATCTTCGCTTTTACGGCTTGATATTGCTAATTGCGGGATTACGGGAGAGATTCCTGCGGAAATTGGGAAATTAGGAAGGCTAGATACGCTTTTTCTTCAGGTTAATGGTCTCACAGGGGAGATTCCCAAAGAACTGGGGAAACTGAAGTTCCTTAAATCGATGGATCTGTCAAACAATTTGTTGAGGGGTGGTATTCCTCCATCATTCTCAGATCTGAAGAACTTGACGCTTTTGAATCTATTCCGAAATCAACTCCATGGATCGATTCCGGATTTTATCAGCGAGCTTCCTAATCTGGAGGTGCTTCAGTTATGGGAAAATAATTTCACCGGCAGCATTCCACAGAAATTGGGACTTAACAGGAAGCTCCGAGTGTTGGATCTTTCGTCCAATAAGCTCACAGGGAATATTCCTTCAAATCTCTGCTCCGGTAACAAGCTCCAAACACTAATTCTCCTGGGCAACTTTTTATTCGGTCAAATCCCCAGTTCTCTCGGTCAATGCCTGTCTCTCTCCCGGATCCGAGCTGGTGATAATTTCCTCAATGGGTCAATCCCTGAGGGACTATTTAGTCTGCCGAAGTTGATCCAGGTGGAGCTCCAGAACAATTACCTGAGCGGGGAATTCCCTGAAACTCGAGGACAGATCGTTTCACCTGATCTCGGCCAGATCACTCTCTCCAACAACAAGCTTACCGGCGTTCTTCCATCTTCCGTTGGGAATTTCTCCGGTATCCAGAAGCTCCTTTTAAATCAGAATCTTCTATCCGGTTTCATTCCCACCGAAATCGGACACCTGCAGCAACTGTCAAAGCTTGATCTCAGCGTCAACATATTCTCTGGGCTCTTCCCTCCTTCGGTAAGCGACTGCAAGCTGTTAACTTTCTTGGATCTAAGCAAGAACGAACTCTCTGGTGAGATCCCAGAGCAGATCAGTGCAATGCGGATTCTCAACTACCTCAATCTCTCTAGAAACCATCTATCGGGGCCCATCCCGCCATCGATCTCCTTGATGCAGAGCTTAACAGCTGTTGATTTCTCCTTCAACAACCTCTCCGGCGTTGTCCCCGGAAACGGCCAGTTCAGCTACTTCAACTCTTCCTCTTTCGTGGGCAACCCTTTCCTGTGCGGTCCACTCCTTGGCCCATGTCACGCTGACGTCATGCCAAACTCTCGCGGCAAAAGCTCCTTCAAGCTGCTGCTCGTCATTTGCCTTCTCGTCTTCTCCGTCGCCTTCGCTATCGCCGCCATCTTCAAGGCCCGCTCCATGCAAAAGCCAAGAGGTCAACCCTGGAAGCTCACCGCCTTCCAGCGCTTAGATTTCACCGCTGATGACGTCATCGCCTGCCTGAAAGAAGAGAACTTGATCGGAAAAGGCGGCGCCGGCGTCGTCTACAAGGGCTCCATGCCCAACGGAGAGCACGTCGCCGTCAAGAGACTTCCAGTCAACAGCAAAGGATCCACACATGACCACGGATTCTCTGCTGAGATCCAAACCCTAGGGCGAATCCGCCATCGCTACATTGTTCGCCTACTAGGATTTTGCTCCAACCAGGAAACGAATCTCCTAGTGTACGAGTTCATGCCCAATGGAAGCCTTGGAGAGGTGCTCCACGGAAAGAAAGGCGGGCACTTGGAGTGGGAGGCGAGGTGCAGGATCGCTCTGGAAGCGGCTAAGGGGCTCTGCTATCTCCACCATGACTGCTCTCCTCTGATCGTCCATCGCGACGTCAAGTCGAATAACATTCTCCTGGACTCCAATTTCGAAGCTCACGTGGCAGATTTCGGCCTCGCCAAGTTCCTGCAGGACTCGGGCACTTCCGAGTGCATGTCCGCCATTGCCGGCTCCTACGGTTACATTGCCCCTGGTATATAAAACCTTAAATCCTAAAACTTTGTCCTATTCTTCTGTTTTCTAGGGTTTCATCAGTATCATCATCTTCTTCTTCTTTTTCTTCGTAGAATACGCATACACACTGAGAGTGGACGAGAAGAGCGATGTGTACAGCTTCGGAGTGGTGTTGCTGGAGCTGATAGCAGGAAAGAAGCCGGTGGGGGAATTCGGGGACGGAGTGGACATCGTTCAGTGGGCGAAGAAGACGACTAACTGGGTGAAGGAAGAGGCGGTCAAGATTGTGGACCCGAGGCTTGAGACTGATCCTCCTCTCCCGGAGATCCTCCACATGTTCTATGTTGCCATGCTCTGTGTGGAAGAGCAGAGTGTCCAGCGCCCCACCATGCGCGAGGTGGTTCAGATGCTGTCCGAGCTTCCCAGGGAGAGTGCGCCGACGGAGCAGCAGGATTCCGGCGAGCACCCTCCGGCGACAGACGATCTCATCAGTATCTGATTCCTTAAAATTAGGGCAGATGATGACTGCAATATGGTTTCGATTTCGTGGTCAAAGCCAGGGGTCAACTCGTCTTTCTTTTTTGTGTAAGAACGGGTCAAAATAGGAGAAATTATGGCCCATTCGAATGTCAAGAAAAGGAAAAAAATTGAACGAGGTTATCTACGCTGACGACAAAGAGGTGGATGGGGGCTGTACCGTATCGTTAGGATTTGGGAACCGCGGTCCATGCCACGTGGTAGTTGGCTAGATTTGATGGCCATGGTCCCGGTATGTGTCAGCGGATAACATTCGTACATGGATCTGACGGCGTAAATGCTCCTCGGCACCTCTGAGCCCATAAATAAACAGCTTACCCTGAAGGATCAATGAACCGGGAGATGGATCCGGAGGAGCTGACAGCTTGTATACGTTTTAAGGATGAAGATACAGGCCCAAGGGCCAAAGCCCGTCAGGTCTATTTTAGTTCCTTAATGGGCTTAGGAGCCCGACTACTGAAATTTCCCGCTTCTATGTCAGACATGCGGTCATGGGGAGAAGCTCGTCGGCGGGAGATTTGATGACCCCCGCGTTGGAAACGGAAAGAAGTGAAAAGAAAAGATTGCGAGCTTTAATCGACGCCAGAATTCACTGCCCAAGGGTTGGTCAAGGTTGATGAGGTTATCGTCGTCCAATTGCGGGGTTGCCTGTGCAGAAAGATTTGCAAGTTCCCTTCTACAAAAAGGATTAACAAGCGTACTATAGTCAAATGGTGGCTTCCCGACGCCAAATCTGCGGTAACCATACCGTCTCGTCGGCGATGACATTTCTGCTATTAACTGAAACTCTTGGCAATAAAACCGCTCTGACAGAGTGAAGAAGACTGGAACAGGCGAAGAAAGGCGTCTTCGCACACGCTCTTTCCTGCCTCTGCTCTCCCCCGGCTCCTCCAGTTCGAAGACTCAGTGTTCGGGATCCGCGTTCCAGTGAAAATGAGAGAGTGCATCTGATGCGGTCGTAGAGTCGACGTACTAAACATAGGAGGTAGAGAGTTGCAGCCGGATGTGAGGAAGAGAGGGAGAATGCCAGTTTCGTAAGCCTTCTCGGCTTAAAAAGCGATGCCCCTGGGTAGCCTATAATAAGACGAGCCTTCTCGGCGTTTCCCCGTACGCTAGACGTAAAACGGAGGAGGATGATAAACCACGAACTAGAGTTTCAAAAGCAGAGAAACATTCGTTGTCCTCCTCTACTCGTGGAAGACCCCTATTTATCCTAGATAGAAGAAACCTCTAGAAAGTAGTAGAATTCAGACGGACGTGCTGTCGGTTTCGCAGGTCGTTGGCGCCGCCCCGCGCGTACCTCCGCCACATCCTCTGCTACCGTCGGTTTCTCTGGCCGCTGTTGACGCCCCGCATTTTCTGCAGCCACGTTGCTTTCCTTTAGCGCCCCTGCTGAGTTCTCTTGACGCCTTCCTGTCTGTGAACCGTTGTCCGTTACACTGTTGGACGGGGAGTGGGGACCATCAGCATCTCGATCCACATCGGCCAGGCCGGGATTCAAGTTGGCAATGCCTGCTGGGAACTTTACTGCCTCGAGCATGGCATTCAGGTAGCGATATCCACTCGACTAGATCTGCGTCATGCGTTCTCCTTTATGTTGTTGACGATCTCTCTTACATTTTTTTTCTTCTCTGTTCTGTTTTAATATGCCTATATTCTATTCATTTTCTGTTATATATCTACGCGTGCAGGAATCATTGATCAGATCGTGGACCGAAGCACTAATCATTTTGGTTGACGATTCTATTTGTATTACTCTTTGATCGCCTCTTAGCTCATGATGTCTGTAAATCTCTCTTGGCCACAGACTATTAATATCAATTAAGCTGATCTAATCTCAATATTAATCTTCTTACCTGTTCAGTGTTCTTGTTCTTTATATCTAGCAAACATACGAGTCTTCTTAAACTACTATCCATTTATAGGATCTCTTTTAAGTGGAAGATCCAATTTCATGCTCTCCTTAATTTCCACTGAACAAGTGAATTATGTCAATCTCTGTTAATGATCTGCTAAATTGTGAAATATTGCAGCCCGACGGCCAGATGCCCAGTGACAAAACTGTTGGCGGCGGAGACGACGCCTTCAACACATTTTTCAGTGAAACTGGCTCAGGAAAGCACGTCCCACGCCCTGTGTTCGTGGATCTAGAACCAACCGTCATTGATGTCGTGCGAACTGGAGCTTATCGTCAACTCTTCCACCCTGAGCAGCTCATCAGCGGCAAGGAAGATGCTGCCAACAACTTTGCTCGCGGACATTACACCAGTAATTTCTCACCGCCGCTCAAAATTCATCACAACTGAAGAATTCGGTCATCGTCGACTCTCTTTCTTCTTCTAATGACAGTTGGCAAGGAAATCGTTGACCTTTGCTTGGACCAAATAAGGAAGCTGACAGACAATTGCACTGGGCTTCAGGGGTTTCTTGTCTTCAATGCCGTGGGAGGAGGCACGGGTTCCGGACTAGGGTCTCTCTTACTGGAGCGGCTGTCCGTTGACTATGGAAAAAGAGTCAAAGCTTGGGTTCACCGTGTACCCTTCTCCTCAGGTGTCAACATCTGTCGTGGAGCCCTACAATAGCGTGCTCTCAACCCACTCCCTCCTCGAGCACACCGAAGTCGCCATCCTCCTAGACAACGAGGCCATCTACGACATCTGCCGACGCTCCCTCGCCATCGAGCGTCCCATCTACACCAACCTCAATCGCCTCGTCTCCCAGGTCGGTCTTTGAGAGAAAAAAATCTCTAGAGAGTGAACGGCTCTAAAGAGAGTATCTAGAAGGAGAGTCTCCGGGGGAAGGGGAGTGGGGTGGTAATCTGTATCTAGAGAGAATCCCCAGAAAGAGACCTCTCTGGGTATCTTCTTAAAGGTCTCTACGTGGAAAGAGTGAATGGGGAGAGAGCATAGGGAAAAATTCCCACAGATATGGATTTTATAAAGAGATCTCTAAAGGGAGAAAGTTTCTGGAGATCGAGTCCCTAGATATGAAGTATCTAGATAGAGACACGGAATCTCTAGGGAGAGGAAGTCTGTAGCAAGATAGAGTAGATAGATAACTTGGCTAGAGAGAGAAGTTCACTTCAAATGGAAGTTTTTTAGAAAGAGGAAATATTTTGGGAGCGGGCTCTTCATAGAGACCATTAGAGAAGACACCTAGAGAGGTCTCTTCAGAGAGATTTTTAGAGAGCGATAAGAGTATACAGAGAGAAAATCAATTAATGATAAGTTTTTATTGAGAGAAATTATTTTGAAGGCAGTCTCTCCATGGAGATCTTCTCTTGAAAGGATATATTTAGAGAGGGCAAGTCTCTCGGGCGAGCGCATTTAGAGAGAGAATCTCTCGGGAGAGAGGATTCACAGAAACGCCTCTAGAAAGAGTGCCGCTAGAGAGAGAAATCTGAAAGGTAAAAGTAGGTAGTAGTCTTCCTCACAGTGTTACGACTGTTGCAGGTGATCTCATCACTGACGGCATCCCTGAGATTCGACGGGGCTCTGAACGTGGACATGAGTCACATGACTGAGTTTCAAACCAACCTCGTCCCGTACCCCACGATCCACTTCATGTTATCGTCCTACGCCCCGGTGATCTCAGCGGAGAAGGCATACCACGAACAGATCTCTGTGGCAGAGATCACGAGCAGTGCCTTCGAGCCATCCTCGATGATGGCTAAGTGCGACCCCCGCCATGGCAAGTACGTGGCCTGCTGCCCCTCATGTACCGTGGTGATGTCGTCCCGAAAGACGTCAATGCTGCTGTCGCTACCATAAAGACCAAGAGGACCATCCAGTTCGTTGACTGGTGCCCGACTGGTTTCAAGTGCGGGATCAACTACCAGCCTCCGACTGTGGTCCCAGGTGGAGACTTGGCCAAGGTGCAGAGGGCCGTCTGCGTGATCTCTAACTCCACCAGCGTCGCAGAAGTCTTCAGCACGATCGACATCAAGTTTGATCTCATGTTTGCCAAGCGCGCATTTGTCCACTGGTACGTGGGCGAGGGGATGGAGGAAGGGGAATTCTCCGAAGCTCGCGAGGATCTCGCCGCTTTGGAGAAGGATTACGAAGAGGTTGGCGCCGAGTCCGGCGCTGACGACGATGGGGATGCCGATGACGGTCAGTACTGAACTCTGCTAATTAAGCTCATGTTCGAGATCATTGAGTTGAAGGACCTTATGTGGTTAATGAAGTGGTCAATGGAACTTGTTGGTGAACCGGGCCTCGATCTCCATTCGCTTCTTTGCAAGCCTTGAGTAGTCTCTGAAAATGCTCTCTTCGCCAGCTGGCACAGCTAGCTTGGGGGCGAGTGTTGTCTCTTCCACGTAGAGCTTTGAGATTGGCACAAAGCCGCCTTCCTCTGCGCACAGCCACCCGTGCGCTGCTCGAGTGGCGGCGCCCAGAGATGCCGAGTCTGTGCAGGCGAGATGTCCGGTCAACAGTCAGATTTGATTTCTTTTTTTCTTTTTTTTGTTTTGGGGGGGTGGGTTCCGAGGCGTCGGGGTGCTTACCAGGCCGCTGCACTGTGTAGATGGCGCAGCCAAAGATTGAGGCCATTGCGCGAAGGATGCTGTGGTTCGCCGACGCACCGCCGGTCGCGACCACGCGTCTCGGTGGCACTGGCAGCCCGAAGCGCTCTGCGTGGGCTCGCATTGATAGCAGCTGCCCTTCAATCACCGCCCGCACCTTCAACATCATTAAGACAAGCAGTAGGAATGAGCTGAGAGAGCTTTGAGGAAAACGTTCATTGAGAGAGAAATACACAGAGAAAGAGAGAGGAAGAAGACCTCTGCTGGCGCGTCGAATTGGTCAACTTCTTGCTCGGCCCCCGAATCAAAGTTCACGATGAATCTGTTGTACCCAACTGCCACATTGAAGTGCACGAAAGAAAAACCAGACAAGTCAGCTCTAATGGCAAGGAGAGAAACTGAGGGAGCCACTGATCACTCGCCTGGAACAGCCGGCAGTGCTTCCCGCTCTTTGTAGTAAAATCCCAGCTTTCCGCCTGAAAAACGTCAGCCCACAATCAAACAAAAGAAAATTTAAGGCTACGAAAAGTCAAGTCAACAAAAAGGTTAACCATTGAGGGTTGACGTGTCGTCCAGGTACTTGTTAAACAGCTCCCAGGATCCTCCTGCGGCCTTGTTGCGAATATCTGTTGTGCCGCAAAAAACCCTAGTCACCAATTTTCTTAGACGGGGAACACGTTGATTATAGTCAAGGCTGGCGGTTCTACCTTCTCTGGTCAACGATCCGTTCTTGTAGCAGAGCATCACCATGTAGCAAGATGGGTCAACGGGGTTCGGGAACACGTGGCCCTCCAGACTCGGCTCGGGATGGTTGGTGATTCCAAATATCTAAATAATTTTCATTGCTTAAATAAAAAGGTAATTTCACGAAATAATGGAAATAAATATTTTACAGTGTCACTGGTGCCGAGGCTGATCGCAAGATCACCAGGGGAATCCAGAGATAATCCTGTCAATTGAAGATTCAAATAGAAGAAAATTATATCGGATTTTTTTTAACAACTAATCTCATCGGAAATGGATAATGCCAACCAGCCAGGCTATTTGGATTGTCCCCAGACCACTGAATTACAATGCAACTTCTCTTGAATTTGAATCTGGTGGAATGATTGAAAAATCAACAAGGTGGAATGGCGATGACACAATTAATCAAAACGAATACAAACACCACCCTTGGCACCGGAAATTTTAGCGCGTGGAAAAGATCAACAATGCAGAGAATCCAGATTCTCGAGTATTAAACTCACGTATGTAAAGACACATTCATATAATTGCAAAAGAAAGATGCAGCTGAGTATAAGTGGTTGCGAAAGATAGACACCTCTCAGAAAAGTAAGGCGAGATTAATCCAGCGACACCATGAGCTGGGGCCAGTTTCCCCAGCTTCTCTTCCAAATCTGGTGCAGTCGCCTGATAAGAGCAATGACATGAATCATTGAACTCAAATGAAGATTACAGAAGTCAGAAAAACTGCAATTCTCTTGAGATTGAGAATTACGGATACAAGAGTTATGAGTCTTTTAGTCATTGTCACTGATTACCACGTGGATATATACTGATAAAAGGCGTACTTCTCTTGAAGAGTTGAATAGACTTGATATTCAATAATAAAAATACTAGAGTTGAGGAAATTCTCATCTATACGAGCTCTATGGTATTTTACTCATTTGTTCTATCTAATATGATGTCCAAGGCAGACTTCTTTTATAATGAACTTGGGATTGAGATATAAGAACACTAGAATCAGACTATTCCGGCAATTATGAGTTCTATGGGTATTTTGGTCATTTTGATACTGCAATACGCATTTAGATGGCATATTTCTGCAGCATAGACTAGAAATTGAGTAACAAGAATGCCATAGTCTGGATAATCTAGTCATTAAGAGGTTTATGGTATTTAAGTCATTTATAGTATATCCATATCAGGCATACCTCTGTTAAGTATGCTTGAACATTTGAGATACGGAAGAAGAAAAAATGAATTCCACCTGAAGAGCAGTCTTCGACCAGCTGCATTCTTTTAGATCCATCAAGTTCATTCCAGCTCCATCAGTCTCATCTATTGGGGCATATCCGCCGATGAATATTGAAGCCATGAAAGAGCTCACGAGCGAAATTCTCTCTGTATCTTCATACACATTTGGCCTCGTCTGGAACATCTTTCGAATCTGTGGACCAGTATATCTCTCGAAGGCACGAGATCCAGTGAGCTTTGAGAGCGCCATGGCACCGCCCATGGCTTTCTCTATCTCCTTACACTGGTTAGTGGTGCTGCTGTCCATCCAAATTGGCGACTCCTTGGTGGCAAATACATCAGAGAGCTGAGAGAGAAGACTTTTCTGAGGATTGAGGCCGGATAAGGTGGAGGAGCTTCCCTTCTTCCAGTAGACGCTGCCGTGCTGTTGACCGCTGCCAGAGATGGCAAGAACTCTGGAGAATTCAAAATTTTTGCTCTTGAGCTTGTCCAGGAGGAGATCCAGAGCTTCAACCCACATCAGTGTCGGAGAGACAATTCTCCCACTGTCTGAGGAATCTCTGTAGACTCCATCTTTGGTTTTATAGTGAGGAAGCTCAGAGTCAAAATTTATAATCTCAGAGGCGACAATGGTGAGCTTGGAATCCAACACTGTCGCCTTCAGGGACCTGCACAATGAAATTATGCCCTATTGGAAAATGCGATCATGATATGATGAACAGAAGGATAAGATAAAGTCCATGCTCCGTAATTGTTGATTCATGATGAGAAACTAGAAGACACGGGAAATTATCCGTTCGAGCAACAATTAACATTGTGGATCAAACCTCATACTCAATCTGAGAACCCTTATTAACGAGGCATTGAAAGAACGGATATCTTACTGCGTCGAACAGTCGAATCCGAGAAAAAGCGCATCCTCTGGGAAGGGGCAGGCCATCGCCGATTCAATCAAGCGAAACTAAACTGAAAAGACGTCTAAATTAGAGAGAGAATGGAGAACAGACTGCCATTGAAGATCGACGGGAACAATGATCCGGATCCCTTGCAGATGCCGAAACTCCCTTGGTGACGGAAAAATATGAGACAGTCTCAGAGAGAGAGAGAGAGAGATCAGGTACGACTGACGTGGCTGGTCGTTCGGATAAGCAGGCGTTGGATTTTGATTGTGCAGTTAGAGACGGTGGGGCCCACGCGGCCAACTCAAGTCCGCGCGGGTAACTGGGAATCATCAGTAACGAGGCCCATTTACGTATTGTTTAATTGGGCAAAATAGGTATTTCATTTTCCGTAGAAAATTGAAACAAATTTTGAAATAAAAGTGCAATTTGATTTTATCCCAAGTCAGCGACTGAAATTATGAACAAATATATTAAAAAAACATGAATAATGTTACAATATATCAGAATTTTCTTGAAAAAAAATCCTAAATACCCACAAAAACCCTACACGTCGTTTAAGATGGCTGTATTTTTTAAGATTTTCATCCAATTTTCTGTTTAATTTTCTTCATGTCACCACATTCTCTTACTATCATACTCTTTTTATGGGAATTCTGGTTATAAACTTAACACCACAGTCATTATTATAAAAGAGGCAACAAAAAAGGAACTCAGAGAAAGGTATAATATAGGTGGAGTACAACCATAATATAGGTGCCCATGCAAGCCTAGTGGAACTTCTCCCTATTTTCTCTTCCTCTTGTGGTGACGAGCGTTCAAGAGGAGATCAGATTGTCCGGAGACTACGTGGATACTGCTACAGGCCGGATGCTTGAACAATTAAAGAACTTTTTCAAATGATCCCTGTAAGTATGAATTTTATTCTATACTAGATGATAAGATAGTCTAAAATAGATGGTAATATTATATATTCTTAGTTATTCAACCTTGTTGAATAGTTTGATTCAACATCTTCTACTGTAATCATTGTTTTAGTCAAAAAAATTTTGAGAGCTTCTCGAGCCTTATATCCTAACACTCCATATACCCTTTGACCTCATTTGATTGTCTTTGACTTTATAGAAAAAAGGTTGAGTCATCCTCAAAAAAGACAGAGAGCCCATTTCCCTCCTCCTCATTGTATGTTGCATCCATTTATACCTATGTACTTATATCCACATAACTCATAAAACTGTGAGAATTAAGCCACTTGATTAAAAAAAGTCAAAGAGTTTTAGGCTCACAATATAAGTAAAATATAGGAAATGATGCATGATTTGACTTATTCCTATTTACACTACATTTGGCTATAATGAAATGTATAATCTAACTATTAAAGTGTTGGATGGAACCTAAGTATGATATAAAATGCATTTATACAACTGTCATTTATGCATGTACACTGCATTTGGTTTTATCACCCTTTGAATCTCTTTCTCTTTTGTGATGTTTTCATCCCCATCAGCCTACATTATTTGGTCATCGCCTCAGCTTTGTAGCATTTTCTAGTAACTTTCTCTCTCTCTCTTTTGAATGATTGTTCTCTATTCTTGGTGACACTCTCTCATTCTTCATATGTGGCCTGGCTTCAAGACAAGGTGGAGGTCAATGTTGTCCCATCTTCAAGATGCATTAGAGGCTAGTTGTGTGGCCAATCAAAGGTTGGAGTAGTTTGGCCATGGGACGCATGAAAGGCGTGATACTTAGAATGCCTCCATTTCAACGAGTAGTGGTGCCATTCGCGTTATCCCCTCTAAGACATTCCAGCTCTAGGCCATGCATCCTTGTTGCATGGTAGCAACCGCTGCCACTTCCTAAGGCTTCCTCAGGGGAAAGCCCTATACGATGGGTATAAATTTGTGTAGCCTAGAGCAAAACCCGTAAGACCCTAGAATAGTCATCAATGATGATAATTTTATTTAATAGAAAAAATAAATGATAAATAGAGCATGAGAATGTCCCCACGTATCACAGAGAACTAAGAGAAAAATTTCAAAACTTTGGACATAGTCAAATTTTTAGGTAGATCTTGATGCTTACCTAATTTGCATGCCTCATACTCAAAAATTGAAAGAGAAATTTCAAGAAATTTTTTATGAATGTCAAAGATGCCTTGGTGTCCAAGGAGTTGGTGTCAAAGCAAAGAGAAATTCACTTGAGTGATCAAGGAGACAAGGCCCATAGGCAAATGATCCCCAACAAGCTTTTAGATTTCATGGTCATTCTCACACCCTCAATCTACCTTCTTCCCTTTCATCGCATCTTAAAATATCCCATCAAAGGAAAAAAGATAATAAAAAACTATAGTGTATGATTAGTGACACTATTAGATAAGAAATTAAGAGAATGTGAAGGACATCAAAACATTCGTTAGTGGTGTTTTATGGATATTATGTGGCTTCTAAGCCAATCTCACTTTCATATTTTATTTAAATTCATTCAAATAAAATTTTATTCATCCTCATTATTATGTGATGTTTATAATGAAGTCCAAGAACATATGAAATGACCTAGTGAATGCAAACGATATCATAATGCAAAAATCACTGATATTTAAATGTATATTTTAAATATTATTATTCAAAACATACTCGAGAACATTATCAAAATATGTAAAAAAAGCACTATTTTATCTTATTCTTATGATGAGGAGGTCTAATCTTGTGGCCATTGGCGTGGAGAACCAAGGATAGATAGTGGGTATTCTTTTGAGAAAGAGTTCACTAATTGATCTGCAAGAATCTCTCAATGATATTATATAAGACAATAAAGTAGTTAAATTTATCTCCATAATTATATAAGTGACCCTTCGACTTGAGAAAGTAAATACATCTTATAGATAGATGCTTGTGTTTTAAGACATACGAATCCCAAACCATGCGATCTCTAAAATGTCGTATCTTGGATAAGACATTAAGTCTTCAAAGGCGATTAAGTAGTCACGATAGAATCATCCACCTTCGGTATAAAAATAGATTGACTTGTAGAGTAAGATATGATTAAATCTTTGACTTAGATAGTGGAATGTGGAAAGAGAAATCCTAATCAATATATTAAAGTATAAGGATTACAAATTTTTATATAAAAGAGAAAAGAGAAAGAACAATGATATGTCCCAAGTAAGAGACTAAGGCCCTTAATAGGCGAATTGGACTATATTCTAAAATCTCCTTCGAGCTAGAGCATGTTAATAAAATATTTTTGCTTGGTGCTCTAGGAGTCATAAGCAACACTACTAAGGGGCTCGTTGAAGATACTAGCTAGTTGGTCTAATGAAGATACCTGCAGCATGGAGATAACACCTCGAGGACTTTGTCATATATAGAGTGCCCGTTTTGCTTGATGTGCTTTGTTTTCTCACAAAACATGGGGTTGCTCACAACGAAGATGGCAAACTTGGTTGTCGTAATATATAGGCATGGGTGTTTGATAGACAACAACTAGTTGATGCGAAAGAGATTGAAGCCAGACTATCTCGAAAGTAATGTCTTCCATGGCCTGGTATGCCACCTTTGCACTAGAATGGGAAACGACCTTTTGCTTTTGAGAGCACCAAGTGAATAGATGGTCACCCATGTAGGATATATAGGTTTTTAATCCTCGTTTTTTCTCTTTTCCTACACCATTTTCTCCTTCTAAAATTTCAATGTGGCATTTTCTTCATCACTTCTTTTTATTCGTGCTAATTTCACGCCATTGGAAATTTTTTTCCATACTGAGGTCTCCTTTGATTTTCCAACATTAAACTATACTAATGATCATCATTGTTAGAATCTAGTTTGCCATGGATTTGATATTGAACCGTGTAATGTGCTTACTTGAATAATATTCCAGTGAGTCAAATGTTTTCATTTGACAAAAAAAAAAAGAAACCTGTCGATATGCACAATATCATTTTCCTCATAGTGTGCCTTTTTGCGTTTGAAAGAGGGATCCTCACACACAAAGGGCAGTTTTAAATCGTGATATTATTTCAATTCTGTTGATCTCAAAGTGTTGGAGGATCATGCAAATGATGTATTGAAGGCACTAAAGGGAAGATCGCCTGCAATGAAACTAATGATGGTATTCCGATGGGCAATTCGGTCGAAAGAGGGGAATGCTTGTTTCTTCCTAAATATTTACAAAATGAACGAGGCTTCTTTCTAGCTTTTTATGATATCAGTTGGAGCATAGAACTTTAGACTTGGATCACAAGCAAATCATTTTAGGATACTGACGAAATGAGATTTTTACTTCTTGATTCACGGCATGATAAGTACAGCGCCGTATTATCTATGGAGCTGATAATAATTGTAGGTCGTTATTCCTCCATTTTATTATATGCCAACCTTTCATCTTTGGTGATAATCTTCATGCATCTGACTTTGTAGATTTTATTATTCGTGCTTTCTCTACCAATGATTGCATCTCTCCCATCCTCCGTCAAGTAGCAGATTTACACCCCAATAATCGTTTACAAGGATATTGATTCGAGTTTATCATATCAAGAGCTTCGTGGAATCATCAATTGGATGAGAAAGAAAACATCTTCCGAGAAAAAGGGTACATGTGTACTGAGAGGCGGGGTAGAAGTGGGAGAAGAGAGAGAGTCCACAGAGTTGAGAGAGAGAGATTCAATGGATCCATCCTTCTATTAACAGTCAAATTTAATTTTTCTGTAATTATATCTACAAAGTCAGAACTAGTAGTTTCTCTCTCTTCATATTACTTTTCCACAAAACCCACATTTTAAAGAGCAAGATCAATGCGTAACAATTATCAAGATAATGATAATGATTACTACCATTTTCCAAAGGATCAAGTAACCACAGTTTCAAGGGTCTAAAATCAAATGGAGCAAAAAGGAAACAAGGAAAATCTCAAAGTAAAACTCTTCCTAGTCATTGGAGATCTCTTGAACCATTGTCTTCACTAAAGCCATTTCTTTAACGATACTGCATTAAAAACAAGATTTATGCACAATAAATTAGCCATATAAATAAAATAAATCACGAGAGTGAATGGACCAAAAACTTGTTGCCTCGGTCAAATGGTAATACAAATTCCAATTGAGATCCGGAGAAAAACCAGGATTTCAGTTTCAGCGTGAAAAGAAGACAGTTGATCAATCAAACGAGTTATTACCTTGATGAATCCAATCTCCTTGGCGTTGCTGCGGAAGCACTGCCTGCAGCACATGAGCCCGTACTTACGGATCAAGCCATGGGGATTGCCGCAGACACGGCTGTAAAGGAAATAGAAAACTTATTTGTCAAGTATGGAGAACAACGGATACAACAGATGGAACCAGATGAAAATAAATCTTTTGGATGAGTATAATCCTTAATGATGATAAGAAGACGAAGGATATGATGAAGGATCAGTCAATGCGCTTAATCGGACTGTTGCGTAATATTGACAAATAGACACGTTAAATGAATTCTTCAGGCACCAGATAATCATTGCTAATACACGAAGATAAAACACCGAAAAAGCGAGTTCATCTGCGTTTCAGGGTCTTGGGAGAGCTATCTAAAAGTACTGTACGGCGCATCACTCCACGCAGATTAAAGGCGCCCTAGCGCGTAACAAATTGCCCATACGCAAGTCATAAAGGACATTTCGAATTGACGGCCAAAAAAAGAGGAAAAATTTCAGGCCGGACAGCGAAGAATCTATTACCAGACTCTAGATCCGGGGCCGTAATTCTTCGGGTGAGAGTGCCAAATGTTAGAGTGCCCCATGGTTATTCACTGCGGCCGAAGGGTTCGAGGAAGAGAAGTCGCCGCTGCAACAAAAACCCTAATCTTCGCTGCAGTTATCGACGCTTTGTGCGGGCCATTAAATAGGACCCAGGAAATTTTAGAGACGTGGCTTCGTGATAGTGGTTCTCTCAACACGCAGCGCGCATATACGTAGCGTTTTGTACTTTGCTCTGTTACGTATCTGGTTAAGATGAAAAGTCTCTTTGCTCCATTAATTATTTCAGTCGTCCGGCCCAAAGAAGCGGCGCGCAAATTAGATATTTAACGTTAGAAAAAAGGATAAACATCTTATAGTGGCACGACCTTTTTTTATGTCCAGTTTGTGGCACCACGTCAGCATTCCCGCTGAGGTGGACGGTTTTCTTATTCCGTCCCCCACGTGGCTGCCACGTTGTGTCCACGTTTTCATTCTCTCTCTCTTTATTCTCTCTCTCTCTCTCTTTCTTCTCTCCCCCTCAGCGACGGTCTCTCTCGCTCAAACAAGTTTTTTTCTTCGATGTTGGCTGCAGATCACCGCGCCGAGTCTCTCGCCTGCATAACGTGGACGATTCCCGGGCCGACCCCATCTACGGATTCAACCCCCTCCCAGTTTCTAAGGAAGACGATTAGCGGACCTCCTTCCAGATCGGACGCGGCCCACGCTCGAGACGTAACTGTACCAGCTTGCAACGGAGAGGGAGAGCTTTGAGAGGAGAAGATAAGTTGAGAAGAATCCCTCTCCCTCCGCTCGCGTGCCGCGAGACGCGGCGGAGGAGGCATCGTCGCTGGGAAGGACGACCTGCCTGCAGCCGTCGAGGAAGGGCCCTCGACGCCCACCTTCTCCCTCTCCACCCATCGCCCGTTCACGTCCGCGTGTATCGTCCTCACGGATGCATAATGCTCTCTATCTCTTCTGATTAAAGGAATCCTGCATTTGACGTGGAAAAAGGGAGTTCCTTGCTTCATCTTCGTCGTTCACTTCGAGACGGGTAGAGAGATTTACACGGCCACCTTGAAGAAAATTGCAAGAACTTTAGATTCCACCTACCTCTTCTATTCCTGCAACTCTCATGAGCAAAGTTTTATCGGCCAGATGAAGATCACTAGCACCTGTAGCTACAATCCTGACCGTTCGAGGCTCACGGAGACCAGATTCGTCCTCTTCGGATCCAACGAATCAGAGCAACATAGATCGAAGAAGGGTTTATTCAGATCCAAGTCTCGGGTTAGAAATGAAATGAAGTGCCTGATCGAGCTGCCCGAAAATCGTAACCTGGAGAAGAAAGAGAAGAGAGATAATAATGGGAGAGAGAGAGACCGTGCTCTCCGTCGCGAGAGAGACCGTCGCTGAGGGGGAGAGAAGAAAGAGAAGAGAGAAAGAGAGGGAGAGAGAGAGACCGTCGCTGAGGGGGATAGAAGAAAGAGAAGAGAGAAAGAGAGGGAGAGAGAGAGACCGTGCTCTCCGTCGCGAGAGAGACCGTCGCTGAGGGGGAGAGAAGAAAGAGAAGAGAGAGAGAGGGAGAGAGAGAATAAAGAGAGAGAGAATGAAAACGTGGACACAACGTGGCAGCCACGTGGGGGACGGAATAAGAAAACCGTCCACCTCAGCAGGTATGCTGACGTGGTGCCACAAACTGGACATAAAAAAAGGTCGTGCCACAATCTGGACCTAAAATGAAAAGTAGTGCCACTATAAGATGTTTACCCTTAAAAAAAACCCTCACTAAACATTTTCACCTCTGGACGAAAAACTTTTTAGATTTCGATATCGGTCAGAAGAGAGAAAGCGTCTACAATCTACCAAATGGAGGTTTACGGTTCTTTAATGGAAGAAATTCTGAAATAGATAGGTGCAGAAGAAGACGCCCGATCATCATGTCAGTCAACGCCTCGGACGGGAGACTACTGAAATTCCAGGGCCCATTCACCAGATGAACGATCCACCTCTTCAAATGAGAAGCTTCTCGATCGCATCCTGTAATTGGCAAAATGACGTAGCATTATACAAGAGTATAGATGGAGAGAGAGATGAGGGATATACAAGAAAGTAGATTGATGGATATATATATATATGTATACATATATATAGAGAGAGAGATAGAGAGAGAAAGAGGACATACAAAAAGCGATGGGGTTAGAGAAATCTTGGTGCAAGAAACAGGACAGGTAAAAGGCATTATCAAATGAATTTATTCGATTACCTTGAGCTGCTGGATTTGAGATTTCAACTGACTGCCCTCATTGCTCGTGACTGAACAGGCAATGACGGGCCTCGTCACTCCACAGGCACGGCCCAGAGCTTGCTTTGAAGGAACGAACACGTACGGCACATTCTGCCAATCATTTTCTACCATGTCAGCCTCCTTTTTTTAAATTGAAATACACTTATCACAGAATTGACAAAAAAAAAGCACAAATTTCGGATCTCATGATCGGGATAATGAACAAGGGTTAATCAGTGCCATGCCAGCTTAAGACGTAGATCAAAGTGACAATTTTATTTAATTATTAGAAACATGACCAACAAAGATGCAGAGAAAATTATAGAAACCAATAAAAATTTTAATAAACGTCAGCATACGTCATAGGTCAACCTCATAAAAAATTCAACAAACAGCTATTCAAAATAGCAGAATTCAATGAATTAATGATGCAGAAAACGAAAAGGCAACATCCAAAAATGTTGAATAGAATAAAAGTGGGAGTAGTACAATCTGAGATAATGATCATGATGATCATCATCACATGATGCTCTTGTTTATCATAAACAATATACAAGATATTGAAATCATTAATGATCAGCACAGCGGCAGAGCACGAACGCTAATTCGGCCTCTCCATTGATGATTAAATCACAAAAGCGAGTAACAGAAATAAACAAAACAATTTCCGCGATCATTTCTGCTATAAGAAAGTAGGATTACTTACTTTGTCTTCAGCAAGTAAGGGCAGGTGAAGAAGAATCTCAAGAGGTTCGGTATCCGCCGCCATCACCACAAACTCAGAAATTCCCCTATTTAAGGTTTTGGTCGCTGAAAACGAGCAAGAACCAATTGAGCAAATAAGAAATACAAAAAATCACTTTACATGGAGAGAAAGAGAACCTTCGTTAGCTCCCTTCTTGAGCTGCTTGTAGTTCGCCGCTTGCTGCACCAGGTCAAGGATGGTGATCGTAAGCTGCGCATCTGCCAGCGGGTACGCCTTTGGATTCACGCTCTCGTTGCTCTGGACACGGGGGAGAACGATATAAATCAGTAACGAATACGAATCGGAGAAGTTCTAGAGAGAGGAAAAAAAAAGAGAACAGACCATCTTCTATTAGACTTGTATTCGTCCGATCTTTTCGGCGGATGAGTTCGGAGGCGCGATGACCAAGGTTTAGGGTTTAAGCGAATACTGAAAAGAAGGAGGATGGAGGAAGGCAAAAGAGTGCCCTAAGGAAACACGTGCAATGTTTACGTGTCACGTGACTCTGGTATTAGTCCGTTCGATATTTTAAGTGGGCCTAGCTGGATTGGAGGGAGTTAGTTATTTGGGCCCTGGTAGGAATAATTATGATCTTTAAGACCTCAGTTGGGGACATCCACAAACCCAATAAGATAAATTAAAATTGGTGTTGTACGGACACGTTCATCAAAACACACACACACACGTGTATATATATATATATATATACATACATTAATATATATATATATATACATACATTAATATATATATATATACACATTAATATATATATATATACATACATTAATATATATATATATATATATACATCCTCCAAAATTGTCATCGGAGACACATGTTGAAAAATCTAATGACTTTTCTAACGACAAACAAAAATGAAATTACTTTTCCGACCTTGTACATGATTTTTTTATTAAAACTATACACATCTCTTTTTTTCCCTATAAATCTTATATTCATGATTTTACATGTGCGATGTTTATAATGAACTATAATACTAAGTTCAATGATACGTAGATTGTGAAAAGATCGTACTATTTCTAATTTCTTGTCAATGATCGCACATCGTAAATTATCCTATATGTATAATATCATAAGCCATCGGATATTCAAGTGTAATAGGATAACTTCCTCTTGCTCATATGATGATAATGGTTGATCACGATACCATTTATGTCACGACAATAAGAAAGGACATCGAGTCATATTTGAATAAGATTTTAATGAACATATTCATATGAATCCCCATACGGGCTTTGTGTTTTAACTTAGACTCTTGAATTCTTTCATCATGAGACTTCAAATGGTTGTAGCTCAGATAAAATAAGATATCCACAAAGGTCTTCATGTGGTCAAAATAAGATCATTTTCCCTTAGTACTAAAATGAGATAAACTATGTGAAATAATATATATTGATATACATAACTAATGAAATGAATTCGCGTGGTCAAAATAAATATGACTCGAATATATATTGAAAAACACGTGAATCTATGTCAAAATAAATAGCAAACTTGTTAATTTTAATATTTAATTATAAATGGACTAATATAATGATAAATAAGGGTCGAATCCACGGAGATTTAAGGGATTTTTGAGATGTTCTAAAAATTTGATCAAATCAGATAAAAAATTGAGTTGATACATTAGAGATTTTAGAATTAGAAAAAACAAGATATTCAAGGATTGATATGTCAAAACAAATCGATTAATCGAAACACCTAAGAATACATTTTTCATAATTGAGTGTGGCCGTCGGATTGCCTTCTCCTCTTTAATCACCGGTCGTTATTAATCCTCAAGAGATGAATTGTCATCGTTAAGTCATGATTGTCGAATCGTAGATGGAGCATCCAGATTACGACACATCATCGCGTGAAGAGCTATCGTCATATAACGGCTACCGTTCAATTTCCATCGAACACTTAAAATGATGTCACGCGTCCACAAGAATCCATTGTACGCATGCAATCTCAACCATTATAACTCTTATATGAATGACCAAGATTGATAGACGTTTAATAAAGAAGATCGTCATCTAATCAAAACACCCCACATACTGCCTTCACTTGAGTAAAAGATGAGGGCTAAGATCAGGTCATTTTCTTTTATGCCAATTAGACGCTTCTGAGCGAGCCACATCACTTGTGTAAAAGAAATAATAACATAGCCCCACATTAGAAACATAAGAGTGAAATGATGGGTATCAAAGAGGAAACACCTTTAGCCATTAGCATATGCCTTAAACAATACACTTAACCACTGATTGCACATGCTAATGATGTGCACACAAGTGCGCCATGTGGCGTGCATACACGTTGCCAGTGCGTTGACACGTTAGCGCTCGCCACATCATCTGCCACATCAGCAGGACAAAAAATGATTTTTTTATTTTAAATATAAATAAAATTAAAATAAATCTATAAAATTTTAAAAAATTCAAAAAATGCCTAAAAATAGGAAATTCATAAGTTTCAAAATATAACTCATTTCTAATACACTTTTTTAATTATAAATTAAATAATATATCATTCTAAAAAGTCAAATTTAATAAATAACAAGAGAATAAAATTTTATCTAAAAAAGATACTCATTTATTTTGGAAAATAAAACTAAAAAAATTAATGTGTATATAAAAATATTTTCTCTTATTATTTAATATTAATTATAACTTAATTATAATTTTAAATATAAAACATAAATAATCTAATCTCAAATATCTCTCTTTAATTATTTAATATTATCCCTAAAAATAGTATATTTTGAGATTATAACTTCAAATTTTATAGAATGATAGATACACACTCAAAGTATGATTACATGCATAAGAATAGAATATTTTATGCCTTGATTTATCTTACTAATCATACAACTACTAGTATAATTTGCATTTTATTAATAACCTAAAAGGTAGAGTATGTCAAAAGTCTTGTTCTCTTCAATAGATGGAGCACTCCTGTATGCGATGATTCGTTCATACCATGATATTATTCAAGAAATAAATGAGGTGACTATGTTTATAACTACTATGTGTACATGGCACTAGAAAGTAGTCTAGTGGATTTTCAGAAATATCTTTATGAACTCTCTCAAATACACTTGCATTTTGGAAAAAACCTTAGTAAAAAGTTGTCACTAACAATTTGTGTTTCAATCTCCATGAGGGAGTGCTATCTTCGAAATCAGTTCATAAACTCATCAATGGCTGAAGCCAAATACATTATCATAACTAAAGGCATCCAAAGAGGTTATTCAGTCGAAGAGATTACTAGGTGAAATCTGATCAAAACATATGATCAACACGTTCATGATAGGTGGAGTTCTATTTATATTTCAAAAAATCAAATACTTTATGAGAGGACGAAACTCATAGACGTATAACATCATATCTTGCAAGACATCTTCATTGTTAGATATAACTTATTAGAATGTGCCAAATATAGCTCATTAGAAGGTGTATTGTACTAGCTCTTATAAAAACTCCAAAGTTAAGCGTGTTTTAATGAGAGTAATATTAGAATGGGTGACCTCTTGGGTAGTGCTCTTAGGATATTAGTCCCACATGGGTTATATTTCTATCTTTCTATTTTTCTCCTCTATAAATAAAGGCTTGTAATCTCTTCTTTACATGCTCAATACAGTTGGGCTTTACCATTCACGTTCATAAATGTGATACTTGCATAACAAAAATTAGCACTCATGATAATCTAGCAAATATGATGGCAAAGCCATTGCATCACGCGAAATTTGAGCTTTTTCTGACTCTCACTTGGTCATCTACATCATCCAGCAATCCCTATTTGCTATTTGATTTGAGGTGGAGAATTGTTTTTGGCATTGACTAGTTCAGCAAGAAGACATTCTCTCCAACGAAAGAATATTTTTTTGTATTGAGACGGGTCTGAAAATGACCCCTTTGTTCTGTCCCTTCTAAATCAAATTCTCAGTGGCCCTCCAGGCCTCCCTTAAAATTTTTTACCCGAGAAGATGAGTTGAATCATTCTTGTTTAGTTTTGTTGTTCTTTCTTCCTTCAGTGCCATCTTGTTCTTCTTTATCCTGTTGACATTTGAGGATCTTAGGCTCCATTCGTTTCCAGGTGCGGAATATCTCCACGATTTTGGTGCTCCAATTGAATCACAGCCTATTTAAGCCTACGCTGAGATATGATACGCAGATCCGGTAGAGCCGCAGTCAAGCCCTTTCTTCTTGTTGACTTCATGCAGTGACACCAACGGGAGAACTTCTGGAGGAGAAATCGGGGAAATGTGAGAGCGAAGCGTGCGCTCTGAGAGAGAGAGAGAGAGAGAGAGAGAGAGAGAGAGAGAGAGCGAGAGACCTTTATGCGCCGTTGGATTATCTCAGTCAGATCCATTGGCCGGTCCTCTGCTTGATTTAGTAGATCAAATCAGAGTGATTGCCTCTTGCGACAACCATGAGGGGCTATCGTTGACTTAAAACAACAAACAGATTCAAAGACATCCACTCGGCCGATGATTGAAGTCAACGACGGACCGTTCGGTCTGATTGACTGACCCGCGTTAAGCGCCACCGTCGTTTCACAAAGCTTAATTGTTTCATAGCAAGTTAAGATTGCCTGACTGTCATTGAAAAAGTGAATCCACTGACCTAACGAGCGTAAATGTCGGTGGAAACAAATCAAAATGGAGGTCTTGTGACTCTATTGTGTTACATTGATAAAGACACAGAGAGAGCGAGAGAGAGATAGGATCATCCGTTCCACCATCTATATATCACGCGGTTTGAGCTTTCGCCAGTGAAGATATATCTCCGCTCTCCCCTTCAAATGGGCCTGAAGCATCCCATGCAGACGACGCCGCTCTTCACGTGACCTCACGCGTGACCAAATAATCTGAAATAATCAAAACCGTCATCTTCCTTGCTCGCCCCTCAGCGGCCTTCTCATGTCTTGCTCGTGAGTCCTATTTTCTCCGCGCAATAAGGCTGCTGCACTTCGTCTGGCCCCGATTGCCGCAGATACATGGATAGAAAACGTGGATATCTAAGACGGATAGCGATAGCTACATCGATAGGCTAGATTTTATCTGAAAAAAAGAGATAGATGAATGAACTAGTTTCTGTATAAATAGATGGATGGATGGATGGATAAATGCTTAGATATGACAGATTTTTAATCTGTATGAATAGAAGGATGGATGGATAGATAGATAGATACTTAGATATGACAGATTTTTAATCTGTATAAATAGAAGGATGGATGGATAGATACTTAGATATGACAGATTTTTAATATGTATAAATAGAAGGATGGATAGATAGATATGATGGATTATAGCTGCATAACGAGATGGATGGACTGACGGATACGATGGGTTATAACTTTAAGATAGGAGGGTAGATAGATAGAGAGATGGCCACACATTCAGACGGACAAAATGAGAGAGAGAGAGAAGCACTTGATGCCTTTGGTTAGGTTCTCTTTGTTATCTTCTTCCATTTCCTGATTGCTTTTTTTTCATAGATAGACAGAGACATTTGGATCGATGATTAAAGGGCGAGAGTGCTTGATTGGTAGACAAAAAGACAGATACAGAGACTTACGTATACTGGAGTAGGGAGAGAGATCGAGAGAGACGGGCTTCATGACCAAATGGTCTATACACCAGAAGGAAGGAGAGGAATCTTTATATGAATATCACATCGACAATGAGTGAATTAAATCCTACGGAAAGGATAGATAGATAAGCAGATATGCTGGATAGATTAACAGAGATAGATACATGTAAAGACCAACCGAGAGAGAGAGAGATGGGCTTCATGGACGAGTGGCCTACAAAAGATGGAAGACGTTTATGTTCATCAATATCACATCGACAATGAGTGAAATAAAATCCTGCAGGTAGGATAGATTGATTGATGACTAGATTCACATATAGAAAAAAAATATGAGAGAGGGAGAGACGGAGGGAGAGAGAGAGAGAGAGAGAGAGAGAGAGAGAGGCTTCATGGCCAAGTGGCCTAGAAAAGATGGAAGAAGAGGCAATCTGTACTTGAATATCACATCGACAATGAGTGAGTTAAAATCCTACGGGTATAATTTACAAGATAGACTAGGGCTGAAAGCTTCACCAAAGGTAGCTTCTAGGTCTTCTTCCTATTCAATTCATATTCCTTGCTAATAAAAGGATCGATCAGTCATTGCCCCGTCGGTCAAAGGGCGTTCTATGGAAAATGATCAGGAAAGAGAGGGGTCCTCACGCGGCCTCACCCTCTTCCTTTCTCTCTCCTCACCCGCCGCTCTTCCTCTTGCACACCGGGCATACTGAGACGCAGAAATCATGTGCTCTGAGCTCGCGCAACTCTCTCTGAAGTCTCCTGTTTTCCTCTACCAGTCTTTCGCAGTATCTTCTCATATGCTCGCAATCTAACTCCATCTGTTTCAGCTTTGTCCTGCAAACAAAAAAATTCTAATGAATTCTAATGAAAAAAAGATTGATCAAAACCAAATTCTAATGAAGAAAAGATTGGATCTTTCGTACCTCGCTCTCCGATTCTGAAACCAAACTTCCACCTGCCTCGGCCGCAGTTTCAGCTTCCTCGCGAGAGCCTGCTTCTGGGCCTGAAGAAAGAAAATCCTAGATCCTGGTATTTGAAGATTTCTTTCGAAGAGAATTAATGGTTTTTACCGGATTGAGGTTGCTGTGCTCCTTGAACTTGGCTTCCAAGAGAGCGGATTGCTCTTTATTAAGTCTCAACTTCTTCCTGGCACTACCTTCTTCCTCCTCTTCGCTTCCCAGGTCTTTCTCTCTCTTGCGTTCCTTATTTTCCGAGACGTGAAGACCGAGACCGAGACCGAGACCTAGATCGAGACCGAGACTGACGGCTAAGCCACCGTTGGAGGTATGCTCCTCTTCCATGCTCCTATAGGTGAGGAGAAGAGGGAAGAAAGCTGTTTATGTTTAGGAGGTAGAGAGATGCCAGGGGAGAGAGAGGGAGAGAGAGCGTGTAACAGATAAATAATGAGAGAAAGAATGAGGAAGAAGCAGAGAGGGAGCGCGTAATCGATATAGAGATAGATATGGACGGAGTGGAGAGCGAAAGAAAGAGAGAGTAATAGATATAGAAAGAGAAAGGGAGAGCGTAATAGATATTGAGAGAGAAAGAGAAGAAGCATAGAGAAAGAGCGTAATCGATAGATGGAGAGAGAAAGAGGAAGAAGCGCAGAGAGAGAGTGTGTATTGGGACTTGGGAGCTTTGATCGAGAGAGTGAACTTGTGTCGATGGAAAAGGCTTGTTTGTTCTTATCGGAAATTGACCGCGTCAACTTGGAATTATCTCCCGACAACTTTGACTTTTTATCATTAGCGTATCGAAGAGGGTATCGGGCTGCCTTGGTCACGACGTTTTCCTCGTGATGGGGAGGGAGATCACGATTGAAGGCGGAATGTGAGTCCACGTCATCGGTCGGTAAACGAAGAGGCTCTTCTCTTAAAGGGATTGGAGGAACAACGTGTTGACTTTTTTGGCATGACGACGCGCTGTCGTGATTTGGAGGAGATCAAACAGTCTATACGAGACCCGTCACCGTGAAAGAGAGGTGGATGGACAAATTAGATCGCAAGGAGAGAGAGATAAATAGAGATCTTTGGAATTGTGGAATGGATGATGAAGTCAACTCTGACTCCTTGATGGGTTTTTATGGTGTGTTGAACGCCATGATCCCAAGAGCTGAGAAATCGCACATGATTGTATTCGACGGACAACTTGTGACGCTGACTCCTCGCCCGATTTCATTTTTCTCCGTGACCGCGGATGAAAGCGAACTGACCTGCGAGCTGCCGTTTCCGTGATGGCTGACCAAGGGACCAACTTCAAAGGATACGACAACGCAGATCCCCGGCTGTCCCGTTTGATGCCTTTAATATAGCCGTGATCTCTCTCTCTCTCTCTCTCTCTTATTTCTCTTTCAGTCTCTCTGTCTCGCCACTCTCTTCGCCTTCTCTTTATCATTTCTCTCACTACCCCTTCCCTCCTCTCTTGCCTCTCTTTCCAGTTTCTCTCCCTCTCTCTCTCTCAGAATTCAAGAAGAGAGAGAAGGAGAGAAATAAAAGGGCAGATAAGAGAGAACGAGAGGACTTGCCGTTGAATTATGAATTGATTGGGAACTTCCTTGACAGCGTAGCCAAACCTAGGCCTCACCGAGGTAGTGTATTGAAGTGCCTCAACTAGGCTTCGATAAGTAAGACTATCTGCAGGAGGAAGATTGCTTGTTGAGGAAGAGATAGAACATGACGTGGAGATTGGTTGTAATCTTCTTCGATCTTTCTTGTTTGAGTGACGTATTTTGATTGTGATAGGAGAAAACCTTGAGAAAGCACGATTAATTCTACCCCTAAAAAATAATGCGCATGTCCTACATCTCTAATTGCAAAATCAGATTTTAGCAAATAAATAATGTCTTTACTGCTCCTAGAAGTTGCATCAATCATAGTCTCTATAGAAACCTAGGTTTTTGGAAATTTGTGAGTTTCTAGAACTCAGCATGAGGTGCATGTTTGAGACCATAGAAAGATTTTTGAAGATAGCCGATTTGCAAATCAGAAGAGGATGCTTAAGTCCTAGAGACTGTTACATGAAATTGCTGTTGGAAAGGCATTCAAGAAGGATGGCACTAGACAAATCTAGTTTATGTGTTACAAGTAATAGTCTAATTTTTGTAATTTTTCTAGAAGGCTAAATGCTTTTTAAAAGTCAAAACTTTCTTGCTAGTCGAGCATTTTTTTTTATCTCAATGGCCCCATTAAATTTATATTTGAGTTGAAGACCCGTTTACAACCAATGACATGGTGACTTTGTGAAAAAAAGGGGACTAATGTCTAGATCTTCTTCTAGAGTAAGGCATTAAATTCTTGGGTCATAGCATTTGTCCAATTGAGCCAAGATAATGAGAATCAATGTCAGGTGTTTTTAGTCATTGTTGTGAATCAATTTCATATAACAATCTTTATGTTGCCTCACTTAGTACATGGATCCTCATAGGTCAAATCCTCATTGAGCCTATATAATGCGATTAGATTCTTCTAGAGAGAGAGAGAGAGATGTATGTGTTTAGGGAAGGTAATCTAGAGATAGCTATAGAGAAATATGGTAGGTGTAGAGGATGGAATATTATATAAACATTGATCTATATATATACTTATGTTTTTATATTTTTTTAATGGAATGTGAGATTGAGAATAAAATGGAAATGGTGGGATGAGAGATGAATGAGATGGAATACAGATTATGCAAAAACAATAGGAGATTGATGGACACGTAAAATTTTGTGATGAAAATAGAAATAAACTAAGATTTTAAAAAATATAAATAGGTCTTGAATTATCCATGGAATGGATTAAAAGGGAGAAGCTAATCCAAATCCAGACACAACCCCTATTTTTTATGTCAATCTTAGGCCAAGTGATGCTAGACACGCTTTGATCTCAATCATTTACTCAATATTGCCTCAACAACAAGCTTGAACATCACACAATGCAAAGTTTGAGACTTAATCATCTTACTTTCCTTCTAGTAGCCTAATGCTAAGAGAAAGCCGAAAATAGTGAGGAGAGAGAAAATGAGGGTCTTTGATATGGCAAGGTCTTTAGGGTTTGCAGTAACCTAGTGATAGAGGTTGGAGATGCATCCCCTCCTCTAGACATCCCACACCCTTGATTGGGGTAGTTTCTCCTCCTTAAGGGGTAGGATTACCCCTTAAGGAACTGGAGGTCCTTAGATTTCTCCTTAGGAGGTAAATTCACCTGTTAAGAAGCTAATACCTCCTACTTAAAAAGGGCATTCCTTAGAATACTCATAAGGAGGTAAGTTCAACTCCTCAAGGAGGAATTATTTCCTCCTTATGGAAGGCATCAATCCTACTCCTTATAAGAATGGGACCATCTCCTTAAAAAGGTTGGCACTAACTCTCCTAAAAATAGGGAAGTTGTGGTGGCGTACGACCCCCGTCGCCACCAAGGCATGACACTACGGCGCCGGAGGAGCCGACACCCGCGCGCGTCCAGCCCCCTCGACAGGCGAAGACGAAGGATGCCGAGTTTCACTACACCAAGTGAGGACCTTATCTCGCCACGACATATTTCACAGGGCTCGCGCGCGCGGGGAGTTATCTTTCCCAGTTTTTATTTCATTATGAACTTTATTAGCCCGCACTTGTTTAAGCGGGCCTTTGCATATCTTCTTCTCTCCCTTTTAGGCTTTCGGGTGGGCTCTTCCCTTTTTCGGGATCCCATTCGTTAAGCCCTTTTCTTTGTGGACCTTTTTCTATTTTTCTATGATTATGTTAGGTGTGGGTTGTGGGCCTCAAGTGGGCCCTTTCCTCTCTCGGCCCACTATGGGCTCTATAAGAGGGGAAGGGACCCCCCCACAAACCCTAGCCGTCATTTGAAGAAAGGAAAGGAGCAAACTCCATCTCAAGTGGCTGCTCAAGGAAGATCGAGGAAGGAGACCAACCGCCGCCTCCGCCGCCGCCACCGCCGCCGCACCCCCACGTGCCGCCGCCGTGCCCGCCGCCGAGACCGCCGCCTCCCCTGGCCTCGATCGCGTATCATCTGCGTACAACCGTCCCGCCGCCGTCGCCGCCGCCGCCGCCGAATCGCTGTGCTGCTGTCTTCCCCCTCCACGGACCCATTTCCACTTCCCATCCCTCTCATCTTTCCACCGCCGTCACCTCCCCCCCTTCACGGTTTCTGCTACACTGGCCTTCTCCCCCCATTCCCCAGATCCCGATTTTCCACCCTTTTCCCGCGATCGCCAATCTCCCGTACGAGAACTCCCTTCCCACCCTTCCTCGTGAACACAAAGGTACTCCCTCCCCTCCATCGCCCTACCCCGATTCCCCACGCCACCACCAAATTTTCCCATCCAAATTCCCGTCACCCTCATTCTACCCATCCCTGCGTAATTCCCGATCACGCCCCACAATATTTTCCGAGCACCACCCTGCATCTACCCTCCCCATTTCCTTCCTGCTCCACCTCGAGACAACGACCCTTCCCCTTCCTGAATTCCTGATTCGGACGGATCCATCGCGTCGCCGACTCCGCTCGCCTGCCAGCCCCCACTCGTCCCGCACGTCCTCCCCTCTTCTCTCACTTCCGAAAATTCCGTCGTTTGAAATTCCGCCCATTAATTTCGGTTCGGAAAGTGATTCCGCACCCACGCCCAACACCTTTCCAGCCGAACTACCCCGTTGACGAAACTCCTCCACTGCTGATTTTCGGAATTGCCCGCGCGACCCCTGAAAGTCCCAACACCATCATCAATCCATCGCGCGACTTACTCTACATCGCCCACCGATTAATTTTCCCCTCCTGCACCCACGAATCGCCCCACCTCTGCCATCACCGCCGTCCACCCTTCCGGAATCGCCCGCCCTTTCTTCTGCATCTGACGTTCTCTATATCCCATCATTCACCGAATTCTGACACCTGCGCGTCATCCCGTCCGCTCAACGCTCCAACCCGATTTCTCCATTCGCCGCGATTTTGATTAAATCACAGAGCCAATCGTTGCGTTGTCGCCTTTCTTGCCGCCGCATCAATTTTCCCTCGGAGCTCGCTCTTCCAACCTTCGGAGAAACATCCGCGCTCCACGAGCATCCATAGCACGGGTTGCCGCCGTGCCCGCCCCATCCTCCCAAGGCAGCCCGCCTGACCAGTCACCTCGTGGCTACGCCTGCTACCCGAGCTCGCCCAACGGACTAACCTGCACGTCCGGCCTACGACCCGTCATTCGGAGCTGAAACTACCACCCTACCTCGACGGCGCCAACTTCATCCTACCGTGCCGACCACCCGTATCACGTACGAGCGACCTCCACCGTCACGACCGACCGGGCTCGCGCCCCGCAGGTTAGGCACACATTCCCCTTTATTTTTCGTTGAAGTCTATATTTCTTTCAGTATTTCCCGCACCGTCTCCGCCGCCATCGGGACTTAGCTCAGGTTGAGTGCTTAGACGACTTGATAGGATTCAGATCGTGGTCCAACCCGTCGGGCTGACTGTCGGGCTTCCCTCGACGACTCACGGCCTTTCGCTCGCAAGGACGTGGATCGGAAGGACTCCTGGACGAACTCTACTCGGCGCACCCCAGGGTCTACGGAGGCGACGCCCGAGACGGCACTCTGCTTGATTGCATCATTAGCTTATTTCATCATATTAGAGTTTCCCTAGTTCACCCCTAGTATCGCGGTGTTGGACCGGTTTCGCACCCGGTCCTGCATCAAGTTGACTACCTTTAAATTTCATAAAAATGAGGATTATCCTCATTAGGAGGGTCTATGTAATTACTTAAAAATGATTTGACTACCTTTGACCCTTCATTAGACCCTTTGACTTCCTTTAACATCATAAACAAGGTCCACTTGGCTCTTAGAAAGGTGGAGAGCTCATTTCCTTCGTCCTAGTTGCCATTTGCATCTATCTTCTTACATATTTGAACATATGCCCTTATATCTACATAACTCATAAAATGGGAGAATTCAACTATTTGACTTCTTTGAAGTCAAATAGTGTTAGTTTTTAAATGTATAAAGAATAGAAATTAATGCTTGATCGGAACCATTAATTTTAAATTTGATGAAGGAGAGGATATTTTTACATCTAAACCATTAATTTGCACTTATATATAATTCAAGATATATTGGTACAACTATCATTTTATAATTATTAAGGGGTGAAGGGGTCAAGAAAAGAGAGGGGTGAGCCTTCACCAAGGAGCACACATGCAACCCAATGGATAGATCCCCACCCCTTGTGTATAGAGTTTGGTTTTTGGAGCTTTTCACAAAAAACCCTAATAAAGATTTTGTGAGTGAACATGTGCCTGCCTTATTGGCAGACATGTAGAATTTCAAATTTCTCATTTAAGTCTGCATCAAAATCTTCTAAAAAATTCGAATAATTATAATTCAGTTCAAAAACTTTTTTGGATGTATTTGATAACAATATAAGATTTTTACAGAAAACAATGGTTCCAAAATTAATTCCAACAAGCTTCAAATTTTTTGATTTAAATATAAAAAAATTATATATGCAATCCATGTTCAAATATACATTTATTGATGATTTGGTCTTCCCAAGGCAATCTTGCACATGATTTGCTGAAGAAAGAACATTATATTTAGAATGTTCTCTGTTTTCTCATATTTTTCTTGAAATCTATTGATTTTGGTTTGAAGTTATACAAACCAAAATCAAACTGAGATAATTTTTTTGGTTTAAATTATTTAAATCAATTTGAGATGATTTTTTGCCTTTTTTCTCGCTAAAAATTGCATTTCGTCAAATTGTTGATGATTTTGTCAAATCCTCTAGATGCTAGCTAATGCTAATGATTTCGTCAAATGGTTATTATATTTTGATTTTCCAATTTAAATAAAATATTATTATTTATAAAATAATCAAGCTAACATATATTTGAAAACAAATCTGAAAATTAACATATACTTAATTAAATGGGTCACCTAAACTAAAAACCTCTGAAAACAATTTGCAAATAAGTAATAGAATAAAATTTAGATGACATTAAAATTGAAATTATGAATAATTACAAAATCAAAAAAATAAATAAATGCACAATATTAGGTACGATATCGAAAATAGACAAGAATACTTACTCGAGTGATTATTAAACTGAAATATTACGTTAAACTTACCTTTGATTGAAATGCTTGGAATCATTAAGCATTCCCTTGATTGTTTATGGCTTTCAAAGTTGATAAATGACTTGGACTTTGATTTGCAAATGCATAAAATATACATTCCCATCACATTTGACTAAGCACATAAATCAACAAATTTCAATCAATTTAATTCTAATCTCAATAGATAAGCATTCAAGTTATTCATTAAAATCTAATGTATTGATTCAACATTATTTTTTCACATAATTTAAGTCGCTTGTTTTTGTGGTGATTATTCATCGAATCATTTATTTCCCATGCTTAATTTTTGGTATCTCAAACTTATATAATTTCCCCCATATCTTTCTACTTCCAGGCCTTATTCAGATTATAAATAATTTATTGCTATCAGAGGGAGTTGTTGGATAGGACATATGTTTAATAAAAGGAAATGTATTTATATTTTTTAGATTTATTTTATGTTTTCCCCTTTTGGCGGCGATTACGGTCGTTACATGATTTGAAAATGGTTAGTCTCTCAGAGAAATAATATTATCATTGTCTCGATTGTGTATAAATACCTCTTTTGGGTGATTCTAGGATGCCCCTCGAATGAACACTATCCTCCCATTCTCACCTGCAATTTCTCTTTGATCTCCAGAGCCTCCATGAAAACAAATCATTATCGTCAAGAAGGTTTGTATATTAGTCTTCTTCCTCCTTAAACTTCGAACCTTGATCTCAGATCAGAGGCCATCTCTAAGACATTTAGGACTCTTGAGAATTGACCAGAGATATTGCTTGTGAAGAACTTGGACCAATTGGAAGAAGATAATTCTGAAGGAGTATTTCCATACAGGGTTCGCCTATCGTCATCCGGACCGTCATCCGGTACCGGTATCTGCCGATATCGTCATCCTATTACTGGTATCCAGTACCCGATACCGTCATCCAGTTCTGGATGACGGGTATCGGATTAAAGGGGAGTTCGGGTGCGGTACTGGATGCTTCCAGTACCGATCCGGTACCGGATGACGGTACTGGATGACGGTATCGGGAGATACCAGTACCGGATGACGGTATTCTCCTGATACCATCTTCCATACTCCTTCAAAATTTTGGACTTCTAAGGTCGAACGTAATCCCATTTCTCCATTTTTGATTTTCTGGCATTCTCTCTCTCTCTCTCCCGTGTTCCCGTTCTGGCATTCTCTCTCTCTCTCTCACGGTCTCACCTGCGGGCTGCGGCCGGCATTCCTTCTCCCGCTCCCGTGCTCCCACTTTCTCTTCCCCTCAAATTTTCTCACACTGTTGCGTTTCCCCAAATTTAAAGGTCCGGCGGCCCCGTTTCTAGCCTCAAATTTGAGGTTTGCTCCCGTTTTCTTCCAAGCGTTCCACCATAGCCTGTTTCAGATTGTTTAATTTTTGTAGAATAGAAGAAAAAAGCAAAGCGTTCCACCATAGCCTGTTTCGATACTTTAGGAAGTTAGGACTTAGGACGTATGAATCGATAATCGATAAGTTAGGATTTAGGAAGTTAGGAATTTATTTTATTTAGTTTAACTGTTTAACATTTAGGTTAAACCGGATACCGGGTATCGGTATCGTTAACGATATCGATACCCGATATCGACACCCAACGGTAGCCATTAGCGGATGTCGGTATCGGCTTTCGATATCGGAAACCGATACCGACATCCAGTTACCGATACCGACATCTGGATGTCGGTATCGGGTACTGTAGGTATTGGGTACCGTTTAGAACCTGAACAGTACCCGATACCGTTATCGTTACCGATACAGTTTGGAAATTCCAGATTTGCTTATACACTTCTCCCTTCATAGTTTCAGGATGGTCATTCTTGGAAAGCAGCACCATGAAAAAGAAAACAAAATTAGAGGATGAAGGAGAGAGAGGATGGCGTGCTCGCATCTCTAATGAACTGGCTCTGGTACCGTGTCAGCTCCCATAGATTGTAAACCCTAGGTTTTCCGCCTGAGACTTCAGAGGCTAAGTAGCTAAAAGCACGAGGATATAAAAGGTAGCCAATGTATCATAACTAACGAACAAAAAAAGCCACCTTTATAGAACCTACAAGAAGTTTTGATCAGTCCATTACTTTTAATACCAGTTTTTTTAATACAAAATAAATAGAGGATAATGCAAATGCATTGTCATTGTACACCATCTTACAATAAGAAGAAACCGAAAAAAATGTCCAGTCTGTGAAAATCTTAATGCATGCATTTCATCACAGGTTCAACTAAAAATTCTACGCCTCTTTATCATTCTTAATGAAAAAGGGGGGTTAGACTTAAAAAATAGAATAACTCTAATGGTACATGGAGATTTACCCCTGTTCTTATTCCCGATAAGAACAGAAAATGGCATTTTTTAATTTGTTATGGCTCTTTATTCCTTGAGGAAAGTAGTATCCTTATAATTCTCGCATAATTTTCACTATATTTTTCATGAGAATTTTAAGAATCTTCTTTCTTTCTATTTCTGTAGGAGTCATCTTACGTGTAAATCAACTGAGAAAGCGACCTTGAAAATCATTATTTTTTCCCTTATACTGATGTTAAACACGTGTAAATGTTAAGGGCGAAGTTTCATTTGAACAGAGACAATCATGGCATTTGGTTGAGCCCGTGCAGGCAAAGAGCCAATGGTTTTACTCCAAAGGTTGTTAGAATCGAGGAAATGAGGTTTTTCACCAGAAAATATAGAAATCAAGAAAGATGAAAGAGGGGCACCATCATGGCTAGAACATGAGAGCAACCAACATAATGGGTAAGACCATCAAGTCCAAATTCAATTTATATTCAAGTTCTTATAACCTATGGCATATAGTTGACCCCTAGATAGGGACTTTTATCAATTAAAAATAAAAACGGAGCCAGTAACCAACTTCTTGGCACATTTAAGCCAACTTTCAACTCTGGTAGCCTGCAGTCTTTAATCTGCATCTTCAATCCGGCGGACATCTTCTGTTCCTCCATTAAGCACAATATCCACTTTCAAGTAAATTTCGTGCCTGAATGTCAAAGGAATCAATAATCTATACCCAAGAAAGCATCATCGGAGATCCTTCTTTACCAGTACAATTCATAATTAGGAAGGAAGCAGCTGCTGTATGAATTCTGTGATGATAAAAAATCAAAGATGCCTCTTCCGGATCGGCCATTACCAACTTCTGATAGAGAACTTGATCGAAACTTCAAAAAGCGCACGCCTAAGAGAGAATTGCGAGAGATCATCCTTTGCCAGTACACTTCGTGATTAAGATGGAAGCTGCCACTGTATGAATTCTGTGAAGCGATTAAGACCATGGACAAGAAATACTTCCGAATCAACTGACATCGACTTCTGAATCAGCTGTGAACTTGATTGAGACTTTAACCCGTACATGGCTAAGAAGCCGAGTCTAAGAGAGCATTGCAAGAGAGCATCCTTCACCACTGAAATACATAATTATGAAGACCCTTCCAATATATGATGTCTGTGAGATATAAAGATGATGGAGAAGAAGAAATGCTTCCAAATTAGCCGAGATCAATTACTGGCTGAGGAAAACCACGCCCTTTTAACAGCTTCCTCTGCTTGATCTTCACCTTGACATCAACTCCACCATCCATAATCGACTGCAGCACAATCTGGATCTTGCCTTCAATCTTCTCCCCTTTTCGTGGTGAAAAAACTACGTTGTGAATATCATCAGAGAGAGCTCTCTGAGCCAGTGCCGACCCAACAGCTGCACAAGCAGCAGCATCTCTCCTAGATTTCAGATCAAACTTCATGTCCTTGGATATAGAATGAGCAACAGAAACCACTTTACTTGTTGCCCTGTGAATTACACAAGCTCTGACAGAACCTTTAGTAATGAACACGTCAAGACAGAAAGGCAGATGATAAGGATCCGTTGACTGACTGAAAGTCAGAATTCTCTCTCTCTTAATCTTCCCCTCGGCTGCTAGAGGCTTTCTCTCTTTGGAAACTGGGTTTTCTCTGGGTGGGTCTGGATCCTCCAAAAGTCTCACCTTTTTCTTGGATTTGCTCTTCTGCCGGCTGAAGAGACTGATACCGCATTCTTCATCCTCCAAAGAACCTTTGTCCAGTTTATAAAAAAGCTTCCTCCGCAATCGAAGTTCCTCGATCCCGTCGAAATCAAATGAACCATCTTTCGTATGGTCTTCATTCTTCGGGGAGGGAATAGGCATTTGGGGAAAACCCCCAGAAAGAGCCAGCGCGGAACTCACTTTCCATGATTCGTCGTCGACGAGCTCGACCTTGAATTCTCTTCCATGGCCAAGTGTTGATTTGGAGAACAAGGAGGACCCTTTATAAGTCTGGTCCGAAGTCGGACGGCAAAATGAAAGAGAAGATGGAAAAATCTGAATGTGAGAGAGGAGAGTGAAGAGGAGTGACCTGCCGTGGCGGCGATGGATCAACGATGAGGCTAGATAAATCATCCCACCGGCTACTGTCAAGAATTTTCGATGAAACTCGTCGAGAAGCATTGTTAACAGGGTGCAAGAGAAGGGTATTGTGGTAATACTCTAAAATATGAGGGGGTGATGTAGATCTTTCATGGTTTATGCTCCAATTCAAGAGATCGATTACTTGGTTTCCATCTAAAAGGTTTTTTCCTTCAGAGAAAGCGCTTATTCTGGCTTCATTTCTGTTCTCGTTTACTTCTTGAAACCCAGGTACGCTTTAGTTTCCTTTAAGCACTTGCAAGACCTAGTTTAACAGTATCATTTGTCTAAGTTTATGAATGTTGTTCTTTCTGGGAAGAACTTAGCCATAAATCAGTTCTAATTTCTGAACCATTTTTAATTAAAATAAAGTTTCTTATCTCAAAGGACCTTCTCCTTGTACTTGATTAAAATCACTAGCTAACTTAAAGAACTAAAACCCCTTTTTTGGTTTTTTGAATCCAGTGTTGCAGGTCGCACATGTATGGCCTCTAGTGATATCCATGCAATTCTCATCTTGACGGATCTTCTCCTTGTATGTGATCAAAAGAGTTAGCCAACTCAACCTTGATTCCTAGAAATCTCCGCACCATCAATCATCATGTGAATCTAAGGAAGATAATGGAGAAGACAATAGTGGCTCTATGGAAAGGGAGTTGGATGGGTTCCCCAAGCCCCTACCCCTCAAGATTGTACATAAAGTTTGGTGTTTTTCAGCAAAACCTAAAATAATAATACATTTACATGATAGTCGAGGAACCTTTTTTGTGTAACTCTCAAGCCCCAAGTACACATCCACTTAATAACTCTGTAGGCCAAATAAGTCTTTATTAGCATATCCAATTAATTAATTCAAATCTAATTATCAAATAATTAGTAATGGATCAATTTCCCTGTCAATAAGCTTAGCCATCGACACGTTAGGTGCCAAGCTACACTCGGTGTCCTATAAGGTGATGGGGTTGTGCGACTTACGCATGGAGTTAGTCTGCTAAAAATTACCGTGTACATATAATCCGTCATTTGCATGACACTCTTTTGATAACTTAGGACATGGTCGACTATCAAACCCTAATCTGTCATTCTAATTGGAACCAATATAATTAGAAATCATCAAAAAACTACTTTCACATTTCACTTTATGTCTCAATCAAGGACTATTTCTTGGGGTTTGTCTCCTCTTAATACCAAGGACAAACATTCTCTTATTAAACACATAATTATCTTTTTAGAAATCTTGATGTATCCAAGTTTTGACAGTTTAGAGTCTTGTGGCTAGAGAATCGTAAGACAAAGTCATGTCTAAGGACCGCATATATAACTTTGACATGAATCAAACTAGTTTATAGTTAGGTAGAATCCTATCAAAGGATTCATGTGAATCAATTCAATGAAAATTTTCTCTAAAGATCACCCCATGTCTTGCCTTAGTGCCCCCCCCCATAAATATTCAAGAGATCTAACATCTTCATCATACAAGGGACACAATTTGCCCTTTTACTTTGATACCCAATATCCTTCTCGAATATCATATGAATAGTAATATTTAGAGTGTGTGTTTATGGATAAGTCATCATCTTCATATAATCTCATTAAAATTTACTTGTCATTTCACATATATTAGACTTCATTATAAACATCAGACGTTTAAAATAATGACCATATGATTTATAATCAAAAGAATGAGATGTATTAAGTGTGATCGGCTTGTAGGTTACTAACTACCATGTATGATGCTTCTAGTTTCTCCATGTTGTGCTCTTATTTAAGTTCTAAATACAAAATCAAAATAATGTTAATACCATATATATATTTTGTGATCTTAAAACGAGAATGGTATATCGATTGATCCACTATGCCTCCCCTCTTTGGGTGTCATGTGGTGCAACATATGCAACAAGTGGTGCCAAACAAGTTCTATTCTAGAATATGACTTGTCGAGCTAGGTTTCTTGGTGTGCTACCAATTAAGTATGTTTTTATTAGGACTTGAGGTTGATAAGCTTTAAAAAATTAAGATCAAAACATCGAGTGAAATGGAATATATTGAATTAGAGATTCAAAACGTCAAGACACCAAGAATAGTTGATCTTATCACCTAATATGCATGAAAAAACATACTTATAAGGTTCACTTTAAGGAGTTTTAAAAATATTTAATTGTCTAGCCTCTCGCGGTATCCACACAATCACCAAATGGTTGGATTTCCCCTTCAAAGCTCTTCACTAAGTGAAACAGATAAAGAAAAAAAAAGAGAATTCCTACAAGGCTTGCATTGTCCCTCTATTTATAGATATTTGGTATATAAAATTTTTATATAAACCTTCATAATTAGGTCTATAATCACCAACATCCATAGACCTTCTATGTATGACCCTCTAGTTCTATATATCTCACTAGTTAATAACACGATAGACCCAATAACATCTTATTGGTCAACCTTTATTAATTATTTACATCAAAATATGGATTAATTAATTAAGAATCGGTTTAACTCAATTGATCTATTGAGTTACCCACCCTTTAGGAGCCAAGCTACACCATGTACTCTAGGAGATATGAAGTATATAAGAACTTTCTTATGGAACCATACTGTCATAAGTTACTATGTATATATAATCATTCATCCACATGAGGCTCATGAATGACTTAGGGTATAGACAATTTTTATACCCCAATTAGTTACTCACGTTAGTACTAATATGTGTAGGAAATCAATAAGAACTCCTCAAATATTTTGACTACCTCAGCCAAGGATTTTATCACGTCTCATTCCTTGAGCCAGTCTCATCAAATATTGGGGTGGATGATCTCATCTTAACCACACAATCATCTTCGACAACTTCATGTCATTGATAATATATAATGTCATTTCTTAGGATTGGTAAGTCATAATCAAAATACGGTCATCCATCCACAAAATGTCTTTTGTGTCTCAAGTCAAATGACTGATGAATCGAGACCGTATGGTCATTGAAAACACACGGTCAAGAGTCAAAATAAAGTCTAAACTTACCAATTTTAAGATTAAATCAGGAATTGAGGGGTATAATGGTAAAGAAGGGTCAAATCCACAGGGAATCAGGGAAATTTTTAAGATCTCTTTGAATTTGAACAAATCGGACGATGAAACGGTGATAGAAATAGGGCAATTTGATATTTTAAGAAAGACGACTCGAAGATGAATCCACGGAATAAAAAACCACTGAATTTGGATTTGATTTCGCAGAGAAATCATCGAATGAACAGAGGTGAAATTTTTGAAAATAAAAATCATGAAAATCTGAAATTAAGACTGAAATTAAATCAAATTACGATTCTAAAACGAAATCTAACGCTATATGAAGATAGATTAGGATGAAACACGATCCTGATGAGACGAAACCGCGAGGTCGTCGATTTCACGCGGTATCGCGTCAAAAAATAATACCGAACTTACCAATTTGATGAAAATGAATCGAATTCAAGGGTATAATGGTAAAAATGGGTCGAATCCACAGGGAATTAAGCAATTTCTTGACGTAATCTTCAAATTTGATCAAATCGGACGAGAAATTGATGGTAGAAATTGGGGAAAATGGTATTTTAAGAAATTAGACTTCAAATTGATTCCACGGAATCAAAAATCGTCCAATTTGGACTTGATTTCGCGGAGAAATCAAGATTCGAAGTGGAGAGAAAATTTCGAGCGTAAAAACCGTGATTTTAGGTGAAAATTGATGAAATTAACTTCTAAATCCTAATCTAAACGAAAATTAAACATGATAGGAGGGTAAATTAGGAAAAACTGCTTCCACTAACTCCAATTAGCGACCGAAATGAGGTGATTAAATCGATTAATCACCAAGAAAATGAAGAACGCGAAGAGGATGTTCAAGCTGCGATTTCCGCCAATTTACGCCGCCAAATCTCGATTTCAAAGGCTCCGTGGGTGCGGAAATGGTGTAGAACACGATGGAATCGAGAGATTCGAGAAGATTGGTGTCTAAACAGATCAATTTGGATTGATTTCAACTCGGATGCTTAGAATCGTGAAGAACATCTCTATTTATACACAATTTGGGCGTAACCGTCCGATCAAATCCATCAACGGCTCTGATAAAACGGTCCATCGCGAACCGTTTTCGTTAAGTCGTGTCCGTTCGATCGCGATCAGACGCGTGAGATGTCGCCACGTCGCCGTGCGTTTTAAAACGCGTGAAACGCTCGCCGTTAGATCTTGATCTGATGGCTCCAATGCGTTTCAATCGCGATCCGTGTACTCCGTGTCCACCGATCTTAAGTGACGATCGACGGGCGATATTCAATCGTGATTTGACGCCTCACAGGCTGCCACGTCGCCCCCGCTCTTTATTAAATCTGAAAAATTGATATTTTAATTAGAAAATCGATTTTTAAATTCGGAAAATCCTTAGAAATTAGAAAATAAATTCCTAAAAATCCGGAAAAAATCCCTAAAAATATAAAATTCATAACTTTTAATATATAACTCCGAATTAATCCAAATTTCTTTCATTTGATCCAAAATTTAATTATCTATTATTCGAAAAAGTCAAATTTAATAAATAATAAGAGTTAAAATTATCATTTCAAAAATATATTCATTTATTAAGATTTTAAACTTTAGAAAATAAAATGAATGTTTATAGAAATTGTTTCTCTTATTATTTTAACTTTAAAAACAGTTTATAATCTCAAGAAAATATGGGTTATCAAATTATTAAACTCTAATTTATCAAAATTAACCCTAAATTAAATTATTTTGAGGTTATAGTGACTTTTTAAGAGAATAATAGAAAAATACATATAAGTATGATAACATGCATGGAAATGAAATCATTTATACTTAAATATGCATCAAAAATCATGTTTTATGATGTAAATATAGCATGTTATCAGATCCCTAACCCACAATTGCGTTCGAATTGATCCAATTAATCGTGGGAATCAAGTCTATTCGTCAAAATTCAGAAAATTACGATCGTGAAGTTCAAGCGTCGATTTCTTCCTCGTTGATCGTCGAAATCTCACTCTCAAACACTTCGTAGAAGCAGAAATGAGCTTGAAGCGATTGGGAACAAGAGATTCAAGAGATTTGGTGTCTAAACAGTTCGATTTACTCGAATGGTTCTTCAATGCTTTACAATCTCGAAGAACATTTCAATTTATAGGGCAATTTGGACGTAACCGTCTGATCTTCATTTAATCCACGATCAACAGCTCTGATGAAACGCATCGGATGCAAATCGTTACCGTTAAAGCCATGGCCATTGGATCTTCGATCGACCGCTGAGATGAAGCCACGTCGCGTGTGTTATAAAAATGCATCAAACACTTGACATTGGATTGCGATCGGACATTTCAGATGCATTTCCGTCGGTTTAATTTCAGCCGTTATAACTCCCCTTGATCAACGGCGGAGATTAAAACAATTCCCGACGAATTAGATCAGCCCACATACCTCGCGCCTTCAAGTGAAGAGCGACGATCGCGATTTAATTGCTCGATCGAACGTCCCATGTTGCGCCACGTCACATCCCGCTATTGATCGTCGACCGTGATTGATTGGACGCTCTAGATCGTGCCACGTCACCTGCGCGCTAATAATAAATTGAAAAATTGATTTTAAATTAAAAAAATTGATTTCTAATTCCAGAAAATCCTTAAAAATTCATTGAAAATTCAGAAAAATTCATTAAAAAATCCTAAAAAATCGTTAAAAATTAGAAAATTCATAACTGTCAAAATATAACTCCAAATTAGTTTCAATTTTCTTTCATTTTATCAGAAATTAAATTATCTATCATTATAAAAATCCAAATTTAATAAATAACAAGAGATTTAATTTCTATTTCAAAAATATATTCATTTCTTTAAATTTTAACTTTAGAAAATTAAAAATGATTTCTCTTATTATTTAACTTTAAAAACTATTTATAATCTCAAGTAAATATGGTTTATAAAAATATTTATCTTTAATTCATCATAATTATCCCTAATTTAATGTATTTTGAGGATTATAATGATTTTTCATAGAATGATAGATAAATACGATTACATGCATACGAATGGAATCTTTTATGCCTTAATATGCATAAATAATCATGTATTATCATGTCTAATTAGCATGTTATCAATGACCACATACACAACCATGTCATGAATCAACTTGACTAAAAGTTAGGTGTAATACCATCCATGGATTCATATGGATCAAATCAGTGAACTCTTTCTCCAAATAGCACCCACTATCAATCATTCGTGTCTCCACACAAATGATGACAAGATCAACCATACTCATTATATGACTTAGATCAGATAATATTATTCTTTCTAGATAATTTGATGTCCTTCTTGAATATCTCACGAATAGAAATTTTTATACTATATTTTTAAAGACTAGTGATCACTATATTATGATCTCATTTTAACTCACTTAGTCATTGCTTATGTTCATAAACTTCATAATAAACATCACACAAGAATGACCATAAATAAATTTTATTTCAATGAACATAAACCAGATGCATGGAAGTTTGGTTAGCTTATAGGCCGCATAATATCTATCAGTTTTTACCTCAACTACTTCCAACGCAACGATACATGTGGTTATGATTTTGGTAATTTTTTCCCATAAAATTAATCTTGAAAAATTGAGAGAATCATAAAACTTGTAAAAAAATCTTTCGAAATGGAAGACCTTTCTTCACTGGAAATTTTGAAATACATTAACAAATCTAATATTGTTAGTTCAAATGACACTGAAATAAAAAAATAAGAGAATAGTAACGTTAAAATTAATCACTGGTTGCTTTGACTGGAAAATTATACTAGGTCAAGTCTTCTCATTTTCCTTATTCTCCATAATTTAGATTCTATTGTGTCTTGTCAGAGTCAAAATTAGGAGTTAGAACTTGAGTCATTAATTCTTAAAAAGGTCACATGACATCAAATAACCCAGACACATTGCCATTTCTGGTCTTGATCTAGATGGTTGTTTGCTTATGAAATATCACAAAAACATGACAATGTGTATTTATCAACATATCATATTGATAAAAAAGATGATAGTAATGCATTAAAATTATTTAATTATTATGTAATTTTAGGCATCAATTTCACGTTATCAACATATCACTTATATTCGGTCATTATTCCTATTGGTCTTTGGAGGTTGTGTAATAGGAGGTATAACTTGAGATCAAATCTTTGTCATCAATCATATTCAAGTCAAAAAAAATTTTAGTCTTATTGTGGTCAAATTGAAGGGTCTATGAAACCTATAAAGTTCAATTAAAATTAAAGAGTTAAGTCAATCAAGATAGGAACCTATTCAAGGATCTAACTAATCAATTCAAAAGAGAACTCATTGATACATCAAGGGTCAAATAAATTGATTGATAATAAGCTTTTACTATTGTGGGTGAGGATAAGAATTAAAATTTAATCATTAAGTCTGACATAAATCAATTCAACATCAAGATATAAAACCATCATTCAAGTTTCAACCAACATCATATGAATGGGAAATATCCTCAAGTGTCAGCTCAAGTCCTTTGAAGGTCAAAAAACATACACATCCTTTACAGAGAGGTACGTAAAATATTTCCATTAAGGGTAACTAATTTGTATGTCAAATCCCTTTTCTATGTTTGAAAGAGGTATGTCAAATCCTTTGCACCTTTTTCATTGGTTGAAACATCCATTGTTAAGATCAATTGATTGAAAATAAAATCTAACTCCCATGGGTGAGAAGACCTACATAAGAATTAAAATTCAATGGTCAAATAAAACATATATCAATTCAACATAAAGTTATATAAACTGTTCAAAAGGAGAGGAAGAAGACGATCGAGAGTTTAGAGAGGAAGAAGACAAAAAGGATAATTTGACGGCTAGGGTTTTGACATGACCTCTACATGCACGAATAGGATAGATATATAGAGGAGAGAGGAGAGAGGAGAGAGGAGGGAGAAGAAAATGGGCTTTTAGCCCAATAGGAGAGGCTTTAACACTCCCCCTCAAGCTGGAGCGTGAAGGTCAAACATGCCCAGCTTGGATCCGATGGTCTCATATGCAGGGCCTGGTAGGGCCTTAGTAAAGATGTCTGCCAACTGATGTGCGGAAGCAACATGTGGGGTACAGATAGTACCGTTAACAACGTACTGTCGTATGAAGTGGCAGTCGATCTCAATATGCTTCGTCCTCATATAAAACGTCGCATTACTGGCGATGAAGGTAGCAGCTATGTTATCGCAGTACATCTGCATAGGACCTTCTGGTGGGAAGCCGAGCTCAGTGAGAAAAGAGCGTAGCCACAGCATCTCGCCCGTGGTATCTCGCCATGGCGCGATACTCGGCTTTCGGCACTAGAACAGGACACGATAGATCGCTTCCGAGAGCGCCATGTGACCAGTTACCTCCAACATAGGTGGCATAGCCACCATGTGACTTTCGATCCTCCTTGTCACCGGCGAACCCGGGAATCGGAGTAGGCCTCAATGTGTAGATGACCCACATCGCCCCGATACAAGAGGCCCTTCCCCTGAAGCTCTCTTAAGGTACGCCGGAAGCCAGATAAACACCCTCCCGGATGAATAGTGCGAGAGCACCGCATAAAGCGACTCAAGATACTAACCGCATAGGAGATGTCAGGACGAGTCACGAGTGAGGTAGATCAATTTCCCCACAAGTCGGCGATAGATGCACTGCATCCTCAATAAGGGTGGTAGCATTGTCCCACCAGTCCACATTCTGCTCCATAGGTGAGGAGGCCGGCTTGCACCCAGCATCCCCGTCTCCTCCGAGTAGATCCGAGTACGCTACTTCGCCGACAAATGGACATCTGCCCCGACGGTAAGCAATCTCAAGTCCAAGAAAGTACACAGGGGGAGGCAGATCGCGTGTGACAAGTGCTGAGCCGGATAAGCCTTGAGTAGCAACCACCCACTGCGTCGTCACTACCGGTGATGATGATGTCATCCACATACACAGCCAGGATAACACATCCATGTGGGGGTGTGTTTCCGCATGACGATCGGATCAGAATACAGTAGAGACAAAGCCATACGCAAGAGCGGCTGCGAGAACTTGTGAAACCGAGGCACGCGGGCTTTGCTTCAGCCCATAGATCGCCTTCTTGAGGAGACACACCTCGAGACGACTCCCCACGCAGCAACATACCCGGGCGGTTGCTCCATGAATACCCCTGCTCATCAAGGTCTCGCAGTAAAAGGCATTGGACACATCTAGCTGATGAGCGGCCGGGGACTGAGTCCCGAGCAATGGAGAAGAGGACACGGATGGAGCGAGGCGCGCCACGGGTGAGAAAGTCTCATGATAGTCAAGACCATAGGCTTGAGAGAAGCCACGAAGCTACGAGACGCGCCTTGTAGCGCGCGATGGAGCCATCGGGGTTGTACTTGAGGAGTACACCCACTTGCGAGGTAACAATGTTGGCATCAACGAGCCGAGGAACCAACGTCCGAGGTCTCCCGTCGGAGGAAGGCCGCGTACTCCACATCCATCGCCGCTTTCCACGCCGGTACGGCAACGCCTCAAGATACGACTTGGGAATTGACTCGGTTAGAACGGCAAAGGCAAAAAGAGCGATAGGAAGGAGAAAGGCGGGCAGGAGAGACATGATGGGCGATAGGATATCGCGTACACTGGCGAGTACCCTTGCGAAGAGCGATGGGAAGATCAAGGTCGGAAACGGGAGGCGGTGGTGAAAAGGAAGGTGACAATGTGGCCGAACCAGGAGATGGCGGCGAGGGAGAAGGTTCCGGCTCAGAGGATGGATCGGATGGGAGGGATGCCGAAGAAGGTAATGCCTCAGGCAAAGGAATCGAGACAGGGATATGGAGATCGGTAACAAGAGGAGCAGATACCGAGGACTGGGGGAATGGAGGGGAGAGATCCTCGGCAGACTGAGTAGAGGAAAAGTAGGGAACATCCTCATGGAAGGTCACATCTGCCAAAGTAACGTACTGGTGCCGATCGGGGAAGTACACACGGTATCCCTTTTGAGTCCGAGAGTAACCAACGAACACACCCTTTTTGGGCATGAGGAGCTAGCTTGGAGAGGCCGGGGGTGTGATCTGGACAAAGCGGTGCAGCCAAACACTCGAGGGAGGTAATGAGAAGAGATCCGCAGACGAGTCAAGCGAAGGGGATAGCACCTCCAAGAGCAGCGAGATGGAAAGACGGTTCACAGGGTAGGTAGCGATCGGAACGACTTCACACCGAGAGATGCGAGGAACTCTCATAGCAAGTAGCTTGATGTGCGTACCATGTCAGGGAGGTGCCGATGCTTCCCGCTCCGCCACCCCGTTACTGCTGCGAGTATACGGGCAAGTAGTCGATGAACTATGCCATGAGCTAAACAGAGGTCCTCAATGGCCTTACGAGTAAACTCAAGCGCATTGTCCGTGCGGAGAACTTTGACCAGTGTCGCGTCTTGAGTAATAATCTCAAGTAGAAAGTGCTTGGACACGAGAAAGTACCTCCTTGCGACTCTTCGGGATATATGTCCAACTCGCACGGGTATAGTCATCGGCGAACACCATGTAGTACTTTCCTCCTGTAGGCGATGAATGTGAGGGCTGGACCCCAAACGTCATGATGGACCAAAGTCAAACGGGCGATGGGTAGGTGGACCCGATGCGCGATGGATCACGACGATCTATGGTGCTTCCCAAGTTCACAAGACTCACAATGAAACTCGAGATAAGGTTAGCAAGGTAGAGTTTCTTTAAGTTTGACAAAACTAGGATGCCCCAAAGCGGCGAGTGCCACAAAAGAGTCATGAAGGGAGCTAGAAGAAGCGAGATAGTGCAAAAAGGGCTTGAAGTCCCGTAGATGGAGAGTCGACCACCGGCTCGTAGATGCCACGGCCGTTCTCACGGCCCAGTCAATCCTCGGCCCGTGTCTAGATCCTGGAAGACGCATGATGAGGATAGAAAAACACCTGCATGATGAAGGGCTCTAGTGATCGCGATGGACAACAGATTTCGCGAGGGAAATCCGGAATATACGAGGACATTTCTGTAGAGGTAGGGACGAGTAGCACTAGGCGGCGGAACCAAGGGACGGGGACGAGGACGTCCGTCGAAAGCAATACTGGACGTCGAGAATGGATGTTTCGGTCGATAAGAGGTGAGGATAGTGGAAAGGCCGGTCATGTGGGAAAGAAGCCCCCGAGTCAATAATCCAGAGTAATATGAGGAGTTGAGATAGGCAGCGTACACGGAGACGATCCGTCCTGCATAGGACACCAAGCTGCTCGTCGGGGAGCCGCAAGACTGGCCGATGGAGCCGTGGGCGGACAAAGTGAGGAGCGCGTGATGCTTGAATACAGGCCAGCTCCGAGGGAGATAGGGTGAGGCTGCGCTACCTGCGCCGTAGGAAAGTAGTCGAGATGATCCGTCTGCACAGGACATAGTCGCGAGCGTCTTGCCTCAGCTGGCACAGAGCCTGTGCAGGCAGCCCAAACTCCTTCCAGCACTTCTCGCTGGGTGAGTACATCTTCCCGCAATACTTGCTGATGGATAGGAGTTCAGAGTCCTCCCGGGAAAGGTGCACCCTCTTCAGATGCCACAGGAGCCCCGCTGATGCGATGAGTGCGGAAGTCTCGGTGGGTGTGAGGAGTAGGAAGCGGGCGAGCTGTCCCCGCACTCGAAGGGCGGCTGCAAAGATCTCCTCGGTCGGTAAAACCCGTGATCCCCCAAGCACGACCCCGAGATCATATCCGCCAACTCGGGAGCGTAGCCCGCTAAGAAATGCCGCGCACGAGGCTCATCGCGATACGCGTCTCGTGCGATCGAGATCCGGGACCGATGGGTGATAGAGCTCGAGGTTGGTAAAGATGGCGTCAGCCAGCTCCATAGTAAGTCCGGAAAGTCCGGTGCCACTGGCGACATGCAAATAACTCCTCATATAGGCGAGCCCATCAGCTCACGTTGCTCTTGTTGGCGTACATCGTCTCCAACTTGAGCCATAGAGCGCGGCAGGGCAGGTCATGCTGGCGGCTCCATGATCGTGCGTCACTACACTAGAGATAAGCCGAGGAACATACCGCGAGACTCGATCTGCTCCATTCGAAGTATGTTGGGTCCGATTAAAGTCGGCGAGGAATCGGTCAAGTGATGCCGAAGACCATGGGCGTTGAGAAAGCTCGAGGAAGGCGCATCTCCATGAGCCCATAATTGGACCCATCGAATGTGTGGCGGGCTTGGCAGTGCACTCCCTGTCCAGTGTTTCCCGGATTGCAGGGACAACTCCATAGCTGAAGAGTGAGCAACATCAGAGGATGACGATGCGGCACTGAGTGTCAGCCATGTGGAGTGGAGTGGACCCGGCGGCGCGGATGTATCGGCGGCTGAAATGTTGTGGCGACGGACAAGCCGCGAGACGGGCGTGGTAGGGCAGGCGAGCATCGGCGCGAGAATACTCGTCGAGGTGAGCGCGTACGCTTGTCGAACCGCAGCGAAAGGTGCAGGCGGCGCGAGCTTGATCGTGGAACAGGCCGCGTCTAGGCGGCACTTGAGCGGTGGTGTCTAGAGCGGTGCGGAGCGAGGGGCGTCTCGGGGCGCGTGCTAGGCTGTGCGGAGCAGGAGCGCGAGTGCAGGCGATCTTGCGAAAGCAGCGCGCGAGGCAGCGCGGAACTACACGGAGCCGCGTGGGAGATGTGGCGCGGAAGCAGTGGCGCGTCTCGAGATGGCGTCTGCAGAAACGAGAGCGCGAGATCAGGTAGCGCGGGAAACGCGCCTGAGCGGCTCGGAGTCGAGGGCGCGGAAATCAGAATGACGCCCAGACGAACCATCGTCTGGGTTCGGAATAACGGTGAAATAACGGCGGAGTGCGGAATAGCGGCGAACCACCGTCGGAATGACGGTGAAATATCGTCTGGACGGCGAAATACCGTCTGGACGACAGCAGATCCGCGAGCAGCCCGATGAGGCAGGTACAACAGGGCAGGGAGCCGCCGGCAGGTAGGCTTCCTCTCACCGAGTAGATCGATCTCCTCTTCAGTTCTGCTCTGATACCATGTTCAAAAAGGAGAGGAAGAAGACGATCGAGAGTTTAGAGAGGAAGAAGACAAAAAGGATAATTTGACGGCTAGGGTTTTGACATGACCTCTACATGCACGAATAGGATAGATATATAGAGGAGAGAGGAGAGAGGAGAGAGGAGGGAGAAGAAAATGGGCTTTTAGCCCAATAGGAGAGGCTTTAACATAAACTATGATTTTTATGAATATTATGTGACCTATAAGCTAATCATACTTCCATGTATCTTGTTTATGTTCATTGAAATGAAATTTAGTCATTGTCATTCTTGTGAGAAGTTGACAACGAAGTCCATAGGAATATGTAATGGCTGAGTGAATTATGATGAGATCATAATACAATGATCACCCATCTTTAAACATATATTATAAGCATTCCTATTGATGGGATATTCAAGAAGGACTTTGAATTATCTATAATACTATCTATCCTGACTAAAATGATGAGTATGGTTAATCATATAGCCATTGATGTGGAGAAACTAAGGATGAAAATATTTCACTGAATTGATCCATATGAATCCTTGAATGATATTATACCTAACTATTAATCGGGGTTGATTCATGTCGCGGTTATGTACGTGGTCCTTTGACTTGAGATACCAAAGACATATTATATATGTATGAATGTGTTTTTTTATATAACTTATGAATCCTAACTACGAGATTTCTAAAATGTCGTATTTGGATATAACATGAAGTCCTCAAAGATGATTGTGTGGTTAAGATGTGATCGTCTACTCCCGATATTTGAGCAAATTAACTCAAGGAATGGGATGCAATGAAATCCTTGACCAAGGTGATGGAAATATCATAGGAGTTCTTGATAGTTTCTTTCATGTATTAGTATTAAATTGAGTAACCGATTAGGGTTTGATAGTTGACCATACTGTCATTCATTCACGAGTCTTTCATAGACAAAAGAGAATACGTACATGGTAACCGATGATGACAAGGTTCCATACGAGAGTTTGTATATACTTGATATCTCTTAGAGTATGTAGAGTATGTGTTGGCAACTCAACCAATCAATTGAGTTAAATTGATCATTGATTAGTTAATTTACATGTTTACGTATATAGTTAATAAGCTTGAAAAATAAGATGTTATTGGGTCTATAGAGTTATTTACTAGTGATATATATATAGACCTAGAGGGTCCATGGATGCTAGTAGATATACACATAATTATCATGATTTTTAAGAAAAATTTACATACCAAATATCTATAAATCGGGAGAGAACGATCACAATTCAAGGTGCCCATGGAAGCATTGTGCAAATTCTCTCATTTTTCCTCTTTCTCTTTTTGCGATGAGCTTTGAAGAGGAGATCCAACCATTCGACGATCGTGTGGATACCGCTAGAGGCCAGACACTTGAATAACTTCAATAACGTTTTCAAGTGAACCATGTAAGTATATTTTCTCATACATATTAAATGATATGATCATCAGTCCTAGTGCCTCAATATTTTGAATATTCAATTCAATGTATTTTATGTTTCAAACAATGTTTTGATCAACATTTTGGAAGGCTTATCAAACTTAGATCCCACCACATTCAAGTGTCAACCGACATCATATGAATGAGACATACACTCAAGTCTCAGCTCAAGGCATTTGAGGGTCAAAAATAGTTTTCAATGTTAAATTCAAGAAAATTTATGTAGATTCTACCTCCATGTTATACTTGCACTATAAAAACACACATTATCTACAAAGAGGTATAAGGATTATACACGAGCCAATGGGATCCATTATAGTTGCAAGGGGCCCAATGTGTGTCAAAAGAACACTGGTGAGTGAAATGGAATTTTTATGAGCGATGTTATCCATGGAGGATTTGAGGACTCTCTATGAGGTAGGGAAACTATTCGTAAGACACTTGATCCTTGCTCGATCAAGAAGATATTTTTGAGTTGAGTAAATCTTAGTGGATCAAATGACTATTTGTTTAGTCAAAGGGAATATTTGTGCATTGGCGTGACCCCAAATGAATTGGAAGGAGTTTTTTTTTAATTATTGGATTCCTTGCATATTGGAAGGCCGTGGGAGATACAACATGGGTTTAACAAATTCACCTCTAATATCAAGGCGATTGATTGATTGATCAACTCCAAAAATGTAAAAAAACTCACATAGAAAACACATGACTCATTTAGAACTCATTTTGAACATAACACGTACCCCCTTGGTGAAAATGTCATATGCAAGGGATTTCTCAAACCCATGAGTGAATAAGAAGGGTTTTGTGATGTAGATTGCTTATGAAGTTGACATGTATTCAAAATTTTAGTCAATCAAATTATATTTTTATCACATTTATTTTAAACATTCTTACAATAGAATGATAATGATTAGAAATCATATGAGAGTCGGCTTCTTAGCATTCTATTGTTGTAAATCGTATCATATTGTATAGGGTTATTATCCAAATCTAGCCCCAACTCTCAGATTTTATCCAAATCTAGCACGAACTCTCGTATTCTCTAAATCTAGCACCAACTCTCAGTTTTTTATCCAAATCTAGCACAGCTGCTATTGTTGACTCTTCCCGATCTAGTTGGCAGCCAAGTAAGCCAAGCGAGATCCACGTAGCAGCCACGTCATAGAAAAATAAATCGACAGAGAGAGAGAGAGAGAGGCAGAGAGAGAAGGAGAGGGAGGGCAATAGAGAGAGAGAGGGAGGTCGGGAGAGGGAGAGGGGAGGGAGGGCGAGGAGAGCGGGAGAGAGAGGGAGAGAGGGAGAGAGGGAGAGCGGGAGAGGGAGGGAGGGAGGGAGAGCGGGAGAGAGAGAAGGAGGGAGGGAGAGCTGGAGAGAGAGGGAGAGAGGGAGGTCGGGAGAGGGAGGAAGGGAGGGAGGTCGGGAGGGAGAGGGAGGGAGGGAGGGAGAGCGGGAGAGAGAGGGAGGGAGGGAGAGCTGGAGAGAGAGGGAGAGAGGGAGTTCGGAAGAGCGGGAGAGAGAGGGAGGGAGGGAGAGCTGGAGAGAGAGGGAGAGAGGGAGTTCGGAAGAGCGGGAGAGAGAGGGAGGGAGGGAGAGCTGGAGAGAGAGGGAGTTCGGAAGAGCGGGAGAGAGAGGGAGGGAGGGAGAGCGGGAGAGAGAGGGAGCGGGAGAGGGAGGGAAGGAGGGAGGTCGAGAGAGAGATAGGGAGGGAGGGAGAGCTGGAGATAGAGGGAGAGAGGGAATTCTGGAGAGTGGGAGAGAGAGGGAGGTCGGGAGAGCGGGAGAGAATGGGAGGGAGGGAGAGCAAGAGAGAAAGGGAGAGACGGAGGTCGGGAGAGGAAGGGAGGGAGTTCGGGAGAGCGGGAGAGAGATAGGGAGGGAGGGAGAGCTGGAGAGAGAGGGAGAGAGGGAATTTGGGAGAGAGAGGGAGGTCGGGAGAGCGGGAGAGAGAGGGAGGGAAGGAGGTCGGGAGAGGGAGGAAGGGAGGGAGAGGGAGGGAGGGAGGAGCGTCAACCTTTTATAGCCCCTAACAATTGCTATAACTCGATTCCATGATCAGAGTTATTCGAAGATTATTTAGTTAGTCTGGTAAGATCCTCCATTTCACCGGGGTAGAACAAAAGCAAGAACAGAATCATGGATTTTCTATTTCAAGAAATGCCACGAAGAAAGGTACAAGAGTTGTAAGAGAATTGGAGACTCTCAAGGAATGCAAAATGAATTCAAGAGTCTCTCCTAAATGCGCTCTCCTCCCTCCCTCCCTCTCCTCTCCTCTCCCTCCCTCTCCTCTCCCTCCCTCCCCCTCCCGACCTCCCTCCCTCCCCCTCCCGACCTCCCTCCCTTCCTCCCTCTCCCGACCTCCTTCCCTCCCTCTCTCTCCCACTCTCCCGACCTCCCTCTCTCTCCCACTCTCCCGAATTCCCTCTCTCCCTCTCTCTCCAGCTCTCCTTCCTTCCTCCCTCTCCCAGCTCTCCCTCCCTCCCTCTCTCTCCCTGCTCTCCCTCCCTCCCTCTCTCTCCCGCTCTTCCGACCTCCCTCTCTCTCCAGCTCTTCCAACTCCCTCTCTCCCTCTCTCTCCCAGCTCTCCCTCCCTCCCTCTCTCTCCCTCTCCCTCCCTCCCTCCCTCCCTCTCCCTCCCTCCCTCCCTCCCTTCCTCCCTCTCCCGACCTCCTTCCCTCCCTCTCTCTCCCGCTCTCACGACCTCCCTCTCTCCCTTTCTCTCCAGATCTCCCTCCCTCTCTCTCTCCCGCTCTCCCGCTCTCCCTCCCTCCCTCTCTCTCTCTCCCGCTCTCCTCGCCCTCCCTCCCCTCTCCCTCTCCCGGCCTCCCTCTCTCTCTCTATCGCCCTCCCTCTCCTTCTCTCCCGCCTCTCTCTCTCTCTCTGTCGATTTATTTTTCTATGATGTGGCTGCTACGTGGATCTCGCTTGACTTACTTGGCTGCCAACTGGATCGGGAAGAGTCAACAATAGCGGCTGTGCTAGATTTGGATAAAAAACTGAGAGTTGGTGCTAGATTTGGAGAATACGAGAGTTCGTTCTAGATTTGGATAAAATCTGAGAGTTGGGGCTAGATTTGGATAATAATCCCTATTGTATATTTCACCTGGTGTGAATTATTTTCATTTAATTTAATTCTAATGATTTGTATTTTTTTTAATTAGGATGATTTTGCATTTAATTGTATACTTGATTGTCGCATAGAGCTTAATTTTTCACATATTCATATTATATTTGATTATATAATATATTTATGTGCTCCCGCTAACTCAATAATTAATTTTCAATTCTTGATTTTCAGTGTCCACGAATAGATAGATAATTACAATACTTGAATCTTTAGTATATCCCAGGGGTCCACAGTGATTTTGAAAGAGGGAGCCACCTCGTTGACCAGTCAACAGGAGAATTGTCAACTATGTCGGAGTTTCATGAACTCTATAAATAATTTTTAATTACTTATTTTAAGGGCCCACGGTAATAGACAATATGTATACTAATTGAATCTTTAATATGACCAAATGTCCACTCCGAGGGACACCCCGTTGACCACTCCGAGGGAGAATTGACTTTTTTAGCCCTGGTGGCATTTTGGGAACTTAATTTTAAATTAAAAATCAATTAATTTAGTTCGTGCGGTCTTAGTTTGACCAGAAAACCCCCCCTAAAATCTTTCCATTTCGTACGACGATGTGACACCTATCCTTTCCTTTTTCTTTTTCAAATTGTGCATCTCTCCCGAGAAAGTCATGGTATAAACACAAATATCCTATTTCTGAGGTTATTTTAATTTCCCTTAGACATTTGCGCTTTAGCGCCTACTTTAGGAGAACGTGGCGGCAAAGTGCTTTTCAACCATTGGGGTGCAGTAACCTTCAGGTGAGTATAAGGCAAAGAAATCGTCAGCCACGTAGGAGTGAGATATTTCACCGAGAAATCTCTGATGAGGCGGTAAGTTCACGGTCAGTGACTCGATCTCAAGTTCGTTTAGGAGGTACGAAGTATTCGACAGTGGGAGCGGCCAAGTAGATCAAAGGGAAGGAGTCCGCCAGAGCAGGCAAGGAAGGCGACGAGGAGAAGAAGATACGATTCTATGGAGGCTGCGTGGTGGGGGTGAGCATTAGTTTTTTCGGCGGTGAGTTCAGGAAATAGGGTTTGGGGCGGAATTTTTGGGGGAAATGGCGAGTACGCCTCTGTACGGAAAGGCGGAAGAAAAGACGGTTTCGATCAATGATGAGGCCATCTGGAAGCGGTTGGGAGATGCCGGATTCGACGAGGAGACCATGAAGAACAGAGACAAGGCCGCTCTCATCGCATACGTGGCGAAACTCGAGACCGAGGTATTCATTTTTCTAGGTTTCTTGAAGTTATTTTTCGTGCATTCGGGAGCAATGTTCATATTTGTATTTCTTTTATTTGTTTTCTTAAAACGCAGGTTTACGACTATCAGCATCACATGGGTCTCCTTATATTAGAGAAAAAAGAGTGGATTTCCAAGTACGAGCAAATTAAAGCCTCTGCGGATTCATTCGAAATGACTCACAAGAAGGAACTCTCTGCGCTATCATCAGCTTTGTTTGAATCGAGAAAACAAGAGGAGAGCCTTAAAAAGGCTTTAGGTGTAGAGAAAGAGAGCATCTTGAGTGTAAGCTGCTTGAAATCCTGAATTTCAGAATGATCCACTTTATTTCATTAAAGATTCATATTTGGTTTTTTCTAGTTGGAGAAGACCCTTCACGAGATGCGTTCTCAATTGGCCGAATCCAAAGTTGCTGCAGAAATCAAGCTCTCGGAGGCCCATAAGATCATGGAAGATGCTCAGAAGAAACTTAAAGACGCCGAGAAGAAATTTATGGAATCAGAATCTTCGTCTTCGGAATCTCGAAGATATGAAAGAATGACTGAAATAAAGCTTCACGATGTTGAAGCTCGAGAAGACGAACTCCGGAGGCGCCTCATCCTCTTCAACTCCCAGTTAGTGATCTGTCTCTATTTTCAGTGCTCATTCATTTGTCAAAAAATTGAAATGACGGTCCTCTTTTCAGATGCGCAACGAAGGAGAGTGAGATCTCTCTTGAGAGACAAGCGTTTGTATGAGTCCCAGAAGATCATGCATCAAGAACAGGAGAAGCTGTTAGAGAGAGAATCCTTTCTTAACCAGAGAGAGGAATTCTTGTTCAAAAGATTAGAAGAACTTTCTGCGCTAGAGAAACAATTAGAAAGTGTAAAACAGAAGATTGAGCTTGAACAGAAGACATTGAGAGAAGAAAGGTCAAATTTTGATCTTGATATCAGAGCTCTTGTGACTAGAGAAGAGGTTTGTAGTTATAGTTTCAACTTGATGTATCATTTTGCTGACGTGGATATCGTACTGTGGGTTCTTGCAGTCCATCTTAGAGAGAGAAACTCTGATTAGCAAGAGAGAGAAGGATTTGATCATTTCGCAGGAGAAGCTTGCAGCCAGGGAGCACGTGTGTTTGCATCCTTTGCCTCTTTGACTTATCGTTATCATGTTATTTATCTAATTTAAGACATTAATTCCAGGATGAAATGCAAAAGCTCAGGGCGGAGCAGCAGCTTGAGCTGGAACGAAGGATGATTGAATTTGAAGCTAAGCTGAAACAGAGGAGAGAGGAAGTAGAGGAGGAGATGGAGAGGAGGAGACTGGCCTTTGAACAGAAGGAGATGGATCTGAATCAGGGGAAAGAGCATATTCTGGAGAAAGAAAATTCGCTGGAGCTCCGTCATGCCGAGTTGAAAGAAAGGTTGGAGGAATTTTCTGAAAAACTTAAGTTTCTGGATAACAGGGAGCTTAATTTGGCTGCTGCTGAAAAAACAGCAGAGGATAAGATGTTAGAGATGATCAAAGAACGGGAAGAGATTAAGACCTTGACTTTAGAGCTAAAGAATGAAAGAGAATTGCTGGAAGCCAAAAAGAATGAAGTTCTTCAGGAGAAAGAGAAGCTTGCAATTACTGCCGCCGAAAAGAAGGATATTTTTCTTATGGAGAAGAGGCTCAAGGAAGAAATTGACAAGTTCAGAGCCCAACAAACAGAGATTTCTTTGACAGCTGAGATTTTGAAGAAAGAGAAAGAAAAATTTGAGCACGAATGGGAGTTAATTGACGAGAAGAGAGTGGAACTTGAGACAGAAGCGCGTCAACTTGCTGAAGAGAGAAAATCATTCTGCCAGTACCTGAAGAATGAGCAAGATAGTTTAAAGGCAGAGAAGGAAGAGCTGAGGAACCAGTTCAAAGCATACCAAGAGTCATTGGCTCTAGAGAGACAAACTTTCTGCAGCCGCCTGGAGGGCGAGCATTCAGAATGGTTCAGCAAGATCCAGAAAGAGAGAGAAGATCTGATGGACGATTTGAACTTACAGAAGCAAGAGCTCGAAAACTCTATTGCAAAAAGGCGGGATGAAGTGGAAGCCTATATGAGAGAAAAAGAGGAAGCATTTGAGAGAGAAAGAACAAAGGAGCTGCAGAAGATTTCTCTAGCAAGGGAAACAGCTGCAAGAGAAGTTGAACGTCTGGAATCAGAAATTAGTAAATTTCTGCGAGAGAAAGCAGAGATTGAGCGAGATAGAGAGCAGAGAGAGAAAGAATGGTCAGAGATCAAGGCGTCTATCGACGTTCTTAATTTGCAGAGAGAGAAACTACAGGAACAGAGAGAACTGCTGCATCTAGAGAGAGAGGAAATCTTCTCTCGTACTCAAAAGCTAAAGGCCCTGGAAAATCATTCCATTGAACTGGAGCATCGATCTCTAAACCATGATTATGCAAGAAATCAGCTGAAATCAAAATTAAATGACAAGAATAAATCAATTACTGCTGCTTCACCTCCAGTATCTATGACTTTATCGTGGGTCAGAAGATGCGCAAGAATCATACTCGGGCGTCCCACTATGGTCAATGGAAATTGTGTTGAATCTACAGACAGGTCATCCCCATTGACTTTTGACGATGATGGTACGTGTTCTTCTTCGGGGAAGAAGAGACTTAAACGCCATAGAGAAACCGAGGAACTTAAATCCAGCACCATGAGGTGTGTCGATGACGTAACCCCTAAGTTTATATATTTGACCATAAAATAAAGTCAACCTTTTTTTGGATGTCCATAGCGGAGGGATAACGGGCGTTGACGCGGAGAATCTAGAAGATCTTGAAGAAATGGAGTCTTCGAAAAAAGAGGAACTTTTGACGGCTGATGAGTCTACTCGGGACGGTGGTGCAGAAGCAGAAATCGGACCATCTAATTCGCAGGTGTAACAAGTTTTTGCTCTTGATAAAGAAAAAAAAAGGTTCGTTAATCATCTCTCTTATCCCCACTCTAGCGTGTGTAGTTGTGTATATTGATCATGGGCCTCCAGATTTCATCCTACGCTGAAGAAATTGATAAATCCCCAGCCGTTCGTTCGCTTCTTTGACGTGATTGGCGATCCCGGATCAGATCTGATCAACGAGCACCCTCCATCGAAAAATGGATGGATCTCAGGCAATCTATTCAGATGGGCTCCACAAGATGGGGTTTCTTTTGTCTCTTCCAGTGCCCGAAGTATGGGAAGTGAAGGGCGACCCGGCTTTTGCCGGTCAAGATAGTGACCCGGTGAGTTGTCCGGTTCAGTACTCTGCGTGCTTATCGCGCCACGTGGTCGGCTCTACGGACCCTCTGGTGCGGTACTGAACGTTGAGATTGAGATAAAGCTCACAGATTTTTTGTCTATCAACTTATGGAAGGTCGGTAAAAGGGGGAGGACACAGTTAATCCTTCACTGCTATCTGATGCATGAATGAACGAAGAAACTAGAGAGAGAGAGGGGAGAGACATGGATATGGTCGCCCGCAAACCACGGGATGAGAGAGAGAGTGAGAGAGTCAGCTTGCATCATGCATGCAAGATAAAATGCTAGGTACAGTGAGACATGGGAACGACGTGCGATGGGCTAAAAAAAGCAGGGAAAAGGGTGAAAGATAGAGAAAGGGTGAAAGATGTTTAAACGGGCTTACGGTGCGATCTGGCAAAGCTGGCTAAAGAAGAAAGAGCTCTGACGTGGAGCAGCCGTGTGGTGCAAATCCAAAAGCCTTCCAGCAATTTATCCTCGTCTTCTTCGCAAACGGCGACGCGTCATGCCTGCCAACTCCCTCTTCTTCTCTTCCTTCTTTCCTCTCATTCGCTCTCCTCTTCATTCCTTCCCTCACCATCTAAGAAATTTCCGGAGAGAGAAACTACGAGATGCTGCTCAGGTGTGCCGGTGCCGCAGAGAAGCTCCTCCGCCGCATCTCTGAAGGACGCTGCTCCACCCTCAAGGTATGCTTCAAAGGATAGGTTGTAAGATGTTCTCTGATTCTAGTTAGAGAAAGTTTTGGTCATGCTTCCCTTCAATTCTCTCACTTCAGTTAGATTTCCCGCAGCTCGGCGGCTGCTCTCCCTTTACTTCCCATGCCGCGGCCCTTCGCTTGCAACCGGAACCCGGAACCATCTCGACGTAACCTTCTCTCTCTCTCTCTCTCTAAAACTTTCTCTCTTTAAAACTTTCTCCCTCTAACTTAAAGCCGAGAGGAGTATGCTGACATAAAGTGGGAGGAGCTGGGGTTTGGTCTCCAGCCCACAGACTACATGTACTTGGCGAAATGCTCTGCAGACGAAGGATTTTTTCAAGGAGAGCTAAATCGCTATGGAAACATAGAGCTGAGCCCCTCTGCCGGCGTACTGAATTACGGGCAGGTGACATTCAATAAAGAAACATAAATAATCAAATATCATATAAATTTAGTTTATTTACATTTGGAATGGTGATGTGTTGTGGGAGGAACAGGGGTTGTTCGAGGGACTGAAAGCTTTCAGGAAGGAAGATGGAAGGGGACTGCTGCTGTTCCGGCCGGAGGAGAACGCGAAGAGGATGCAGATGGGTGCGGAAAGGATGTGCATGCCGTCTCCTTCCGTAGAGCTGTTCATCGATGCCGTGAAGCAGACCGTCCTGGCCAACAAACGATGGGTCTCTCTCTCTGGACCTCTTTGTTTCTTTCTAGTTTAGTCTAATATGGAGGGTGGCTTGGAGCAGGTGCCACCGGCGGGGAAGGGGGCGCTGTACTTGAGACCGCTGCTGCTGGGGACGGGAGCTATTCTCGGCCTCGCGCCTGCCCCTGAGTACACCTTTCTCATCTACGCTTCCCCCGTTGGCAATTACTTCAAGGTTCCTGTCTCTCTCTCTCTGCCCCTCTTCCGTTTCCTCTTCCTAATGTCATGTGCTCTTTTTCCCCTTCTTTTTTGGTCTACACCCAGTGCCTTTTACCATGCTATGTTTCCTTTCCTACAGCATGCATTTTTGTTGGCAATCATATAGAAAGGTTGAGAGATATAGATGGACAAGAAGATAGATCTATAGATAGACTCAGGCAGAGAGATAGACATACATAGGAAAACAGAGATATTTTTATCGTGGATAGAGAGAGAGATTAAGATCTATCTTATTTTACAGGAAGGGCTATCGCCAATACACCTGGTGATCGCAGATGGAGTACACCGGGCTACCCCTGGAGGAGCCGGCTATGTTAAAACCATCACCAACTATGCACCGGTGACGTCTTCATCACCACCACCTCTATAGATGATATATTTAATACCTCAGATTAATCTTTTATCGGAAATGTTTATTTTTAAATTGAATTAGTAAATATTTATTTAAACTTTTACTGCGATCGTAGGTTTTGAAGGCGCAAAGAGAAGCCAGGAGAAGAGGTTTCACTGAGGTCCTGTTCCTGGATTCCACGAATAAGAGATACATAGAAGAAGCCTCCTCCTGTAACGCCTTCATCATAAAGGTACTTTCCTCGGAAATTCTAAATAAAATAGGGAATTCGGGATAACTTTCTTCAGAATACTCTTCATCAGGGTGTGAGTTCATCTTTTGTTTATCTTCTCTACAATGGCAGAATGGTGTGATTTCTACTCCAGAAACGGGAGGAACAATACTGCCAGGGGTGACGCGCAAAAGCATGATCCATCTCGCTCGAAGACTTGGCTACCAGGTTTTTAATACTTTCTGTTTTGATCTATACTGTCTCGGATGGCATCGCTATTTATCCTTTTTTTTGTAAGTTTTCAAAGATTGATCGAAATTCTGGTGAGACTGGAGAATTAACTTAGCAGGATGTCATGCAGGTGGAGGAACGACTGGTTTCTGTGGACGAGTTAGCAGATGCCGATGAGGTCTTCTGTACTGGAACAGCCGTGGTGGTTGCGCCTGTGGGAACCATTACCTACAAAAATCAGAGGTTCTCTATACATCTCCCCTCTCCATCCATCTATCGAGCTTTACAAAAATTGACTTGCTTTAGAAAAAAAATGTTGCGAGGACATGCAGGTTTGAGTTCAATACTGGACCAGAGACAGTCGCACAGAGGCTGTACACTGCTCTTACCGGCATCCAGATGGGCCTCCTACCGGACGATATGGACTGGACGGTCCAGATTGACTGACTGAGATAAGTCATCTTAGCCGTAGGATCTACTTACTGTAAATGAGTCATTTCTTGCAATAATGGGCAATCCGCAAAAGATAAGTGGTTTTGCCCTGGGTGGGCTGGGAGTGATCTCTTATAGAATCTGTTAGGCCCATTCAGAACAATAGACTGGGCCCACATAGATTGTACTTGTACATGAATATAGTTATTGTTTATACTATGGGTGCTTGCAAACTTCATCATGACAACATCCATGGTTTCTTGTCTTTCCAAATCCTTTAAAATACTCATCATTTTTTCATTAACTTTTGATTTATTAATATCAATATATGATCACATGTGCGTTTTGACTTCATTAGTTAAGCAAATACACGGGAGAGACCCTTTTTAAGATCAACAGAAGTCAACCCAAGTCCACCAAGAGTCAAACGTGTCAAATGCAATGAAAATAAATATCCAACGTAGTCAAAGGGAGTCAAATGAAGTCAAAGCAAGTTAATAGAGCTTCGAAATTCCCTATTTCAAGTATCTCTCAACTGTGGAGAAAATAGCAAAAAAAACTTGAAGAAGCATCCCATATTCTCCCTCATCACTATTTTCTCCCTCCTAAGGATCAGCATCAAAGGCTCACAACTTTTTCGTTTGCACGTGCACTTGTGAAGAAATACATGACCAAAGGGGAATGGCGTGCAAATTGGAGATGATGAAGCGAGCAACATAAATGCTAGCAACAGTGCAAGTTGAGAAAAGATGAACATTGGAGGAGATCCCCATAAGGCAAAGGCTACATGGCAAAGCATGGCATACCTCAAAAATTTTCACCAGTGTTCAGTTTATAACTAATCAAATAGAAAGCTATCACACCAAGGAGACCCACTAGAGTAACCCTAAAACTAAGAATGGGGAGGGATTTCATTTTTCATGCGTAAGTTTGTTCAATTTTCATACAGGTTAACCTAATGTATATCAGGTGGCTCTTGGTGGCTCTTCCTTTGTGCAGGTCTCTGTATAATGGTCCAAGGCTAATGCCTAACCAAGTTATTCATGAGGAAACTCAAGAGAGAATAGGACCCAACCCAAGAAAGGGGGGAGTCTAATCCTCTTAGAGGAGGAGGCCATAGAGAAGAGGAAGAGAGAGAAGAGAGAAGAGAGAGAGAGAGAGAGATTGTAAGAATGTCATTGGACACGTAGTGGTCCATTTACACTCCCCTCAAGCTAAAACATCCATGTCAAGTACACCCTACTTATTACATAGTTGCTAACCCCTGCCTGAAATACAAAATTATTCTTGTTGAAACTCAAGAGAGGTAAAGTTTAACCAAATAAAGGAGCACATCTACCTTGTATATAGGAAGAGGCCACCACATAAGAGAGAAATAGATGATAAAGGATTATAAGAATTCCATTGGACCTGTAGTTGTCCCTTCGGGTACATCAGATAAAATTGGAACTGTTAATGGGCATGTATCATTTAAGGAGCAGGTATTTATGGAGCAACCGCCTGGGTACGTTGCTCAGGGGGAGTCTTCTGAGGTGTGTCTCCTCAAGAAGGCTATCTATGGGCTGAAGCAAAGCCCGCGTGCGTGGTTCCACAAGTTCTCCCAGCTTCTCTTCTCATATGGCTTCGTTTCTATCGTCTCTGATCCGACTGTCCTGCGGAAACGCACCCCACTTGGCTGTGTCATCCTGGCTGTGTATGTCGATGACATCATCATCACCGTAGTGATGACGCCGAGGTTACTGCGACTCAAGGTGTATCTCGGCTCAAGACTTCGTGACCCGAGACCTGTCTCCACCAAGGTACTTCCTTGGACTTGAGATTGCTTATCGTCATGGGCGGATGTCTATTTGTCGGCGGAAGTACGCGCTTGATCTCCCTGGAGGAGACGAGGGATGTTGGGGTGCAAGCCGTCGCCTCACCCATGGAGCGAGAATGTGGACTGGGTGGGACCATGCCACTGCACCGGTGGAGGATGCAGGCCTCTACCGACGACTCGTGGGGAAATTGATTTTCCTCACCGTGACACGCCCAGATATCTCTTATGCGGTTAGTATCTTGAGTCGGGCTCATGCAGGGCTCCTCGTACTATCCATCCGGGAGGGGGTCTCACCGTGTTGCAGCGTACATAAAGAGAGCTCGGGAGGGGCCTCCTCGTATCGACGCCATGGCCATCCGCGCGTTGAGGCCTACTCGACTCTGGGATTTGCCGGCGACAAGGAGGACCGGAAGTCACATGGTGGATATGCCACCTACGTTGGAGGTAATCTTGTTACATGGCGCTCGTGAAGCGAGTCCATTGTATCTCGGTCCAGCGTCGAAGCCGAGTATCGAGCCATGGCGGATACCACAACAGAGATGTTGTGGCTGCGCTCTCTTCTCACTGAGTTGGGCTTCCCCCGTGGAGAGCCTATGCAGATGCATTGTGACAACCTGGCTGCGACCTTTATTGCCAGTAATGCTACGTTCCATATGCGGACGAAGCACATTGAGATTGACTGCCACTTTATTCGACAGTATGTGGTGAGCGGTACCATCTGTACTCCACACGTCGCTTCGGCACATCAGCTAGCAGACATCTTCACTAAGGCACTACCAGGCCCGACCTATGATACTATGGGGTCCAAGTTGGGCATGTTCGACCTCCACGCTCCAGCTTGAGGGGGAGTGTTAATGGGCATGTATCACTTCTCCCTCTCTCTCTCTCTCTAGTGGGCTCGGCCCACTAGTCTCCTCTCTCCTATATTAAGCCCCCATTGCATGGGGGCGTCTGATCAATGAAATCACTCTCTCTTTCTTCTTGCTCTAACAGGAACAATATACAAAAAATTACCATGGCCCTCGCGCAAGGATGACATGCACAAATAGGGACATTGTCCATTAAACCTGTAATAGCCAATTGACACTCCCTTTCACTTAGAACATTGATATCATGGATGCACAATTTCATTATAGAGCATGCTATAGGGTGATAGATATTATGTGGCTTATAAGCCAATCACACTTCTATATATCTCATTTATGTTGATTGAAATGAAATTTCTTTATTGTCATTCTTGTGTGATATTTGTAATGAAGTCTATGAGCATATGCAATGACTAACCGAATTATGATGAGATCATAATTCAATTATCACTAGCATTGAAACATATGTTATTAACATTCTTATTCGTGGGATATTCAAGAAAGACATTAAATTATTCAGAAAGAATAGTACTATCTTATTTGATTCATACGATGAATATGAATCATCTTGTAGCCATCGGTTTGGAGACACTAAGGATAGATAGTTGGTGTTCTTCGGAGAAAGAGTTTACTAAATTAATTCGTATAAATTTTTGAATTGTATTATACCTAACTTTCAATCTTGTTAATTCATGTCATGGTTGTATATGTGATCCTTTGACTTGATACACTAAAGACATCTTGTGAATGGATGACCATGTTTTGATTATGACTTACGAGTCTCTTGCCACAAGATCTGTAAAATATCATGTATTGGATACGGCATGAAGTCCTCGAAGATGATTGTATGGTCAAGACGGGATCATCTGCCCTCAGTTTTTGAGGAAATTAACTCAAGGAATGAGATGAAATGGAATCCTTGTAGAAGAAATATTGGAGAAGGAGTTCACACTGATTACCTACACGTATCTGTACTAACTTGATTGACCAATTAGGGTTTGATAGCCGACCATACCCTAAGTCATTCATGAGTCTCATGCAGATGAAATATTTTACATACATGATAACCGATGACGGAAAAGTTCAATAAGGGAGTTCTTATATACTCCATAATGGGCTAGCAACTCAACCTATAGATTGAGTAAAATTGATAATTGATTAATTAATCGATATATTAATATAAATAATTAATTAAGATTGAGCAATAAGATGTTATTCGACATATAGAGTTATTAACTAGTGAGATATATGGACCTAGAAAGGCCACACACATAAGGTCTATGGATGTTGGTAGATATAGACATAATTATGAGGGTTTTTGTAAAAAAGTTACAGAACAAATGTTTATAAATAAGGGGAGAACTACTACAACTTAAGGTGTCCCATGAAAGTCTTGTGAGAATTCTCTCATTTCTTCTCTTTCTCTCTTGATGAAGAGCTTTTAAGAGGAGATCCAACCATCCGAAGACTGTGTGGATACTACTTAAGGTTAGACACTTGAATAGCTTCAAGGAATCCCTCAAGAAAACTATGTAAGTATGTTTTCTCAAACATACTAAATGATAGAATCATTTGTCCTTGGTGCCTCAATATTTTAAATATTCATTCAAAATATTCCGTATGATTCGATGTTTGGATCAAAATTTTGAAAGTCTTATCGACCTCAGATCCCAGCACAAGGTCTTATAGAAGTGTTTTGTGAAGATACCTCCAATTTCTCTAAAAATGTGACATAAGCTTTTGTGATGAGACCTCTGATAATATTGTATCATACATAGTGGATGAGTAAGGACATCAAGGAAGTTCATCTTGATGTGTTTGGCACACTCTTGAAGGTTAGATTACTCACAATGAAGATGTTCTCTTGCTCATCAAAAGACATTGTCATGAGAGTGCATGCCAAATCCACATCCTGCTATATCTACCATATCTTAGTACCCTTCTTCAACATTGGAAAATCAAATTCAATCTATGCCTAGTGATGAGGGTGCTTCCAAGATACCCGTAGTAGGTGCAAATCGATTTTAGATCACCTTTGTCACTTGCATAGGTGAAATCTGAGTAGGCCTTAACTTAGAGATATCCATACTACTCATAGAAAAGTCTCACACTGGAGAGCATTTGAGATATGTCAACACTCATGAGACTCCAATGCCATTCAATCTGCCTTGATTGGTGCATGAACTGAATAACCATGCCCATAACTAAGACAACGTCAATTCAAGAGACTATGAGATATATCACTTTATAACTCAAGAGCAAGAGAGGGATCCCAAAATCACAATGAAAATTAATCAAGTATTGGATATGAGCATGTATATTTCATTTGTGAGTAATAGCAGATCTCGTAGATAACAAAAAGTCTCAAAGTATAGAGAGGATTTCCAAGATCACCAATGATGAAGTTTTCACAAGTATACTCCTTGACTTGTGCATTTTTGGCTTGAACACTTCTTTTGAGATGAATATAGACAACATAAATGACAAGGATGCCACTCCCAACACAACTATTTTTTTCAAAAGAGAGTCAAGTTCAATAGGAAAGAAACAAAACCATGAGCAACAATCATTCGTGTGAACTTATCACATCCCTGCCAAGGACTTAGATTTAAGTAGTAAATAGAACACTTAAGTCAACACCTTTGAACACATAACTCGCCTCCCCTTGGGGTTGAGCCATAAACACCTGTTCAATAAAGTCTCGAAAGAGAAATTATTGAACATAGAAAGTTGATGAATATTCTAGGAGAGATTGATTGTTAATTACAGGAGGATGGAATAAAGTTGAACCATTTGGAGAAAATGCCTTGGTGTATTTGACTCTATATGTTTGAATGATAAGAGTATTTGGGTTGTACTCGAGAGTGAGGAGCCATATAAAAGTAACTACAATGGATTAATATGGGCAAGAAACTATTTGTCATGTTTGGCGCTCAAGTTGGGACATTATATTCCAATTCCATTGTGGCTATCCTTTCAAGTAATCATTAGGTCTCAAGATACAAATTGAGTATGGTGATAAGAAATGCTTGATGATCAGGAAAATGGCAAATGCTTGGTGAGTGGGATGAATATGGTGATAAGAAACAAATTTATACATAGGATGAACAGTACAATTATGCTTACCTTGCAAGTGAAGGCTGTCAGTGTCATTGAAGGTGAGGACGAGGTTAATAATTGATGGGCATGTATGCTATCATGTATATTGTAGTTGTAATTATGTCATATTTGAACACTAATTCATATGCTTATGTTAAATGTGATGGATTTTTTCTCTATTTTACTACCATCGTGCCATTTCACTATAGATGACATTTTTCATGATTTTGGAGTTATTACATGACCGAGGTCATACATATTCTAGCTAATCATCCCATTGAATTTAATTGTCAATTATGGGAAAAAACAAGAATACAATTAGAGATGGATCAAGTCAACTCCCAATTTGACCTAGTTTGACTTTCCGAGTCAAAATGTATCTTATAAAACAAATTGCCTTAATTTTGTATTGTTTTTTATTTGCATACGACATGAGAAATATGATCCGATGCTAGAAACAAGAATTAAAATGACTTATTTTATGATATGTTAGTGGGACTTTATCTCTCTTATCCTACTCGTGGGCTTGGCCCACTAACTTTCTCCATCTTTGCCTCTCTTAGACAAATGCACCACTCTTCCTTTACATTGATTCTATAATCTAATCAAAAGCTCCTCTTAAGTATGTTCTGAAACTCTTCTTAAATTGGATAAAAAATGACACTTAAATTAGATCGAGAACGACACTTAAATCTGTTCTACAACTTCCCTTAAATCAGGTCACACATAACCGTAAAATCGGCTCGAAGCGAGCTCTAAACAGTTCGCTTAGCCAACAAATTCACTCTATTCTAATCTAGATCTAAACAGCTCCTTCATCAATCAATTGATAAGAAATGGACCAAAAACTCTTATCAGAAATCTATCTTAAGATAGATCAGAAAATCTACCTGACAGCTGATTGAAATCGACCTGATATCTGATAGAAAATTGACCTCACAACACATTAAACGAACCTAACAGATTTTCAAACAGATATCGATATAAAAACCAGATCTAAAAATACGGAAAAATGAGTCTAAAATTCCACAATTCAAATTCATGAAAAACTCTTGGATTTTTGCGACAACAATGAATGCAATTGTTATTGCTTTGATATTTCAGACTTATTCTTACATTTGAACGAATATATCTGGTTGTCTTGCATTTCCCTCTTTCCGCTGACAGATGCAGTCGTATAGAATAATACGCGCGGGTTCTATCCTCTTAATCCCTTGTAGATTTAGATTAGGGATTTAGTCTTCATTCTATGCACAGTGGTGAAAGGATAAGCTATCATTTCACCCATTGGATTTCGTTTTATTTTCCTCTGCTTTTCCTTTTTAGGTGAGTGAAAATTCTCTCTATCGAGATTCTGTATTTCATCCCTAGAGATTCTGTGTTATACCATTCATCTCTCTTCATTCATCTTTGAAAAACATCTGCACCTTGATCAGATATCTGCATCTTTGTGTCCCGTTTGATGAGACAAGTCAAGGGGGATCAACCCGAACATTACCCATACACGTTAGTTTTATCCTTCTGACAATTCTATCCATGAATTGTTCCTTTAAAAGTAACATTCAGAAATATTTAGGATTATCGACACCCTTCTGATAAGTTTTTGTCTACAAGGGGAGCTGGTTCTTTATCCTAGTTTTTCTTCTTAATCTATAGTGTGGTAGTTGAAGAGGGTCGATGGTATAGAAAAAGGATGATAAACAAACTCTCATTATGATCAACATACATTAATATTTAAAGAGCAGAGTGAGACAAATAACTGTATCAGTTAACTAAAGCATGAATGGACTAATAATGATGACGATGATGGCCAAAGAAGCAATCGGTTATCTAAAAATAGAAGTAAAATTGGGAAAGTCGAAGATGTCAAGAAACAACGGGGGGAAGCCAGAACAGGTTCAGAAGGATTTAGGATTCAAGTGGAAAACCTGGCAAGCAGGCTTGAAGGACTTCTTGGCAGCGGCCTGCTCGAACTTGTTGAGGGCCACTTCATTTTCCTCCAATCCAACCTGGACGAAGTATCTAATCCACCATGACGAGCTCCTCAATTTTGCCTATTCCATCAACAACAGATGAAGTTAAAACTCCATTTATTCCACGTTCTCAGAAAGAGCGAAAGCGAGAGACAGTTTCCAAAGAGAACTCATTTGTTTTCTACAGAGAGAGAGAAACTAACTGCTTTCTCATAGAGAAAGAAACTCATTGGTTTTCTCCGGAGAGAGAGCGAGAGACTCTGGTTCTCACATAGAGAGAGAAAGGTCTCAACCGACTGCATGGTGCATGAAAAACCAACGCGGCATGGCATGACCCATGTCGAACTTGGTGACACGGCATTTAAAAAAAACATAAATATCAATTTTTTTAAGTCCACATTTGAAAGAGAGAGTATCCGATATGACAGCTTAACAGTCTGTCTGACTTTCTCTCTCTTTTCACATGATTCTTTTCATTCTCTCTCTTTCACTCCTGATCTGACATTCATCCAAAAATAATCAGAACTTCTTATCTCTCTGGGGTTGACACATCGTGTTGACTCGAAGCACGGCCCAGTTGTGTCGTGGGCCATGCTATGACTGCAGTGGGCCACACCATGACATGGCCCAGTCAGGCCGTGGGGCGTGCTGGGAAAAACCAGCCTGAGGGGGTCATTGAGACCCCTATGTGATTCTTTGCAATCTCTCTCTTTTACTCCCTCTGATTTGACATTCATCTGAAAATAATTGGAACTTCTCTCTCTAGGGGCAACACATCGCGCTGACTTGAAGCACTGCCCAGTCGTGCCTTGGGCCATGCAAGGCCTGAGACGGCCCATGCCACGACATGGCCCAGTCGGACCATGGGCCGAGCTGGAAAAAACCAGCCTGAGGGGGTCGGTTGGGACCGAGAGAGAGAGGGAGGGAGAGATTCACTGGTTTTCTTACATAAAGCAACAGATGAAGACTGACTAATCACCCACAAGAGAGAGAAAGTCACCGGTTTTCCCCCCAGATTGAGTCACTAATCACCCCCTGGCTGGGGGGTGGGAGGGAGGGAGAGAGAATAAGAAAGAGAGCTAGAAAGAGTAAGAGACACATTGATTTCTAAGTGAAAAAAGTAAGATTAAAAGAGAAAAACTCACTGGTTTCCCAAATCTGGATAGATCAGGAACTTTAAGACGTTGTGGACCAGGGAAACCTGCAATTTGTGTTTCAAACCAACAGATGAGAGTAAGAAAAGAGAGAACATTAATATCTTGATATTTTTCATCCAATCAACAAAAAGCTGCACAGAATGAGGCCCAGAATCATATTCATAGAGCTATCAATTCAGGGTGACACTGGAATGTTTATTCAAAAAAATTTGCGAAATGGAATCAATCAGAAGATTATCAATCTCAAAAAGGATTCCCAACATAAGAAATAAAATTCAAGCGTGAAAAGCATTAAATTTAGAGAGAGATAAAGAAAGGAGAAAGGTCACCTGCGAAAATAATGACGCCATCAGAGGCTAATGATGCCAGATGAGGGAGGGTCTTGTTGAGATACCGAGGAGAGAGATAATCCAATGCATCAGAGACAATGATAAGAGAGAAAGATCTAGGACGGTAAGGGAGAGGAAATTTGATGTCAGCAACTCGGGCAATTCCTTTTTGGATGAGGCTCTTGCAGTTCCTGTCGGTGTCTTCGAGATCGTAGGGTTCTACTCCCCAAATCTCAGTGTCGTCTTCTTTCATTAACTTGGAGATCACCGAGCAGGTGTCCGGGCCCACATGGAGCACCTTGTGCATGCTGTTGCCGTAGACCTTTTGCAGTAAGGGTATGGCCCGTAGAACTTCCGAAGTACAGGTGGCACCTGTCGGTTTGATGATCATAAGTTTTTCTGTACTTTGTGTAACTCATCTTTCTCTATCATCGCCTAAGGGAATTATTTTAGACATCAACCGTCTCCGAGAGAAAGGAGAAGATTTCCAGTTGTTGCCTATCAAGTGAGATTAAGAAAATTGTTCTTCTCAAGAGAAAGAATACTGACCTTCATCTTTTACAGCCTCTCTATCACCAGTTAACCCACCTGCCCACAGCGATTTCTATCAGATAATTGACGGAAAATTTACATCTAATTTCTTAAACAGAATCGAAAAGAATAAGGCATTAATCTGCAGCGTGTAAAGAAAATCTCGAACTCTAGTTTTCCAGATACTCATTGTGGGAGTGCGATCACAAACCTGGCCCGCTATACAAGTACCAGGAAAGGAGAAAAATGCCCTGAAAGTTGAAAATAGTACTGATGAAGTTCTGAAAACCATTATGCGGAGAAGAAAGTTTTCATTCAGGAAAATGGAGCTTATATGGAAGTATACCCCCAGAATTAGACCAACTGACAGGAGAGGGGAACTCCGGGACTTCTGGTGCAATGAAGAAGCAAATGAAGCACCAGCATTTTCTTGTGGGCGCCTGCTAGGGTTAACAGGCCTCCTGGACATCGTTGCCGATCAGGACACCACTGGATCGACAATACTTAAACTGCAACTAACGAAAGAGTCTGGTCCGTTTAGTTCAGAGCACATTATACCTAAATGGCGGATTCATGCAATAAAATGGAAAATAATAAAACCTTCATCAAAGGGATATCATATAGTGCACATAAACTAAAACAACGCGGATTTATCGCGCCGAATCCTACTCTTAATCGATTTCCAGCCGATTCCTATGCGGACTCGCCACAAAATTCAGATAAAAATAAGAAAAAGAAAATAAAGTTTAGGCATTTTCCTAAATCGCAACCTGAGGCTAGGACTCCGAGAAGAAGGAAGAGAAATTACCTCCACTTTATAGATCAGTGAGCGCTCTTCATGGATCTGAGATTCTAGCGCTCAGATCTGGAGAGGGATTCGCTGGAAAAGACAACGATAACCGTAGGCCGGACCCCAGATTTAGAGCACGGATCGGACGGTGTATATATTAGAGAGAGAGAAAGAGAGAGGTTTCCTCGCATACACTGGTTCCCTAGCCCCAGAGAAATAAAGAGCGGTCTATCTCACAGACCGACCGGCTCCCCCTCAAAGGCCGTTAATTTACTCTCTCTCTCTCCCCCTCAGCGATCTGCGGTAAACGAGTTTAGAGAAAGATCATTCTCCATTCCACAGGAAAGGTCATTACCTTCTGATTTGTCTGCCCAAGGGAATGTAAATCATTCATTCTAAGATGAGTGCGTCGAGATTCATCAAGTGCGTCACCATTGGAGACGGTGCTGTCGGCAAGACCTGTCTCCTCATTTCTTACACCAGCAACACGTTTCCCACGGTGCGATTTCAAACTTTCCCTGTCTCTATCTACCCATCTCTCTCTCCTTAAAGTTGATCATAGTTCTCTCTCTCTCTCTCTCTCAACAGGATTACGTGCCCACAGTCTTCGACAATTTCAGCGCAAATGTGGTGGTCGACGGTAACACCGTAAATCTAGGGTTGTGGGATACTGCAGGTGGGATTCTAAAAAATTTTCTCTGTAGAAATTCTATAACATTTTTGCTGTGATTATGATCAGGACAAGAAGACTATAATAGGTTGAGGCCTTTGAGTTATCGCGGTGCAGACGTCTTTTTGCTCGCTTTCTCTCTCATTAGTAGAGCCAGCTATGAAAATATTTCCAAGAAGGTATGATTTTTCTTTCATGGGTTCCAATTTTTACCAATAATTTGTTTCTCCCTCATCAGTGGATCATTGAGTTGAAGCATTTTGCTGGCGGAGTTCCAATAATTCTCGTTGGAACCAAGCTCGGTACTCCCTTTCTTTGAAAGAATTTGTCGAATAACCGTGAACTTTTGCCATAATCATGAACATGAGCATGAATTTTCTTAGATCTTCGAGACAATAAGCAATTCTTCATTGACCATCCTGGCGCTGTGTCTATTTCAACAGCTCAGGTGGGGCCCGTCTTTCTCTCTCTTGCTTTCTTGTTTTCTCTGTAAACAATGTTTCACTTTCTATAGGGGGAAGAACTCAAGAGGCTGATAGGAGCTGCGGCCTATGTGGAATGTAGCTCTAAAACATTGCAAGTAATTCCTTGATTGATACTTTCTTTATGTAGATCTTTCCTCCATCCTAGTACATAACTCAATGGTTTCTTTTTTTTCCATGGTTAGAACGTGAAGGCTGTCTTTGATAATGCCATAAAAGTCGTTCTTCAGCCGCCCAAGACCAAGAAGAAGAAGAAGACATCTCAGAAGGGATGCTCCATACTCTGATCAGGAGAGAGAGAGAGAGAGAGAGAGAGAGAGAAGATGCCTAACGCACCAAATGGATTTCACCATACTCAATAATGTGAATGTTTCGTTTCTTCAACATTGTATCTTCATCTAATTCATGCTCACCAAGAAGACCGCCGGGGGGAGGGGAAAGAGAGAGAGAGAGATTAACTATAATTTATGATCTATAGGGTTCTACAATCCCAATTACAGTCTAGTTCTTGTTTCAACGATTGACCTCCTACCCCACAAATACCTCATCGTCCCTGTCCCAGCTCCATTTGCTCGGCCACTCCCCCGGGCCACTCTTCTCCGTTGCCATGTCGCAGATCCTATGATCGTCGAGACGTAGCTAGGCCAACATCCTCACCTCTCTTAGCACCACCTCCATCACCGATGATGGTATGGTCCAAAACTGCTTGCTGGTCCACCCACCCTTTTCCCACCTTTCCTCTTCCCTCCACCTTCTCCATGCATAAAGATACACATTTATAAGTTAGGCACTTTTTTCTTGTGAATAGAAATATGTGAGATTTAAATTTGTATAGAGTATAGATAGACAACTAACAATAGAACACAAAGAACCTGGTCTAGCACATCATGTAAAAGTATGATACGAGACATCAAAATACAAGAGTGTTGTGTCCTTTCCATTCATCGCTTGTACAAAGTCAAAATGTTGATATTTTTTTGTTGTCCCAAATGATGTTCTTGATTATTTTTAGACCTTCTTGCATAGGATATGTCAAGTCCACCAGCTAAAGGGAATTTTTCCAATCCTCACATAGATCCGTTAATTGATGATTTCACATCAAATGGATTGTACAATGGAGGGGCTGAAAGAGAAAAAGAGAGAAGAAATTGACAATCAAAACTCACCAAGCATTAGTGTCATTTTTAGGCAAAAGCTTTATCATGTTCCTAATATTAGGTTCCTACTATACCTTTGAAGGGTTTGATCATGAAAGATAAAAATTGAATGATTTATTGAATAGAGACCTACAAGAATCAAATCTCTCCTTGAGCTAAACATTAGGATTTTGATACTACATTTTAATGGATTTCCTCCTGAGCTTGATATTTTCTATTTATTAGAAAATCTTTCATGATAATCCTAGTAATTTCATCTTCACAATTGAAACCCAATGTCTGATCCATAAAAAAAAGAGAATAAGGGTATCTTAATAGCATTATTGGATCCATTTTTTGAACAACGTATGTTACCGTCCTTGAGGATATTCATTTGAATTTTAATAAGAGGGAGAATTTTGATATTGTGAGTGCAAGTAAAGTGTTGGAATTCTTCCAAGTCAATAGGCAGATTGTAGTAGTCCATGTATATCCTTTGTGGTCACCCTTCTCAATGCTAATTTTTTTGTTGAGAATTTGAATATTCTTATCTCAGAAGATCTTACAAAGTCCAATTAAAGTATGTTTCAAAAGATTTTCTATCAAGTACAAAAAATCTCGTAGGTCAACATTCAAGAAAGCTTCCTTTATTTTATTCTTCCCCTTATTTTACTATCCACTATCTTACATGTCTTAGATCCTCCACTTATTTTATAATTGTCCGAGGACTATGAGTAATCTTGATGAAGATGTATTTTATGGTCGCATTGCCTCTCATTCGTAGAACCAGCTATGAAAATATTTTGAAGAAGGTATGACTTCTTCTTTCATGGGTTCCAATTTTTCAGAATAATTTGTTTCTCCCTAATAAGTGGATCCATAAGTTGAAGCATTTTGTGGCTGGAGTTCCAATCATTCTTGTTCGACCCAAGCTCGATACTCCCTTTCTTTAAAAGAATTTGTTGAATAACCATGAACTTTTGCCATAATCATGAATATGGGCATGAGTATCCTTCAGATCTTTCGAGAAAATAAGCAATTCTTTGTAGACCATCTTGGCGATGTGGCCACCTCAACAACTCAAGTGGGGCCCAGATTTTCTTTCTCTTCCTTTTTAGTTTTCCATGTTTCCCTCCCTCAAAGTGACAAAACTAAAGAGGATGAGTTGCGGCCTATGTGAAGTGCAGCTCTAAAATGCTCAGTGACAGAGATTTCCATGTAAACAATGTTTCTCTCCCTCAAGTAATTTCTTGATTGATACTTTATTTATTAGATAGTTCTTCTATACTAGTATAAAACTCAATGCTTTCTTTTTTTATTAGTTAGAATGTGAAGTTTGTCGTTGATAATGCCATAAAAACGTTGTGCTTCAGCTGCCCGAGACAAAGAAGAAGGCATGCTCCATACCGTAGCCAAGAAGAGAGAGAGAGGATGCCTAACAAGATAAATAGGGTTTCACCTGATAGATATTATCTAGACTATAAACCATTCAAACTTCTATGTATCTCATTTATGTTTAATGAAATAAAATTTATTTATTGTCATCCTTGTGTGATGTTTGTAATGAAGTCTATGAGCATACAATGACTAAGTGAATTATGATGAGATTATAATATAATGATCATAATCTTTAAATATATATTCTAAACATTGCTATTCGTGAGAAGGAATTATCTTAAAAGAATAGCATTGTCTGATTTAACATTATCTTAAAAGTATGATTGATCTTGTGACCATTGATGTAGGGACACCAAAGATAGATAACAATTGCTTTTTGGAGAAAGAGTTCATTTAATTGTTTTGTATGAATCCCTAAATGATATTACCTAAATATTAATAAGATTTATTCATGTCATGATTGCATATATAGTCCTTTGACTTGAGACACCAACAACATCTTATAGATGGATGGCCATGTTTTGACTAAAACTTATTAAACCCTAGCCAGGGGATCTCAAAAACTTTTATATATTAAATACGACATCAAGTTCTCAAAGGTGAAATGTGTAGTCAAGATGGGATTGTCCACCCTCATTATTTGAGAAGATTGACTCAAGGAATGAGATGTGATAAAATCTTTGGCAAAGATAGTGAAAATATTATAGAAGTTCATGAAAATTTTCTCCACACATCAATATTAACCTGAGTGACTAATTAGGATTTAACAGTTGACCATAACCTAAGTTACTCATGAGTCTCGTGGGGATGAAAGATTATAAGTACGCAAAAACCAATGACGAGAAGGTTCCATGTGAGAGTTTTTATATACTACATATTTCTTAGGGCATGTAGTTATAGCTTGGCACCCAATGAGCTAACAAATCAATTTTGTCGATTGAGTTAAATTAATCCTTCATTAATTAATTAATTTTTGGATGTTGATAAAATTAATAAAGGTTATCAAATAACGTGTTATTGGGTCTATAGAGTCATTAACTAGTGAGATTTACAGACTTAGATGGTCACACACATAAGATCTATGAACATTGTTAGATGTAGACATAATTATAAAGGTTTTTATGAAAAGTTCACATCCCTAGCCTCTATAAATAAGGGGAAAATGACCACAACTCTTGATACTCATGCAAGCCTTGTGAAAATTCTTTTTATTCTTCTCTTTCTTTCCTTAGTGAAGAGTTTTAAAGAGAAGATTTGACCATCAAACGATCGTGTGGATCTTGCTAGAGGCTAGACACTTGAACATCTTTGGGAACTCTTTTTAGTGAACCCTAAAAATATGGATTCTAGTATATACTAGATTATATGATCATCAGTTCTTGGTGCCTCGGTGTTTGTAATATTCGATTTAATAAATTTCACAACGTTAGATGTTTTGATAAAAAATTTAAGGCCTATTGACCTCATACTAAATAATGTGCAGGTTTGTTTTCTTTGACATCATATTTTCATCTACTTCATGCTTTTACCAAGAAGAGAGATGGAGAGGGGGGGAGAGAGAGAGAGCGAAATTAGCTCTAATTTGCTATAATCTAGGGTTCTATAGTCTCGATCACTCTATGGTTATTAGCCAAATGGGAGGTTAGTAGACCTAATCTTCTTCAATCTTTGTGTTTAGTTGGCTCAACACTCACAGCTCCACAAGGATGACATGTTCTTAACATGGTAAAAAACATGGGTTCACTTGCATCTCTTATCGTGAGATCTTAGTACGCCCTTGGTTGGAACCTTACTAAGAGTTTTGTCCAATTGACTTTTGAAGCCTACCGCCATCAGTGACGACTCTGGGGGCCTCGACAATGAGAAAAAAAACACATCTGCATCATGATAACTTAGAGACCTCAACCTATTATAATCCTCTTGTCTTGATAATCACAAAAAAAATAAATTTATAATTTTCTAGGGAGAAACAATTTCAAAATCCCACCTACATTATCCCACAACCTTTCATTTATGGTGCAAACAAATCGACGACCACATCTCCACTAAATTTTTCAAAGAGAGAGAACCACAAATCAATTTTAGGGAGAGGAAGATGGGTAGAGAGAGAGGGAAATTCTAAAATTGTACCATGAGAAATGTGTTACTTTTGTAATAAATGAGGAGGCAAGTCTTTTTCGACGAAGCTATATCTAATGGTAACACACTGGATGAATCTAGACACATTCATCTCAAAATAAATTTACATTCCCTTAGAAGATCAATCAAAAGATAATGACCTTTTCCCCAAAATGAAGAATGATCTTTCTCTAAATGTGTTTTTCTCATTGTTTTTTATGCCATAATTGTTTGAATTGGAGGGGATAGACAGAGAGAGAGAGAGAGAGAGAGAGAGAGAGAGAAAGTCAATCAACAAATACATGAGAGAACCAGTATATGAGAGAGAGAAACAAGGAAATAAGGTTTGTTGGGTAGAAAGAAAACCTCTATCTTTCTATCCCAAAAATGAGATTAATTGATAGTATATTGTCTATCTTATTTGTGTACTAAAGTTGGGATCCTGCAAAAGGGCTAGCAAGCTTGTCAATGAGAGTGAGAGGGCTTGAATCATGATATAAAGGAATGAGAGAAAATTAAGAGGAAGGGGCTCTCATTGTCTTTTCCAGCGAAATTAAAATATAGATTGAGATCATTGTTTTTTTATGAGAGAATCTGTTGGAGGGAAGGGGTACAGAAAGAGGTAATGGCTATGCTATGGAACCCATCTATCATGGAAACATACAGAAATGAGGAGGAAGGTCTTACCCATAGTGACATGTCCAATGGTGACGCACATGATTAATCTTGACGCACTCATCTTAGTATCAATTTACATTCCATTGGAAGACCTATCAGAAGATAATGATATTTCCCCCAAAATTAAGAATCACCTTTCTCTAATCACTCTTTTTCAACGTTAGAATCAAATGAATCAGGAGGGATAGAGAGAATGAGAAAGAGAGAGCCAATCAATGGCTATGCGAGGAAGCCATCTATGGGAGAGAGAGAAACACATAAATGGGTTTGTTGGGTATAAGGGAAACCTCTCTTTTTCTATATGTTTAATGATATTAATTGATAGCATATGGGTCATTTGATTTGCGCACTAAAGCTGGGGTCCTACTAGCGGCCTAGCAAGCTAGTTAGTTGGAGTGTGAAGGCTTGAATTATGATATACATGAATGAGAAAGAATTAAGATTAAAGGGATATCATTGACTTTTCTAAGGAAATCTATCTCCTGATCCATATCATTATTTTTTAGTGGCAAAATCAGTTACAGGGGAGGGAGAGAGAAAGAGGTAATGGCTATGCGAGGGAACCAATCTCTAAAGGAGATATGAAGAAACGAGGATGAAGGTTTTGTTGACGACATTGTCTACAATGGTGATACACGATGAGTCTTGATGTGCTCATCTCATAATTGATTTATATTCCCTTCACTTGATTGATCAAAAGATAAGACCTTTTTCCCATAATGAAGAATGATATTTCTCATAATGTATTTTACTCATTGTTTTTAATGCTAGAATAAGCTGAATGGAGGGGGGGGGAGAGAGATCAGTCGAGTGTTGTGCAAGGGAATAGATTTGTGTGTGAGAGAGAAAGAGGGAAATGCATTTATTGGGTAGAGTGGAAACCTCTCTCTTTCTAACTCTGTAATCAATTGATAATATACTGAGCGTGCGATATGTGCACTAAAGTTGGGACTATCAAAACGGCCTAGCAGGCTTGTCACTCACAATGCGAAGGCTCTAATCATGAGATGAAAAAACGAGAGAAGATCAAAAGGAAGGGATTCTGAGTCTTTTCTAGTGGAATCCATCTCCAGATCAATATCATTATTTTTTTATGTCAAAATTGGCAGGAGGAGAGGGGGCGAGAAAGAGGTAATGGCTACGTAAGGGAATCGATCTCTCATGGGGATAAAAAGAGATGAGGAGGAAGGTCTTTCTAGTAGCACCATCTCAAATAGTGACACACTTGATGAACTCAACATGCTCATCTAGAATTTATTTATATTCCATTGTAGATCAATTAGAAGATAATGACCTTTACCCCAGAACGAAAAATAATCTTTCTCTAAATGTGTTTTCCTCATCGTATTTTGATATCAAAATCAGTTTATTTGGGCGGGGGAGAGAGTGAGTGAGAGAGAGAGAGTCAGACAACAAATTTGCTAGAGAGCTGGTTTATGAGAGAGAGAAACACAGAAATAGGTTTGTTGGGTAGAACAAAAACTTCTCTCTTTATATCTTTGTAACAATATTAATTGACAGTATATGGAGCATTTGATTTATGCACTAGAACTGAGGTCTTTCCCACAACCTTGTGGGCTTGTAATGAGAGTGTGAAGGCTCAAATCATGATTGAAAGGAATGGGAGAAGATTAAGACTAAGGGACTATCATTTTATTTTCAAGCAAAATACATCTCTAGATCAAGATCATTATTTTTTTATGCCAAAATAGATTGGAGGAGAGGGGGAGAGAAAGAGACCTTTGGTGTGTCCCCATTAGGGTTTGACTAACGTCATTCAGTACCATTAGCTCACGACACCGTCATCCAATGCCAACATCCAGTACCCAAAACTGTCATCGAGTTTTGGATATCGAATATCAGATTGTTGATGAGAATAGGTATGGTACTGGACAACAATAGTAGAGTACCAATACCAGATGATGTATGACGGTATTGGATGATGGATGATGGTACTGGATAATGGACGACGATACTAGATGACAGACGATGGTATTGGGTGATGGTACAAGAAAATGGAGAAGCCTTGAATTTGTTCCTCCTCTCCGTATCATCTTGATTCTTCTTCTTTTGAAAACTCCCGAATACTTCATTTCCAGGGCTTGTCTTCTCTTCCTCCATTTTAACCTTCTTCTTCTGCAATTCTTCTGAGTTGTCGTTGATCTCGCTCTTGGGTTTCATCTTCTTCTCGGACTTCTCTTTTTTCTTCTCCTAAATCTCTTTCCTTTCTTCTTCTTCTTCTACTTCTCTCTCCATTGTGTTCTTCATCATTAATGAAACCCCGATTTCCCTCCTCTGCAAAAAACTCCATAACTAACTGCATCTTCAATCTTTTACTCAATTAATGCTCCTCCACTCTTCATCTCCATGATGTAAAGCGAGTCCACTCTCATCTCCTTTCTAGTGGCTTTCTTTTTCAGAACCCATCTCTCCATATCAAGCTTAAGAAAGCTTATAGAGCTTTGTCGTGCTCGACTATGACGAATCGAGACCGAGTGTTTGTTGAAAACACACAGTCAAGAGTCAAAATAAAGTCCAAACTTGCCAATTTCAAGATTAATTCACGAATTGAGGGGTATAATGGTAAATAAGGGTCGATTCCACAGGGAATTAGGGAATTTTTTTATGATATCTTCGAATTTGATCAAATCGGACGATCAAATGATGATAGAAATTGGGCAATTTTATATTTGATGAAAGAGGACTCAAAGACGAATCTACGGAATCAAAAATCACTGAATTTGGATTTGATTTCGCGGAGAAATCATTGAATGAACAGAGGTGATTTTTCCGAAAATAAAAATCTCAAAAATCTGAAATTAAGACTGAAATTAAATCAAATTAAGATTCTAAAATGAAATTAAAAACTATACGAAGATAGATTAGGATAAAACATGATCACTAACCCACAATTGTGATCAAATTGATCCAATTAATTGCTGGAATCAAGTATATTCATCAAAATTCAAAACATCGTGATCGTGGAGTTGAAGCGTCGATTTCTTCCTCATCGATCGTCGAAATCTTGATCTCAAGCACTCCGTGGACGTGGAAATGAGTCTAGAAGTAATTGGGAACAAGAGGTTCAAGAGATTTTGTGTCTAAACAGTTCGATTGACTCGAATTGCTCACGAATGTTTAATATCGTCGAAGAACATCTCAATTTACAAGCTAATTTGGGCGTAACCTTCCAATCGTCGGTTCATCTTCGATCAACGGCTCTGATGAAGCGCATTGGATGCTAATCATTGCGATTAAGTCATGGCCGTTGGATCGCAGATGGACCGCCGAAATAATGCCATGTCGCGTACGTTATAAAAACGTATTGAATGCTCGTTGTTGGATCATGATCGGAAGATTCAAATGCGCTCCGTCGATTCTAATCTCAATCGTTGTAACTCCTTTGATCAACGGCTGAGATCAAATCGTTTAGAAAATGATTCGCCGACGAATCAGGATGTGCCACGTACCCCCCGCGTTTAAGTGATCATCAACGGTCACGATTCTTCGCGCGATCGGACACTCTATATGCTGCCATGTCACTTCGCGATCATGACCGTTAATCACGACGCGATCAGACGATCTAGATCGCACCACATCACCTGTGCACTTTAAAATATCTAGAAAATTGATTTTTAATTAGAAAATTTGATTTTTACTTCCAGAAAATCCTTAAAAATTCATTAAAAAATCAGAAAAAATCCTAAAAATTAGAAAAATTCATAACTGTCAAAATATAACTCCAAATTAATCCAAATTTCTTTCATTTGATCAGGAATATAATTATCTATCATTCTAAAAAGTCAAATTTAAGAAATAACAAGAGATTTAATTTCTATTTCAAAAATACATTCATTTCTTTAATATTTTAAAACTTTGAAAATAAAATGAATGTATAGAAAATGATTTATCTTATTATTTAACCTTAAAAAATAATTATAATCTCAAGTAAAAATGGGTTATGAAATTATTTATCTTTTAAGTCATCATAATTAGCCCTAAATGAATGTATTTTGAGATTATAATGACTTTTTCATATAATGATAGATAAACACTCATAAATATGATAACATGCATAGGAATGAAATCTTTTATGCCTTAATACGCATAAATAATCATGTATTATCGTGTCTAATTAGCGTGTTATCAGACTACAGAGTACTGAAGAAAGAATGCCGAAAGATTAGAGAGATTAGATAATAGAGAGAATAGACTCTATTTGAGAAATTAGAATAGCGTGATGACGATATCCAATATCGATATCTACACTTTTCTAATTTGTGTCGTTAGCGGATAGCGGTATCGGATATCTTAACAATACTCGATATCGACATCCATCTATTGATATCCGACATTCGGATGTCGTATCAAGGAACTGTAGGTATCGGGTACCATTTAGGACCCTAGAAGTACCCAATTCCGTTACTTCCACAGATACCAGTATTCGATATCGGTATCTAAATAGTAAAAGCCTAGTCCCCATACCTAATGTTAAGAGATTTCAAATTGATTGATTGAAATCTGACCATCTCATATGTGCACTAATGTAGGGTCATGTAGATAGCCTAGTGAGCATCTGTAAGATAAAAGAAAGAAAAAGAGAAAGATACATTTTTTTTGGCACAAGGGAAACCTTGAGGGTCTAGAGCAAAGGGGATGTGTCTACCAGTCCCATGGCTCGGTGGAGCCCCTCTTCTTCCTCCGAGGAATTCACATATTGACCATGATGAAATATGTAAGTAAACCCATGTTGGCAATGTAAAGAGCATGGCAGTGTTGAGCTGTGACTCATCCTTATAGGGGTGGCAAGGTTATGGAGGCCGAGATAGGTCTCGACGTCGTGGCATTTAATCTCAATGACTTCTCCTTCCTTGTCCTCATGGAACTTGTACACCATGACATGGTCATAGGCGCGGTGTTGTCCAGATTCATTCCCCAATGGATAAACAGACAAAGATGAAGTGCAAGTAGTCACGGAGGCAGTTTCAGTCGTAAAGGCCATAACATGCAGATATGTGATGGCATCGGCGATGTTGGAGGCTGAGATTCCCCACGTGGCTTTTCTACCATGCGTCGTGCATGGGGCACTTCTTGCCTTTCCTCTACCTTGCTGAATCACTCGCCTCTCCCGGCTGCATCGTCACTTTCATCTTCTCCATACTGTTTGTCTCCGCCGACGAGGCTAGCCATATCACCTCCTTCGTCTCCTCTTCCCCATCATTTTGTCGCCTCGAGTTCTCCCTCTCTCCCGTTGAACCCGACCCCTTCACTATCCAGTTTGAGAGAATTAGTGACGCACTTGACGAGACGAAACCGCGAGGTTGTCGATTTCAAGCGGTATCGCGTCAAAAATAATACCGAACTTACCAATTTGGGGAATTAAGAGAGAATTGAGGGGTATAATGGTAAATACGGGTCGAATCCACAGGGAATTTAGGTATTTTCGAGATATCTTTTGGAATTTGGTCAAATTGGACGATGAATTGAGGTGAGAAATTAGAGAAAATGGTGTTTTTAGAAAGATAACTTCAAAACGAATCCACGGAATCAAGAATCATCGAATTTGGACTTGATTTCGCGGAGAAATCGAAATTTGAAGTAGAGAGAAATTTTCGGAACTCGCGAAGAACACACTTGAAATTGAAATGAAATTAAACTTAAATTGAAGTCCTAATCCTAAAATTGATGATACATGACGATAGATAAGAGGATAAACTTGTTTTCTAACCCGAGATAACGATCAAATCGATCCAATTGATCGCCGGATCGACGGCTCTTCATTCCGCGAATTCAAACGTGAACATCGGTGTTCAAAAGACAAATTCTCCTCGCACGATCGTCGAAATCTCTCTTATAAACACTCCGTGGACGCCGAATCTTGTCTAGAAGTGATTACAAAAGAGAGATTCAAGAGAAGATGCAAATAGATAGGTCAATTAGATCGAAACTCTCAAGAATGAGTACAAACGACGAAGAACTCGTCGATTTATAGCCCAAATTGGGCGAAACCGTCCGATCAATGCGTTAGGCTCGATCAACGGTCCAGATTAAATGCTTTAATTAGTGAAACGTTACGAATATATCACGATCGTTAGATCTCCGATGGACGCTCCAGATGCATCCTCGCGATTTGCGCTATAAAACGCCTCGAAACGGCGCCCGTTGGATCGCGATCTAACGCTCCAGATGCGTTTGATCGCGTGAAATCGTGGCCGTTATAATTAGAATAATTAAGGCACGTGCTTGATGATCTCTGGTGCACCCGGCGTACACGCGATCGAAGCGTTGTGATGCTGCCACGTTTCGCCTCATCCGACCGTTATAACTCTTTTTTTAGAAACACGTGTTTTGATCACGATCAGTGGTCCGTGTCCACGTGATCGACGCCCACCGATCGATGAATCGCCCGATCCGACGCTCTGTGTGCGTCCACGTCCCCTGCATTAAAAGAAAAGCGTGTGGGTTAGTCCCACACAGTAAAAATCTATTCAAACCGTCGGGTTTATAAAACCCGACGGTTCGTATGGGTATGACCCTTCCCATATAGGGAAGGCCAAAGACCCATTTATACTTACGATAATGACTAATATATATGTATATATATATTACGCGCCACGTAGGCACTGCGCGGGTCCGCGTGGTGCTGCCACGTGGCCTTGCGTGCCACGTCGCATCCACGCGGGTCTCGCGCCATTTTTGCGAATTTTTAATTTTAATTTTTTTATTATTTTAACGTTTTAAATAGAAAATAAAATCAGGAAAATTTAGAAAAAATCCCTAAAAATTGTAAAAATCATATCTTTTAAAATACAACTCCAAATTAATCCAAATTTCTTTCATTGGATCTGAAATTTAATTATCTATCATTCTAAAAATTTAAAATATTTAAATAACAAGAAATTTAATTTATATTTCAAAAATACATTCATTTCTTTAAGATTTTAACTTTAGAAAATTAAATGAATGTTCATAAATATGATTTCTCTCATTATTTAACTTTAAAAACCATTCATAATCTCAAGTAAAGATGGGTTATAAAATCATTTATTATTAATTTATCATAATTAACCCTAATTTAGTGCATTTTGAGATTATGGCATAAATATGTATAGAATGATAGAAATGCACTCAAAGTATGATAACATGCACATAAATGTAATGTTTAATGCCTTAAATTGCATTAATAATCATGTTTTATCATGTTAAGATTGCATGTTATCAGCACTCCACCTCCTTGACCCCATCCTCTCGTCTGCCCCTCCTTCCCTATTTGCCATTGTCGTGGACGTTTTCTTTACCTCCTCCTTCGCCCCCATTGCATGCACCATCTCCCTCCTCGTCTACATCAACTCCGTCTCTTGTGCACCCATGCTTTCTGTCGTAGTCTCCTTTGGCAAAGAAAAATATATCCTCGACCTGACGGAGCATTAGCCCACCAGCGCACTCCCCCAGGCATTGCGAGACCACAAACACCCATTCCCAATTCAGTTATGCGAGAACAAGAAGTGTTGGGATTTGGGGCTCGAAAAGCTCTCCAAATTTGGATCCAAAATAATGATTGCAGCGGAAGGTGTTGAATCAAAACATTCAACATCGTTGAAGCACCAAGAATAGATGATCTCATCATCCATTCTAGGTGATCCTATCATCTAGTATAGAATAAAATTCATACTTACTTGGATCATTTGAAAAAGTTCTTCAACCGTTCAAGCATCCGGCCTCTAGCGGTATCCACACAGTCTCCAGACGATCGGATCTCCTCTTGAACACTCGTCACCACAAGAGGAAGAGAAGAGGGAGGAGAAGTTCCACTAGGCTTGCATGGGCACCTCTATTATGGTCGTTCTCCCCTTATTTATAGACTTTGGGAATGTGAACTTTTCACAAAAACCCTTATTATTATGTCTATATCCACCGACATCCATTGACCTTATGTGTGTGACCCTCTAGGTCCATATATCTCGCCAGTCAATGACTCTATCAACCCAATAACACTTATTGGTCCTTCTTATCAATTAACTATATCAACATATAGATTAATTGAATAAGGATCGATTTAACCCAATCGACAGGTTGAGTCGCCAGCCCGGTGGGTGCCAAGCTACACCACGTGCTCTAGGAGATATGGAGTATATTAGAACTCATTCATGGAACCCTGCCGTCATTGGTTACCGTGTACGTATAATCCTTCATCCACACGAGACTCATGAATGACTTAGGGTATGGTTAATTGTCAAACCCTAATCCGTCACTCAATTTAGTACTGATGCGAGTAGGAAATTATTGAGAACAACTTCTCTAATATTTCCGCTACCTTGGCCAAGGATTTAACCGCATCTCATTCCTTGAGTCGATCTCCTCATATACCGAGGGCGGATGATCCCATCTTGACCACACAATCATCTTCGTGGACTTCATGTCGTATCCAATATATGACGTTTTAGATATCCCGTGACTAGGGATTCGTAAGTCATAATCAAAACACGATCATCCATCCACAAGATGTCTTTGGTGTCTCAAGTCAAAGGACCACATACACAACCATGACATGAATCAACCTGATTGACAATTAGGTATATTACCATTCAGGGATTCATACGGATCAATTCAGTGAACTCTTTCTCCAAAGAGCACCCACTATCTATCCTTAGTGTCTCCACACCGATGGCTATAGGATCAGCCATACTCATCATATGAGATGGATCAGATAGTGTTATTCTTTCTGGATAATTCGATGTCCTTCTCGAATATCTCACGAATAGGAATATTTAGAACATATGTTTAAAGACTAGTGATCACTATATTATGATCTCATCATAATTCACTTAGTCATTGCACATGCTCATGGACTTCATTGCAAACATCACACAAGAATGGCAATGAATAAATTTCATTTCAATGAACATAAACAAGATTGATGAAAGTGTGATTGGCTTATAGGCCACATAATATCCATCAAGAAGGCCATGCCAGACGTCGACGGGATCATTGTCAACACATGGGAGGCGTTTGAGGCTTTGGCGAAGTTGCATTTGGCCTCCTTCCAGTCATTCCCCTTTGGCCCCTCGTCCCCTCTCGCAATACAGACGCTCCCACTGGCTCGACTCGCACCCGGATTCCTAGGTGGTCTATGTGGCCTATGATAACATGCATATTTAACTTGAATTCTTATCATATTTAACTAATATTCATGCTTATCTTATATAATTATGATGCATGTTATCATAGTTTTATAAATTTTCTCTATTAGTATGTCATTTTACTAAAGTCCATATTTTTGTATTATTTAGGGTTAATTATGTGTTTTAGTGATGTTTGATCTTTTGAAAGGTTAAATAATTATAAATTAACCACTTTCCTTGATTTAATATTATTGTACATTCATCCTATTTTCTTGCTTGGATATATATTTTAGGTGGCATGATATTAAAGATGAAGAAATTTGTGATCCAATGGAGAAAATTTGAGTCAAAAAGGAGTTCTCGAAATGAAGTTATGAATTTATGAATTTTTCATATTTTTCAAGATTTTATTTTGATTTTTCAAGTATTTTTTAAGAATTATTTCATTAAAAAAATCACAAAAAATCGTAAAAATTGCTCGGGACCCGCGCGATGCGAACATGTAGCGGAGCCACGCGAGCCCACGTGGACCCACATGGTGATAGATATTATGTGGCCTATAAGCCAATCACACTTTCATGTATCTTGTTCATTGAAATGAAATTTATTCATTGCCATTCTTGTGTGATGTTTGCAATGAAGTCCATGAGCATGTGCAATGACTAAGTGAATTATGATGAGATCATAATATAGTGATCGCTAGTCTTTAAACATATGTTCTAAACAGTCCTATTCTTGGGATATTCGATAAGGACATAGAATTATCTGGAAAGAATAACACTATCTGATCCATGTCATATGATGAGTATGTCTGATCCTATAGCCATCGGTGTGGAGACACTAAGGATAGATAGTGGGTGCTCTTTGGAGAAAGAGTTCACTTAATTGATCCGTATGAATCCCTGAATGGTAATATACCTAAATTATCAATCAAGTTGATTCATGTCACTGTTGTGTACGTGGTCCTTTGACTTGAGACACCAAAGACATCTTGTGGATGGATGATCGTGTTTTGACTATGACTTACGACCCCCTAGCCACGGGATCTCCAAAACGTCATAGATTGAATACGACATGAAGTCCTCGAAGGTGATTGTGTGGTCAAGATGGGATCATCCGCCCTCGGTATATGAGGAGATCGACTCAAGGAATGAGATGCGATTAAATCCTTGGCCAAGGTAGTGGAAATATTAGAGAAGTTGTTCTCAATGATTTCCTACTCGCATCAGTACTAAATTGAGTGACGGATTAGGGTTTGACAATTAACTATACCCTAAGTCATTCATTAGTCTCGTGTGGATGAAGGATTATACGTACAAGGTAACCAATGACGGTAAGGTTCAATGAGTGAGTTCTAATATACTCCATATCTCCTAGAGCACGTGGTGTAGCTTGGCACCCACCGGGCTGGCGACTCAACTTGTCGATTGGGTTAAATCGATCCTTAGTCAATTAATCTATATGTTGATATAGTTAATTAATAAGAAGGACCAATAAGTGTTATTGGGTTGGTAGAGTCATTAACTGGCGAGATATATGGACCTAGAGGGTCACACACATAATGTCAATGGACGTCGGTGGATATAGAGATAATAATAAGGGTTTTTGTGAAAATTTCACATTCCCAAAGTCTATAAATAGGGGGAGAACGACCATAATAGAGGTGCCCATGCAAGCCTAGTGGAACTTCTCCTCCCTCTTCTCTTCCTCTCGTGGTGGCGAGTGTTCAAGAGGAGATCCGATCGTCTGGAGACTGTGTGGATACCGCTAGAGGCCGGACGCTTGAACGGTTGAAGAACTCTTTTAAATGATCTAAGTAAGTATGAATTTTATTCTATACTAGATGATAGGATCATCTAGAATGGATGATGAGATCATCCATTCTTGGTGCTTCCACGATGTTGAATGTTTTGATTCAACACCTTCCGCTGCAATCATTATTTTGGACAAATATTTGGAAAGCTTTTCGAGCCTCAGATCCCAGCACGTGGATGCCTATGTGGTGCGATAAGATAATTGGGCTGATAGGCGTTGGGCCCACAAAAAGCATAGGGGGGCGTACTTGGCCCATTTGGGTGATGCAAAGGCTTATACGCCTTCTACATAATATACTCGTTCATCTCACTTGATTTTCTCCTTGTGGGATTATGTGCTTCTTTTGCAAGTGACGTGGCAGCCCGAGATGCGTCACATGAAATCTCTTTGATCGATGTGCGTCGATCGCATGGACTCCAGTCCACTCGATCACAATCAAAGAACGTGTGTAATCATGAGCCGCTAATCACTTAAGTGACATCGGACCGTCGCGAGTTAATCGTGCACTTGGAAAACCATGGAGTGACACTTGGCCACGTAAGGATGCTCCAATGAAGATCAAACAATAGAAATCAAGGAGGAGTGGAATCTGCATCGTGGGATCTTGGGCCATCAATTTCGCGCAATCGCTGTCGTCCAAATAATCTTTAGCGAATCGGACGACGTAGAATTTTCCTGATAAAATATCTATAAATTGATGTTCTCTCTCTTTCTAAACTGAATTTTGATTGAAATGTGAAGAAATTAAGCGTTTTTAGAGCAATCTTAAGTTCTTCGTGATTCCCTTGCGTTCTAGAGTTAATTGCGATCATATTGAGGCAGGGTTAATCACGAATCATTGCATAAAACGGTCGGATTCGTCCCTTGAACGCCGAACGCACGTAAAAAAAAACCGGATCAATAATCTTCAATCAACGCAATTTGAAGCACAATCTACTCGTCAATCGGGTTAGTAGTGTGATTCCTTCGTAATCCTTGTAATTTCTATAGTTTAGATTAGATTTAGATAGGTAATTAGAGTTTAGGAATCAGAAATTTCATCATTTCACCCAAATTTGATCACGGATTTTTGCTAATTTTCTAACAAGGATTTCTCCCTGATCTTAAGTCCAAATTATTCGATTTTAGTTTCATTAGATTTCTTGTTTCATCAGCTTTCCGTGGATATCTGATTCGTAAAATTTCATCAATATTTGGCCCTTCAATTTAATGTTTGACCAACTGATGTTTATTTTCAATCCAAATTTGGGGGTTGACTTTAGAGGGCGATTACTCCTAATTTATAAGGTGAAATTCGACCATTTTAGTTTTTCTAGAATCTTCTAATTGTAAGCTTTCTATTCAATGATTTTGACTGAGATCTTCATTTCAGGAATTTTCTTATTATTGATTTTTAATAAATCATAATAAATCTAATTCTTCTCTTAAAATCACATATTTTCTATTAAAATTCTCTATTTTCTCCCTAGTTTCTGAAAATATAATTTTTTTAATATTTTCTCAACTTTTTCCTTTCTGATTTTATAGAAAGTCAAAGTCAATGCTTTGACCTTGAATTTTGACTTTTCTTCTCAAAATATATTTTAAATTTCTTAAATGTCTTCACTCATATATCCATATTATTTCCATTAATAACATATCACTTTCATTTCTTAAAAACCTTAATTAGACCTAAGTGTGACCAAGTCAACCGTACTTTCTGTAATTCGACCGGATCTTTTCACTGTACTTGATTTAATATCTTTAAATGATTTTTCAGTTCGTAATTATAAATTTTATTTGACTGATCTCACGATCCATGAACAATGAGGAGGCAGAACAAGACGCCCGATCCATGGAGGAGATTATGGGAGATGGGTTCCTGGTAGACATGGTCGTTCTGTTCGCATTGTGAGAATGTGTGCGTTCTGTTCTCTTTTGAGAATAGAACATTTTCAAATTCACACAGAGAACCGCACACACCCGTGTGCAGTTCGTTATGTGCGAATTTGTGCGAATTTTGTGAGCAGAACTCTAATTTTTTCAAAAGAGATTAATTCAGTCTACAATAGAGGAAGAGATCTGGAGAAATAGGAGAGAGAAAGAGAGAGAGACGTGTGATGAAATATTTTCCTTGTTGGTAGTGGCCCAGGCGACCACTTTGCATGGTCAACCTTGCTGCCCCATTTATCTCGCTGATCAACATGAGTCACAATTTTTTCTCCCGTCAAGGATACTGCTTTCCATTCGCCGAGGCTCTATTTGTGAGCAAGGGCTTCATCTTCACAATCTGCTCTTCATCAACTCGCATCCTCTTCGCAGACAACCCAGCTTCAAAGAAGCGCGCCAAAGGCTCCTCCATATAAGCCAATCCTTTCGTGACGGTCATGGACGTGGCGATCTTCTCCTCCAACGGCTTCAAGACATGATCCCTGGCCAGCGCGGAGGCAAGCTGCACGAGCTCCTGCTAAAACTCGCTAAGTCTTGCGTCCTCATTAGCCTCTTCTTTTCTGATGCGAAGCGGAGTCGACAGTTTTGCTGCAGAAAATGATCAGTCTTAGCGAATATGTGAACTCAGAGAGAAAGAGAGAGGGAAGAGAAAGAGGAACATACTTGGGCAGTCTGTCCTGGGCTCTTTCCTCTGCAAGACAACGTCGAAAGTTCCAGCCCAAGAGTCTCTTTTAGTCAGGAAAGGTGAGGGGAGATTGAAGAGCTTCTTCACCGTGGCTGGAATGGAGGAATGCTCAAATTCTGACGTGAGAAAGGGTTTCCCGTTTGGACTGTGAAGAACTGCATGGATTCAGAGAACGTTGTTAAGATAAACTGCATATTGAGAGAGCTCAGAAAAAATATAAACCCTAAAACCAGAGTAACCAGGAAAACACGAACCCTAATTGAGATAACCCAGTAAAACACTAACCCTAATCCAGAGACCCTGGTAAAACAAAACCTTAAATCCGGACAACCTGATTCAATACAAACCCTAAATCAGAGCATCCAGAAAAACACAAGCCCTGATTCAGAGAACCTAGTTAAATCCTATTCAAAAAACTCAGTCAAATATGAAACCTAATTTACAGAACCGGTAAAACACGAACTCAAGCTCTCAAAACACCACCAGTAAACTCACCAGTACCCTTCTCGATCCACGGAGAAACCAAGATTGCAGGCACCCGAACACCAAGCTGATCAAACTTAAAGAAGAAAGGCTCCGGACCAATGACGTCATCCGGACTAGGAACTCCACGAACAAGAGTGGGAACATGATCATAATATCCTCCATGCTCGTCATAAGTGATTACAAATAGCGTTTGGTTCCACTGCGGGCTTGACCGCAGAGCCTCATAAATCTCCTTAACTAGCATTTGCCCTTCATAAACATCATGAGAAGGGTGATCATCGTTGGCAGGGCGATCTTTGGAATCGAGATAACGCTGCTCGATGACAGCGTAGTTGGGTAATTTTCCTGAAGTGGCGTGTTTGAAGAAGGACAGCTCTAAAGGCTGGAATCTTGGGAGGAACTTGAGTTTTCTGAGGTTTCGGTAGAAGAGAGTAGCGGGGACGTTCTGGTAGTAAATGTTGAAGGATAGTCCGGCGTTGTGGATGTTCTCGAAGAAGATCGTCCTCTGCGGGAACCCTCTCAGAAGATTGCTGCAGCAGTACAGTCAAGGCAAAAAAAAGGTTATATTTCTCATTGTGTTCGCATTGTGCGAATTGTGCGAAAAGTTGTTCTAATTTTCGCACACAAAAAGAACAGAACAAAGAACAAGGCCTTGTGCGGTTCTTTTGTGCGAATTTTCTGTTCGTTTTAAAAGAACAGAACAGAACAACGCCTCGTTCCTAGAGAGGGTGGCCGGGAGAGCAAAGGTGGCAAAACGATGGGTGGATCAGGAGGCAGTTCTGGACGACCCCGTTGTCCAAGGATTCTTGCCCCACTCTGGGTGGAACTCGGTGACAGAGGCGGCGCTGAGAGGGTTGCGGATGCTGGCCTGGCCGCATCTCAGTGACCATAGGATCTGCGCCATGGTGATGGAGAAGAGTGGGGTCGGCGAATGGAGCTGGGACGGGGAGGAGATTGGCCAGAGACTCAAGGAGATAATGAACCCACTGCCCGCCACCAAGGTGAAAAGAGATGCCCTCAGTGCCGACTCTGACGACGGGAGCTCTGGACGCCATGTGGACAAACTCTTAGCCCCGTTCGAGCGGCGGGGCCGCTGAGATCTCACTACGAGTTGGCGGTATTCGAGTTAGGTCCAGATGAAGGGCAAGAAGTTGCCTCCATATTTCCACTTCGCTTAAGGCTTCTTAGCCGGTCAGTTCGCGGACATGGACGACAGAGTCGTAGAGGAGGCTGATCTCGCCGCTCGGGAGAGCTTGAAAGTGGGAGATGCCACGGACAGCAAGCTCTGGGCCGATAGACCGAATTGATTGACTGGACCGAACCGAAGTGCGACCGCGTGGGCCTATCTGTGAGAGCAACGGTCTCAATCCGGCCAGGTCTACTGACTGCGGGTTCAGTTTTGTCGATTCCTAATATGAGCCCTCAGATCCAGGACATATGGTTTGGACTAGAATCCATTGGGTAAGCGGGCAATGAATATCGTTCATGAAGGACCAATTTGAATTTTTCCCATTCAAAGAGTAGAGTGGAAGAGAGAGACGAGGGATTGACTAGTCAGAATGCCAACGCAGAATGCATTCCAGTTTGCAATTACCGAAAACTAAAGGAAGAAATTTACATCCAAGTCTGATATATAATTCAGTCGAAGGGTGAAAATTCATCCACTTGAGCTCATTTTTCTCTGGAAAAAAAAGATGACGCCCTCTAAGTCGACGAACGAGGTGGCCTCCACTTGCGGTAAAAGGGCCCGGCACTATCTCTTTCCTGTAATGAATTATAGGGACTCTAATTTCTGGTCGATGAGAAGAAGCAGCTCCTGAAAGCCAACGCCTAGCAGTGCAGCCGCCTTGACCGGTTGTGTGTCCTGGTCGGACAGAATGCATTCCCGGAATGCAGTCCCTTGACTCTCGATTAATGAACCATGGCTGAGTTCTTCCTCGGTTGAATGATCTGAGGAGCTGAATTCTTCACACTCGTCTGAAAAAGCGTTGACTTCTTCCACGTCATCGTTGTCGTTGACTCCATCCTCTTCAACCTCAAACTCACCCTCAGAAAACTCTGATTCATCCAGACGCCCTCCGCCTTCATCTTCTAGAAGATCGATCTAGAAAAGAACCCACAAGACAGGTACTCAGCTTGGAATGTATATATTCTACCCTTTTCCAATTTAAGAAATCTTCAGATTATGAAAATTAGAAATAATTTGGAAAGAGAACAACGGGAATATTTAGAGATTACTTTGTTCCAGACTTCTATCATATTTTGGATCTTCTCTGGGGAGACTCCGATCTGATGGAGCACTTGGAGGACCGTTGACTTTTGCTCGTCAAAATCCTTGGCGCTTGAATCCAAAACATGCTGTAATGGTCACAGTCATAAAAGCAAAGAAATGGACTAGAGGACTTTTAGGATGGTACATCCAGACAACAGAATTTCTCAACAACAAAAAAACGTATAGTTGTTATATTTGACTGGTTATTCCATAAATTGACCTTAGGTAGAAAGAGGAGTTTTCATACCACCAGAAGATCTGCTTCCACGACTTCTTCGAGTGTGGCATGAAATGCTTCCACCAACTAGATAAATCATTGACCAACAAAAGATGCCATAAGAGGAAAGCCTTGAGCACCATAAATATCGTGAGAGGAAGGTATTGACCACATAAAATGACATGACAGGTAAGTATTGACCACATAAGAGTAGAGGTTGAAAAGGTAGAGTGTCATAAGAGGAAAGCATCAACTGTTTCAAAACCAATGACTGCCATAAAATGCCAAAAAGAGAGAGTTGATTATCAAAGAAAGCCACAGGGGAAATCGTTGAACCTCCATAAAATTGCAAGGGTAGGGCTAGAATAAACTGCTGCAAGAGAAGGGGTGCTGGCTACCACAAAAGGCCACAAATCAAGGGCGATGACCGCCATAAAATGACTTTAGAGAAGAGTTGACAGTCATGAATTGCCGTGATAAGAAATCGCTGACAACTAAAAAAGGCTGTAAGTAAAATTTGTTGACGTCCAAAAAAAATAGCATGAGAAGAAAGCATCAACAAAATGAAGATCATGCAGAGTGGGATACTAATACATAATTTCACCTGAACGGGGAGATCAGAGATGAACCCCACTGTATCGCTGAGGAGCACTTTCTTACTGATAAGGAAGAATGCATAAAAATAGTAAAGAACTAATTAAAATAATAGAAAAACTGTAAAGCTATTAAACTTAAGGGGAGAATACCCAGAAGGTAAAACCACATGTCTCAATCGGGGATCAACGGTAGCAAACAGCCTGCAGACCATAGTTTAGAGAAAAGTCAACCGATAAGATAAGCCAATGCCTACAATGACCAAGTAATGGCAGTTAGGCACACCGGTCATCACTGTACACATCACTGTGTGAAAGAGCGCTGACCAAGGTTGACTTTCCCTAATACATCACCATCGTGGAAAAACAAATGTCATTTCCATGAAATGTTGAAATAAGAAATCATAATTTGACTATTGACTTGGATTAAAAAAAACTTACAGCATTCGTGTACCCAACAATAGCAACAGTTGCCAGGCCCTCACCATCTGAGCCACCATGCCTTTTACGAGAAGCACGTTGGAGTGCTCTCGTTCTTCTAACTTCTTCAATTTGTGCAAGTAAATGAACACGCCGCTCTTGGATTCTGAAGTTTCATAGATGAAAAATGGAAAAGTAATTTGAGATTTTCATCTTTAAAACAAGTTAACCCCCAAAAAAATTCAATTGTCCTAAAAAGGCTTAAAAGAAAGCATGAAACCTCCGGCGTTGAAGATGAAGCTCACTCTCTCCTGCACCACTGATGAAACCTTGTCCTCCACTTGCTCGCCTGTAAAAAATTAAGAGCTGGAGAATAAATTACAAACTGACTAAATAAAGTCAGATAAATGCTGAACCATTATTTAAGTATTTTAGATTGTTTACATAATCAGTATATTATTCACTCAACTGCATTTCCAGATATTCCTTATGGGATCCATTTATCAGATAAAGCGTGTATTCATACACATATATAGCAAACCATTAACATTTTATAAACCCAAGTTACAAGGAGAAAAACATTAGAAGCAGGAATCAACAAGGAGTACACAGATTAGATCACCCGCGGGCACTGACAACTTGAGCTTCTCCAGAAGTTCCAAAAGAAAGGCGTCCACCAGGTCCACGAATACGAACAAGCCTCGTCTTCTTGTACATTAATGCTGCCAGCTCAGACTACCCAAAAAGGGAAACTTCAGTCATTTATCATGATAAACGAATCTGATACAATCCTGAATCAGATCTTGGAATTTGAGGAAGTAAGTTTAAGTAATTGAGTCTGGACAGAAATTCTGGAAAAGGACTCCATCACTGCTCCAATAAGGAAACAAGAACAGAACTGATGGATTAGGACTTCCTCCGACCCCCTTCCCTTTATTTATAGATTTCTGGCATGTAACTTAATCCCAGCGCGGTTTACTCCTTACTTGCCAATACTTTGTTAATCATGTGTGGCCCAACTATCCAGCTCAATGATCAACTGTCTGTCCCTCCCTCCCTCTGGACGTTAATCTGCCTCCATGATAAAATTGATCCCATGTTGAGTGAGGGGCAGTCCTATTTGTCTTCCTTCTCCATGAGCAATGAATAGTTTTTCATTTGTTAGTTAATGGAGAAAATTTACACGGATTAGATAGTGAAGATCCACGCTGAGAGCAAGTATGAAGTTGTAGAGAGACAGACAACTAAGAGAGAGAAAGAGAAAAGGCAAGAGATGCATCTACAAGGATTTGAAGGATTAAAGTGCATGGCACATTGTATGGGCTTTTAGATGCAAGGTCAAAAGCCTTCTTTCAAGAAAATACTCCTAGGACATAAGTAACAGAAAATGAATAACTGCAATAACAAGAAAATATAGGGCAAAATGATACCTGAAGCTTTGCCTCCTTTGTTTGAGCATGAGCGTTGAAGATCTCAATTATAAGGCCAACGCGATCTAGGACGGGTTTCTCCCAAGCCAACTAAACTTTTTTTGTGTTTAAGGAAATAATTAGCCAAGATATTTTTCTCTGTGAAATTAATATCAAGAAGTGTAAATCTTACCTCCAGATTCCGTTGTTGAACACCAGAAAGGATTGAGTTCACAAAGACTGCATCTAGTTTATCCTGCCATGTGTGAAAAACGAATATGATACAGGTATTTCACGTTAAATACAACTCGTATCATAATGGGTCATTTTGGTACATAGCATAAAGACTCAAAAAACTCTGAGTGGGAGTAGATGAATCTGGACGTGTACAATATGAAAATATAAAAGGCAAAACCTTCCCAAGGACAATGCATCACATTTGACTGCAAAAATTGTGAAAATACTTTACAAATTTTGCTTCAGATATGCTGAATGTAGATTCAAATAAAAACAAATAAAAACCATGAAGGCATGGCAGTGAAAATCTATCTACTAAGAGAAAACTCTTGAAAATTATAAAAAGATGGCGAGGAAAACTTCAAAACAGAAGCATGCTTACCTGTACTTCAGAACCCATAACATGGGCTTTCACAGTTTCAACAGTTCCTGGTCCAAAATATGTGTCTGAGGATATGAAAACACACAAATAAATAAATAAAATATGGAGAAATATCTAAAGTTTTCAGAGCATGTATTAAAAGAAGTAAAAAAAATTGAATTCGAATGCTTCTGACAACCAGTGAACTTACACCTCCAGTTACACATATTCTTCTGATTATCATAGTTGGCGAATCATGACAATTCAGATCACTGAAGCCCTAGTCACTGTATAAAGATTGGCACTTTATTATTGAATAAACTAAAAGGCGTCTTACGATTGCTCACTGGTAGAGGTGGAGGAAATGAAACTAGTGTCTCTCTAGTGTCTCTCAAAAAATCAAAAACTCATTCTCTTGACCTCTTTTTCTCTAGAACATTTCTTCCTCTAAATGCTCCTAGATCTTACCAAATCCTCAGGATCAAGCGCCTCTGACGATCAGTGATAAACTGTGTGACCACCAGTGATTATTGACCAATTAATTGAATCCTAGATCTTCTTCACTGAAACTCTGAACTCTGCCCATGGATAATTTCAACAATGCTACTGAGAAAACTTTCATAAGCTTTTTGGGGGCTATCTTATTTTCCTCCATCACATTACCCAAGGAAAGAAATGAATTGTCACTTGAAGACTGGAATATCCAATCACCATTCTTCAAAAAATTTCAATCAAAAATAAAAAATCTTCAAAAACCATATTCAGACCTCAAAAAAGAAAGATCAAAACTCTACTGGCAGATGGCATCAAACAAAATGTCAAATACTAATGAAGTGAGTGAGCTGAAGACTGAAGAACAAGGAAAATGATGAAAGAAAGTGAGCTTTAGAGTTTAGAAGACTCAATTAAATTTTTTTTTTCTCCGTTACATTAGTGTTCTCCTAAGATGAGAAATAGATGCTCTTGAAGAACGTAAGACCAAGTCATTACTTTATTGCCATGTTTACAACAGACCGCAACAAAAGAAAGAAAAATCAAAATGTACTAGAGTGTATATACAGCAATCAAAACAAAACATCAAATACTAACTTCTAGCTGTCAGAGATAAAGACCAAAGAATCAGAAAAAAGGAAATAAAGAAAAGGATTTTTCACCTGCGCGAGCTTTCAAAGACCGAATCAAGGGATTCTGAACAATGATGTGCGGGGGAACCTTCTTTTCCCTAAACTCCTCAGCATAGAAGCCCTCCCTCTGCTGCTCCAGCGAGTTGGCCAGATTCAGGGCCTCTGAGAGCTTTGACTGAAGCAAACTCTCGGGCCGCAGCCGCGGCTGGACCACAAACAGCTTTGGCGGACTTCCCGGATCCCTATTCATGTCCTGGAAAATATCATCTCCCTCTTCATCCTTGCTTGTAATTTTCTTCTTCGAGAATAACCGGTGACCAGGAACTGAGAACTGGAAAGAGCGCACGAAGGAAATCTCTGAGATTGCGCGAGGAAGTTGATCTAAATAACGGCAACCAACGCCTCTGAACATTCCACTGCCTCTGCTTTCTTCGGCTGCCCAGTACAAATGGCAAGAAAGAAGTCAGACATGAATGAAATTATGAAATGCGTGATCTTTTATTTATGAAATTAAAAAATTACTTTCTGTAAATATTATATTATAAAATATAATATGATACCGATAATATGAGAAATAAGGATCATTCAACTTTGTTGCCATGAATCTTTGTAAGTAGGATTCTCCAGTTCCGGTGTCGATACCAGTTTTGTTGTGAGAACTTAAGCCTAGGGCTAATTTTGGTTCGTTGGCCATGACGGTAATGTCCAGTGACGGTTTGGTTAAACCTATAATTTCATTTGAGTAATAGGCCATCAATGATCCTTTGAGATCCATTTGAGTAATCAATACTTAATGATGTCACAATTTACAAATGACATGAAAGATTTGTAAAAAAAATATAATTCAGGAAATGTAATGCAAATGTCATGCAGATCACTCATACAATGCATGAACAAACATCATATGCAAGTTAATATTCACATGAACAATAATGGGATGAACGTGATTTCAGACTGTTAATCAACTCAATCAAATTTTAATCAAATCAGAAATTTTCAATCAATATGATTTCTGTTTTTGTAATATGACATGCTTTATTATCAATGATACGCTTTAATAAATTAAACGAGTTCCCTCTAATCAGTCAATTTCAATCAATATGACTTCTGATTTTTTCATATGACAGGCTTTAATATCAATGATACGCTTTAACAGATTAGATGAATTTCCTCAAATCCAAAAATTTTAATCAATATGATTTCTGATTTTTGATTTATAATTGCTACGCTTTATTAAATCAAAAAAAAAATTCATTGGGGCCTTCTCCAAATTTAGGAAAGTTAGAATCACAAATCTGACTTTCCAGTAACTACAAAAATAGAAATTGATTAAATTTTTAAAAAATAAAGTAATTAAACTGTAATACTTAAAGCATCATCTGTAGCACACTTCAGTGGATTGTCAATCAAAGGGAGAACCCAAAAGTCCTAAAAAATATGGCTACTGGTGGGATCTGGATTTGTGGGTAAGAATGGGATTGGATGAGGGATTCCTCCGTCAATTCTTCTGAGATGCCAAAGTTGCACCCAAAGAAAGATATATATATATATACATATATATATATAAATATATACACAATCGAATTATATAAATATCAGTATATCTAAATCTGATTAGAAATCAATTTCTGCTATATCGATGTGCAGAAATGCAGAAATATAGATATAAATACATACATATATATGTGTGTGTGTGTGTATGTATGTCCATATACAAGAATATGTGTATGTATGTATGTACATATACAATAATACATCTATGCATATCTTTAGGTGTACTTCTAATTAGATATTTCCAATTAGATACAAAAATCAGCTATACCTATAAATATATCGACATTTTAAAGTATAAATCCAATATTTGGAAATCAGATATACATATAATTGTTTGACTATATGCAGAACTTGTGAATCTGTGTAGATATATAATCCAAACTATTATCTGAAAAAGATATGCAGAAATCCAGAAATCCATAACCTTCAATTCTCCTTAAATTATCTAACTCCTAACCTAAGATTCATTTAGAATTTCACCTGAAATTTAACATAAATTCAAACCTCAAATGCACATAATTCAAGTAGAGAACAGTTTACAATCTGACCTGATGTCTTTCTGTAATCAACCTAGAATATTTCTATGATAAAAAATTAATCGATCTTAAAACTCACCTGAGATGTAAAACGATTTACTCGGCCCAAATAAAAAAGAACAGTCATGAAATAACGAATTGACACAGCTCAAAATAAAACCCACACGAATCTAACCTGATTTCTCCCGTTAATCGTTCTCAAAATTGGTTTCCTCTGTTCTTGAGCTTGGAAAGTAGAATAGCGGCAAGAAATTTCTTTTTTTAATTGTAATGGGAGGATGAACTGGGACGATTTATTTTCTCTTTGACTTAGCTTCAGGCTTCAGGAATCTGGAAAAAACCTCAAAATCAGAAACCCGGAAAAGAGCCTGCAGAAGCTACTCGATTTTTATGCAGCTTGAGCTACGGTGGGGAGCTTTGAGCCGTCGAGAGGGCGAGAGAGCCTCGTTCTTTCAGCTTGAACGGCGGGAAAAACGGTGGGAAAATGTGAGACCGAGAGAGTGAAGTCACACTGAGAAAATTTAATTCGGTGAAACCGAACTTCAAAACCAAAACACAGCCGGAATAAAACTGGATTGAGGTTACTAAAAATTTGGAGAACCCTATTTGTAAGCGGCCTCAAGAATCTAGGATCCAGAACATTGATTTTCTTTCGGTGATATTACTTAAAATTAGAGAAAATGAAAGGAGTATAAATAAAAGGGCTAATATCATATATGAGTCTGAACTTTATAAAATGTACCAGATATGAGTCCACCCTTTTTTTTTTGGTCAGATATGAGTCCAAACTTTTTAAAAAGTCCACGTATGAGTCTCAACTTTTATTTTCTCATATAAAAGTCTAAACTTTTCAAGTGTCCACGTAAGAGTCTAAACTTTTTCTTTTCCAGAAAAAAGTCCCGCTGACGTGGACAATGCGAAGAGTCCACGTGGCAGCGATGTGGCAGCCACGTCGTTCCAGCCTCTCTCTCTCTCTCTCTCTCTCTCTCTCTCTCTCTCTCTCCCCGCCCTCCCTCCCTCCCTCCCCTCCCTTCCTCCCTCCCTCCCTCCCCCGCCTCACTCTCCCTCACTCCCTCCCCTCCCTCCCTCCCCCGCCTCACTCTCCCTCACTCCCTCCCCTCCCTCCCTCCCCCGCCTCCTCTCCCTCCCTCCCTCGCCCGCCCGTCCTCACCCTCCCTCCCCTCCCTCCCTCCCCCGCCTCCTCTCCCTCCCCTCCCCTCGCCCGCGTCTCACCCTCCTCCTCCTCCTCCCTCTCCCGCCCTCCCTCCCTCCCTCCCTCCCCCCAGCTGTCAGCGCACGCCTCTCCCTCCCCCGCCTCACTCTCCCTCCCTCCCTCCGCCTCCTCTCCCTCCCTCCCTCCCCCGCCTCACTCTCCCTCCCCTCCCCTCGCCCGCCCGTCTCACCCTCCCTCCCCTCCCTCCCCCGCCTCACTCTCCCTCCCTCCCCTCGCCCGCCCGTCTCACCCTCCCTCCCCTCCCTCCTCTCCCTCCCTCCCTCCCCCACCTGTCTCGCACGCCCTCCCTCCCCCGCCTCACTCTCCCTCCCTCCCTCGCCCGCTCGTCTCACCCTCCTCCCCTCCCTCCCTCCCCGCCTCACTCTCCCGCCCTCCCTCCCCCAAGCTGTCTCAGCACGCCCTCCCTCCCCCGCCTCACTCTCCCTCCCTCCCTCCCTCCCTCCCCTCCCTCCCTCCACCCTGTCTCGCACGCCCTCCCTCCCCCGCCTCACTCTCCTCCCTCCCTCCCTCCCCTCGCCTCACCCTCCCTCCCTCCCTCCCTCCCTCCCCTCCCTCCCTCCCTCCCCCACTGTCTCGCACGCCCTCCCTCCCCGCCTCACTCTCCCTCCCTCCCCTCGCCCGCCCGTCTCACCCTCCCTCCTCCCTCCCTCCCCCACCTGTCTCGCACGCTCTCCCTCCCCGCCTCACTCTCCTCCCTCCCTCCTCCCTCCCTCCCTCCCTCCCCCCGCCTCACTCTCCCTCCCCTCCCCCGCCTCTCTCTCCGGGCCTCCCTCTCTCTCTCTAGTCCCACACGGGATAAATTGAAGAAAGGATCCAATATAAAAACTACACGAAATACGACGACTTGATTATCTGTCCCCTTATACGCGGGGGACCCCTAAACATCTTATTAAACTACATAATAAATATATATCGTGTGTAAATGACTAGTCATGTGTCACGTCAGCGCCACGCAGGCAGGCGCGTGCGTTCACGTGGCTCTGCCACGTGGCCTTGCTTGCCACGTCGCATCCACGTGGGCCCGCGCGCCAATAACCCAATTTTTGTAATTTTTTTATTATTTAAAACACTTTAAAATTAAATTAAAAATCAGAAAAATTCTAGAAAATTCCTAAAAATTGTAAAATTCATAACTTTCAAAATATAACTCCAAATTAAGTCAAATTTAGCTTGTTGGATTCAGAATTGAACAATCTATCATTTTAAAAGGTCAAATTATTAAAATAACGAGAGAATTAATTTATATTAATTTAATAAATTTATGTATTATATGAAATAAATTCATATAAATACATAAATAGAAATAAAAAGTGTTTTTCTCTTATATTTTTCAACTTTAAAAACATGATTATGATCATAAATATAATTAGGATTAAAGATTATAATGCCTAATCATGCATAATAATCCATAATTAGTGTATTTTAAGATCTAATCATGAATTTACACATAAATGATAGAAATATACTAAAAAAGATGGTAATATACTAAAAAAAGATGGTAGAAAATGATAGGGAGAGTGAGGCGGGGGGAGGGAGGGAGGGAGGGAGGGGAGGGAGGGAGGGAGAGTGAGGCGGGGGAGGGAGGGCGTGCGAGACAGTTGGGGGAGGGAGGGAAGGCGGGAGAGTGAGGCGGGGGAGGGAGGGAGGGAGGGAGGGAGGGGAGGGAGGGAGGGAGAGTGAGGCGGGGGAGGGAGGGCGTGCAGACAGGTGGGGGAGGGAGGGAGGGCGGGAGAGTGAGGCGGGGGAGGGAGGTGTAAGCCGAGACGGCTATCGATCGCTCTTCTCAGTTGGAGACAAAGAAGGATAACATCATACTTTCATTGAATCCAAACATACACTATTTATAGAAGTAGAAACTAACTCGCTGAGAAGGAAAGGAAATTGGACCACGTTGCCATGATGCAGCATGTGTCCACTACATGATTAAAACCGATCGTGCGGAGATCGCACAGTGCATCGTGGGTTCACTCCACGATTTCTCCAACAGGAGGGAGGGGAGGGAGGGAGGGAGAGTGAGGCGGGGGAGGGAGGGCGTCGCGAGACAGCTTGGGGGAGGGAGGGAGGGAGGGCGGGAGAGTGAGGTGGGGGAGGGCGGGAGAGTGAGGCGGGGAGGAGAGGCGTGCGAGACAGCTTGGGGGAGGGAGGGAGGGCGGAAGAGTGAGGCGGGGGAGGGAGGGAGGGAGAGGGAGGGAGGGAGGGAGGGGAGGGAGGGAGGGAGGGAGGGTGAGACGAGCGGGCGAGGGAGGGGAGGGAGGAGTGAGGCGGGAGGGAGGAGGGAGGGAAGGGAGGGGAGGGAGAGTGAGGCGGGGAGGGAGGGCGTGCGAGACAGTGGGGGAGGGAGGGAGGGGAGGGAGGGAGGGAGGGAGGGTGAGACGGGCGGGCGAGGGGAGGGGAGGGAGAGTGAGGCGGGGGAGGGAGGGAGGGAGGGAGAGGGAGGGAGGGAGAGTGAGGCGGGGGAGGGAGGGGCGTGCGAGACAGTGGGGGAGGGAGGGAGGGAGGGGAGGGAGGGAGGGAGGGTGAGACGGGCGGGCGAGGGAGGGGAGGGAGAGTGAGGCGGGGGAGGGAGGGAGGGAGGGAGAGTGAGGCGGGGGAGGGAGGGAGGGAGGGAGGGGAGGGAGGGAGGGAGAGTGAGGCGGGGGAGGGAGGGCGTGCGAGACAGGTGGGGGAGGGAGGGAGGGGGAGGGAGGGAGGGAGGGAGGGAGGGGAGGGAGGGTGAGACGGGCGGGCGAGGGAGGGGAGGGAGAGTGAGACGGGGGAGGGAGGGAGAGTGAGGCGGGGGAGGGAGGGCGTGCGAGACAGTTGGGGGAGGGAGGGAGGGCGGGAGAGTGAGGCGGGGGAGGGAGGGAGGGAGGGAGGGTGAGACGGGCGGGCGAGGGGAGGGAGGGAGAGTGAGGCGGGCGAGGGAGGGAGGGAGGGAGGGTGAGACGGGCGGGCGAGGGGAGGGGAGGGAGAGTGAGGCGGGGGAGGGAGGGAGGGGGAGGGAGTAAGGGAGAGTGAGGCGGGGGAGGGAGAGTGAGGCGGGGGAGGGAGGGAGGGGAGGGAGTAAGGGAGAGTGAGGCGGGGGAGGGAGAGTGAGGCGGGGGAGGGAGGGAGGGAGGAAGGGAGGGGAGGGAGGGAGGGCGGGAGAGAGAGAGAGAGAGAGAGAGAGAGAGAGGGCTGGAACGACGTGGCTGCCACATCGCTGCCACGTGGACTCTCCGCATTGTCCACGTCAGCGGGACTTTTTTCTGGAAAAGAAAAAGTTTAGACTCTTACGTGGACTTTTTAAAAAGTTTGGACTCATATCTGACAAAAAAAAAGGTTGAACTCATATCTGGTACATTTTATAAAGTTAAGACTCATATATGATATTAGCCCTAAATAAAAAGTATTGGCGGCTCCATTACTAGGACATGACAATCTACGATTTCAACCAATCGCTCCCTCTATAGCTCATAGACTCGCGATATTCAATTTAACGTCAATGACACTAGTGAACAAGAATAAATCTTTTAGTTAATCTTCTCGAATAGTAGCCTGATTTCCTAGATCAAGGAGAGAGGATGATTAAAAATTGGAGGAGTTGAATTCATAGAAATCTTCTACGGAAACCTATTGATTTTCTCCAAAAATTGCCTCCTTTTTATCTTAGCAACCTCATCCTCTTTGAAAGGGTGGCTGATATTCTCTAGGTGCCCTTCTTGTTTATCTTGAATTACAAGTTTTCTCCTTCAATATTTCCTTTTTATTTTCAAATATGTCAAGTCAACATCGAAAGTGATGTCAAGTCAACATCAAATATGCCAATTTTAGCTTTTCATCATTTACTTGATGAACAAATTTTGTTGAGTCTCGAAATGTTCTGACCCTTGCATCTGTTTAAGTGAGATCATATGACCAAAAATGTTTCTATGTAATTCATCATTTAAGTCAACAAAGTTCGCTCTCATTTTCTCATTTGTTCGTTATTCTCTTTATTTCCTTCCAAGTGGTCACTTCATCTTTGGTTGTTAAATTTGACATTTTTTTCTTTTTGGTGACAAAGAGTTTTATTCTCGCATAAAATAAACTAAAGGAGATAAAATGCTAAATGAATTAGGTTCTCTTCGTAGATTGGAAATCATTTTCCAGGTGTTGAGGGCCTTTCTTGCTTTTGTAGCCCGTTTAAGCTTATAAGGTATGTGATGCAAACTATGAATAAATTTTTTCCTTTGTTTAATGGTTATGATCTTTCTTCCATTGAAATTAGAGTTCATGACACAAATTATGATTGTTTTGAAAGTGAAAAAGTTTGTTATTTGTGATGGGATCTAATGCTTGACATGCTCTTAAAATTTTGATCAAAATATCAAATGTAGGAAAAGATATTGAATTGAACATTCAAAATAACGAGGCACTAAGAACCAATGCATTGTCATCCATTATAGAATTAAATTTATACTTACAAGATTCATTGAAAAAAGTTTAACCTTTAGCAATATACATACGTTTGTTCGATAATTGGATCTCCTCCTCAACACTCTTCACCAAGAGAGAAAGAGAATAAATAAGAGAGTTTCCCTAAGGCTTTTTATGGGCACCTTGAGTTATGGCCATTTTCTTATTATTCATAGACACTGGGAGTAAAATTATTTTTTACCAAAATCCTCATAATGATGTCTATATCCACAACATTCATAGACCTTATATGTGTGACCTTCTATGTCCACATATCTCGCTAGTTAATAACTCCATGGACCCGATTATCTCTTATTTATTAACCTTTTTAATTATCTATAATCACATATAGATTAATAAATCAAAGATCAATTTAACTCAATCAACAGATTGAGTTGTTAACTCGTTGCGTGTCAAGACATGTCACATGATCTAAGAGCTAAAGATTATATAAGAACTTTCATATGAAACCTTGTCGTCGTAGGTTATCTCATATATAATACTTCATTCGCTTGAGATTGATGAATGACTTAGGATATGGTCAACTATCCAATCCTAAGCAGTCACTCAAGTTAGTATTGATGTATAGAGGAAATCATTAATAATATCTTTTTTGATATTTCTACTACCTTGGCCAATGATTTAAATCCATAGTATCCTTGAGTTAGTATCATCAAATACTAAGGGTGGATTATTGTATCTTGACCACATAATTAGCTTAAAAGGACTTCATGCCATATTTAATATATGAAGTTTTAGAGATTTGGTGGCTAAGGATTTCTAAGTCATAATAAAAAAAACACAGCCATCCATATACAAGATGTCTTTGATGCCTTAAGTTTGGGAACCAAATCCACAATAGCGACATGAATCAACCTAAAAAAAATTAGGTATAATAGCATTTAAGGATTCATACAGATCTATTCCGTAAACTCTTTCTCCAAAAAGCACCCAATATATATGTGTAGAGTCTCTATATTGATTGTCGCAAAGATTAAATATACTCATCATATAAGTCAAACCACATAGCATCATTATTTCTTGATATTTGGATGTCTTTCTAAAGCATTCTTTGAATAAGAATATTTAAAATGTATATTTAAATTTTAGTAATCTCTTTTTTTATCTCATTATAATTTACTTAGTCATTGTATATGCTTGACGAGACGAATCCGCGATGTCCTAGAATGCACGCGAAGACGTGTCAACAAAAATTCCAAACTCACTAATTTAAAGTTATAATCATGAATTAAATAGTATAGTGGTGACTACGAGTCGAATCCACATAGAATTAAGGTATTTTTGAGGTATTTCTTTAAATTTGATTAAATAGGATGATGAATTAAGGTGAGATATTAAGGATTTCAATAAATTTAGAAAGATAACTCTAAGAAAAATCTACATAATAAAAATCACTCAATTTAGATTATGATTTGCAGAGAAATCAAAGAGTGAAAGTTAGGTAGAAAATCGATCGCGATGAGAGAGAAAAACCAAAATTAAATCTAAAATTAACTTAATTTACAATTCGAAATTAAAAGATAATAATATAAAATAATATATTAGGAGGAAAACACATAATCTAACACGAATTTGCGCTCTAAATGATCCAATTGATCGCTGGATCAAGAGTTTTTCATTCCGCGAGTTCGAAGAGGAAATTCGTCATTCAAGAGGTGATTTCTCCCTATTCTCTCAACAAAATCTTAATTTCAAGCACTCTCTGGACGATGAAATGAGTCTAGAAGAGGAAGAAATCAAGATATTCAAGGATTGAGATGTCTAAATAATTCGATAGCTCAAAATATCCAATAATATATTTCTCATCGAAGAGAGAGAATTTATAATGTTTTGAAATTGGGCATAACTGTCGGATCTTCTCCTTTATGAGATCAATAGTCGCGATGGAATCTAAAGAGGTGAATCGTTCTGGTTAAGTTGCAACCTTCAGATCTTCATCAGAGCGTCAAGATTGTGCCACATGACCGTGTGAAGAGAGAGCGTCATGAGATCTCGTTTGTCCGGTCGTGAATCGACAATTTTGATTCTCAAATGGCGCTTTAAATCTTGGCCGTTATAACTCAGATGACTGGCCAAGATTGATTTCTTTAATAAAATGAATCGTCGTCCATTCAGATGCTGCCACGTACCCCCCTCACTTAAGTGAAAATGAGGGGCTAAGAGTAAATTATCTTGTTTTCGCCGATCGGATGATTATGAGCACGCCATGTCACGTGTTAAGATATAAAAAGAAAGATAGTCCCAACATGACAAAAATAAATGCAATCTGACGGGTATATAACTAGAGTGTATATAGTGGGTTAGCGAAAATCATTAATGGATGCTTAACTCACCAATTATACTTGCACACACATGCGTACACACGCGTACACATGTGCACCACTATCGTGTATACGTTGCCATGTGGCGACATGTCATTCTGCAAGCGCGTCAACTGCAACTTCAACGGGCAATTAATTTTTAAAAATCTAATTAAATCCAAATAAATTCATAAAAATTCTAGAAAAATCCATAAAAATTAGAAAATGTATAACTTTCAAAATACAACTCCAAATTAATCCAAATTTAATTTTTTAGATAAAAAATTAAATAATCTTTCATTTTAAAAAGTCAAATTTAATAAATAAAAATAAAATAAAATATTATTAAAAAATACACTCATTTCTCTTAAAAAATATAATTTAGAAAAATAAAGGAGTGTATAAAAAGTATTTTCTCTTATTATTTAACATTAAAACCTAATTATAATCTCAAATATAGATGGGAATAATCTACTTTAAAGTATATTATTTATTCCTAAAATAATACATTTTAAGATTATAACTTGAAAATATATGAAATGATAGATATGCACTCAAAGTATGATAACATGCATAAGAATGGAATGTTTTATGCCTAAATTTGCATTAATAATCATATAATTACATGTATAAATTGCATGTTATCAATGCTCATGAACTTCATTGTAAATATCACATAGTTATAAAAATTGATGCCAAGCTACATCACGTACTCTAAGAGATATAAAGTATACAAGAACTTATAAATAATCATTTATCTATATGAGACTCATATATAAATTAGATATAGTCAACTGTGAAACTGTAATTACTCATTGAAGTTAGTAATGATGTGTAGAAGAAATCATTGAGAAAACTCATTACTTGATATTTCCACTACCTTGGACAATGATTTCATTGCATCTTATTCCTTGAGTCGATCTCCTCAAATATTGAGGGCATGTGATTTCATATTGACCACACAATTATCTTCAAAGACTTTGTATCATATTTAATATATGATATTTTGGAGATCCCCTGGCTAAGGATTCATAAGTCATAATCAAAACATAGTTATCCATCCATAAAATATCTTTGGTGTCTTAAGTCAAAAGACCATCTACATAAGCGTGATATGAATTAACTCGGTTGATAGTTGTTGGGTTACGAGGTCGATAAACTTTCCAAAATTTTGATCAAAACATTGAATGCACCGGAATACATTGAATCAGATATTCAAAATACAGGGGCACCATGTGCAGATGATCCTATCATTTAGTATGTATGAGAAAACATACTTACATATTTCTTTTAAAGGAGTTACTAAAGCTATTCAAGTGTCTAACCTCTAGCAGTATCTACATAATCTTCGGATGGTTAGATCTCCTCTTCAAAACTCTTGAACAAGAGAGAAAGAGAAAAAACGAGAGAATTTTCATAAGGCTTTCATGAGCACCTTGAGTTGTGGTCATTTTTCCCTAATTTATAGACATTTGGTATATGGATTTTTTTAATATAAAAACCCTCATAAGTATGTCTATATCTACCAACACCTATAGACCTTATGTGTGTGACCCTCTAAGTTCATATATCTCACTAGTTAATAACTCTATAGATCAAATAACACCTTATCGGTCAACCTTAATTAATTATCCACATCAACATATAGATTAATTAATCAAGGATCAATTTAACCCAATCGATAGGTTGAGTTTCCAGCGTGTTGGGTGCTAAGTTATACCACGTACTCTATGAGTTATATAAGAACCCACTTATGGAACCTTTCCATCATCAATTACCATGTATGTATAATCCTTCATCCGCACGAGACTCATGAATGACTCAAGGTATGGTCAATTGTCAAACCCTAATCAATCACCTAAGTCAGTACTAATGTGTGTAGAAAATTATCGAAAACTTTTTCTTTGATATTTTCACTATCATGGCCAAGGATTTCACTGCATCTCATTTCTTAAGTCACTCTCCTCAAATATCAAGGGCGGATGATCACATGTTAATAACACAATCATCTCTATGGACTTTATCGCGTATCCAATACATGATATTTTATATATCCTGTGGTTAGGGACTTGCAAGTCATAATCAAAACACTATCATCTATCCACAAAGATGTTTTTGGTGTCTCAAGTCAAAGGACTACGCACACAATCATGACATTAATAAACCTAATTGAAAATTAGGTATAAGTACCATTCATGGATTCATTCATATCAATTCAGTGAACTCTTTACTCAAAGAGCACCCACTATCTATACTTAGTGTCTCTATACCGATGGCTACAGGATCAAACATACTCATTATATGAGTCAGATCGGATAGTGTTATTCTTTCTAGATAATTCGATGTCCCTCTCAAATATCCCCATGAATAGGAATGTTTAGAACATGTGTTTAAAGACTACTAATCACTATATTATGATCTCATCATAATTTACTTAGTCATTACATATGCTCATGAACGTCATTGCAAACATGACACATGGATGGCAATGAAGATATGACATTTCAATGAACATAAGCGAGATACATAGAAATGTGGTTGGCTTATAGGCCACATGATATCCATCAATAGTTAGTCACAATATTATTCAAGCATTCATATTGATCGATTCACCTAACTCTCTCCAAAGAGCGCCCACTATTTATCCTTGGTATATATACATCAATGGTTATAGGACTAGTCATACTTATGATTAAGTTACATTAGAGAGTATTACTTTTTACGGATAATTTGATGTCCTTCTCAAGTATCCCACAAATAATAATATTTAGATCATATGTTTGGAGACTACTGATCACTGTATTATGATCTCATCATAATTCACCTAGTCATATATATGGAAACATGACACAAGAATGACAATAAATAAATATAATTTCAATAAACGGAAACGAGATAAATGGAAGTGTGATTATGTTGTAGGCCACGTAATATCCATTATATTATGTGTATATTTCTAGAGGCTAGACATTTGAACAACTTCAAGAACTCTTTTAATAAACTTTGTGTAGATTTTAATCTATACTATATAATAAGATCACATGTTCCTAGTGCCCCATTGTATTGAATGTACAATTCAATGTCTTTTGTTACATTCAATGATTTGATCAAAAATTTTTAGAGCCTATTAAGCATTTGTATTCTATTATATCTTTGTTGATTTTTTTTTCCATTTTCATATGGAGAACATCTATATTTTTTGAGATAGAGGTTGCTCAATGAAAAGGGTCACATAGTGCTTCTCAAAAGAAGTATATATTGGAAATCTTAGAGGAGACTAACCTTGTGGGTTGTAGACCATAAACCTCATTGATTGATTCCAAACCCAACCTTTGGGATATTACCTTCCTTATTTCTTGATTTCACAAATTGATATTTAAGATCAATTGGAAAGCTTATCCATTTGGTTCTCATTCATCCCATTCGACATTGTATTTATAATGGAGCTCTAGAGCCAAATTATGCATGAGCTGCAAGAGATATATTTGTGCTGTGCATTGCACTTGTTGGCATAAATTAAAAATTTATCGGCTCAAGAGTTCATGTATCGACCACACAGGGATATCCAAATTGAAGCTTATTTAGACTTTGGCTATGCGGGAGTCAAAGGTGATTGGGAGGTTACTGAGATTACCACACACATATTTAGCGAGAAATTAAGTCACCTAGCCTACTCAGAAACAATATGGTATTAAAACCAAGGTATGAAGTAGAGTATTAAGATACGCCCATTGCATTGTGTTAGACGATTTGGATTTATCTCTTCTTTATGAGGTTAGTATTCCATTGATGATGGTTGTCTTCATTACGAGTAACCCAATGTTTCCTGATTGCACCAAGAATAATGAGGTCGATTGCCTTCATGTGCATGACAAGTTCATCAAAGGGATTAAAAGCAATATGTCATACGGTCAAAGCAGCTCGCTAATATTTTCACCAAAGGGCTAAGTGCCTCTTCTAGCGAGACCCTTTTGTTGCAAGGTAGACATGTTCGACATCCAATCTCTATCTCGAGGGAGAGTATGAGTGGATTTAAATGGGCTTGTGTGTATGGTAACTATCTCCCTATAAAAGGTGTAGATGTTATCCTCTTCTTCTTTGAACTCACTCCTTCTTGGAACTGCTCTTTGTGCGTGCGTGAGTGAGAGAGAGAGAGAGAGAGAGAGAGAGACTGAGAGAGCCATATTTTTTGCTGTAACGGGCTTCGGGCCAGACACAACGAGCCTAGATTAAGAGCCCTATACAAGATAATCACAGAAATGACAAAAAAGAACTACAAAATATAAATTTCAATCACCCACAAGAGAAAAATTAGAAGACCGGAAAAACATCGGATTTTCTACCCTGTTCTCTGCGTCTTAAGGCGATTCACCGAGAAGGGAACAGGAATAGGGAAAAGAGATTTCTGATCGAAGAAAGGGTTTTTGTCGGGAATATGATATTTTCGTCTTGCTCTGGAAGCGGGAGAAGGTTTAATTCTATCTGAGAAAATGCCGCCAGGCGACCAACAAGGCTCAGAAAGCGATGGATTAAATCCGTGGAAGACGAAGGAGAGAGAGAATGAGCCCAGAGCCTGGGCTATTATTCTTTTCGCCTTGATCGGAGCAACCGCCACCACTTACGCTGTAATTCCTCTCTCTCTCTCTCTCTCTCTATGTTCCAATTCTTAGTTGAAATTTCAGCATTTTATGGGGGGAGAGCGGTGCGCTGATTAATAGATGTGCTGACATTCTGTACTTCGAAATGGAAAAATTCAGCCGAAACAAGTGTTTAAGATTATGTTTCATTGATGTAATATTTTGTTATTTTAAATTATGAAATTTTAGGGGGCAATTGCTAGAGCTGTATATTTTGAACTTCGAAATGGAGGAGTTCTACCTAGTCAACCGTTTGAGATTATGCTTTCATTGAAGCGATCTCGCATTATTTTCAATTATGAACTTTTATGGGGCAATTAATAGAGCGGCAGTTACGACGACGTTCTAAATGGAGAAATCCAATCTAATCAAGTGTCCGCGATAATGTTCTCAATGATGTACTTCTGCGTTATTTTCAATTATGAACTTTTACTTATGTTATTATGGGCAATTAATAGAACTGCATATGTTGAGCTTCTAAATGGAGAAATTTGCCCTAATTTTAAAATGTTGACTTGTTTATTCTCGTTGGGCAGGTGGGTCAGATGCGAAGAACCGTTGATTTTCGTCTGGTCTCAGGTTCTCCCTGATGTCCCTTACAGTTACCCATATCCGTATTTCAGTTTAGTTTCTTTGAATTGTACTGAATTTATTATGATTTCATGCACAAATGTGTTGGTTGTGAAAAGATGAAGTCGGCACCGTTCTCATCATGGAAGAACACGAGTGGCTCTGGACATGGAAGCTTCAGAGAGGAAGCCTGGAAGAGGTACAACCGTCGACTGCAGGAAGAATATGAGGAAGAAATGGAGAGAGTGGTGAGGCATTTTATGCCCTAATTGAATTTCTCCTTCATAGTTTTCCTTTGTAAAAAAGAGTCAAATTTAAAGGGCTCACATCTTTTAGAGGTTTCAAGTGTTATCTGAGAGAAACTTCAGTAGATTATTCAGAAAACATAATGTCTTACAGGGGTTGTATAATCTACAATCGGGCATGCAAAAACTGAAAAAATTCCCTAAGAGGGGAACTGCATATTGATTCACCCCTAATCTAGAGTGATAGTTGGATGATGAATAAACAGACATGTAGCACTCCTGAAGGGTGGTAATGTGGGATTCATGTCTTATACCCCTATAAGCATGTTAATAGACGTGTGGTTGATCGTGAAACATTATCTTGCTATAGATCATTTGTTGGCCCCCTTTGGAGAGGATAATAATCCCTCTAGATTAAGTATTCACATTTGATTTCGAACAACCATTTCTGTTAATTTTCTGCAAGAATTTCCTGAACACCACCGAGGATCATACTATATTTCTGTCCTTGTAGCTATCCAACCAAAGAAACCCTGCATTTAGAACTTTTTTTCTCCTTTTCATCACAGCTTCTCTGTCCTCTCTCTCTCTCTCTCACTATTTGTTCATCTCTCTCCTCGCTCATCATTTGGTATAGTCCAATAGCATTTTGAGAACCTGTCCCCATGTTCTACATGAAGACTATAAATAGGGATGAGCCCAAGTGTGTTTGGACATTGGAAGTATTAAGAACGTAAGTTTTATCTCCACTGTGCATGAAGCATGGGGACCATACTGATTGTGTGGCATGCACAGGACTTGGGCAATCAGGCAGTGCTGAAGCAACCAGCTCCTTGTTGGAGTTCTCACATTAGTCCTCTCATGTGTCTCAGCTCACTCCTCACAGCTTCGCTCCCCTTCTGGCTTCTATATATATCCAATCACCAACATTTCCATTTGCATAATCTCACGGTTCCTACCTCGTCTATCTCCTCTGGTCCTCTGAGACCCCTCATCTCACCGAGTTGGCAGTCTCAACTCTCTCAGGCCCCCTCATCTTTTTCCCATTGTCCATGCGACATTCTGATGCAACTGCAATCAATGAGTTAGCAAGCAGCACTTATTCTATCACTCTCTTTTAGTGTCCTCGTTTTCCCTGGTTGGGTTATACTCTCTGTATGGATCACACGATCCAATGGCTGGGGGTGAGAGAGAACAGTCAAGGCAGGCTGTCAAAGCCAATGTTTTCCTTTGTGGAGCAATACCTGATCAGGCTGGGCGAGGATGTTGACATCAGTTCCTAAAATCTGAACCCTAGTCACAAATACACGAAATAATGCCAGAATAAAAGTGTCTTTGCTTTTCAGGAGAGAATAAGGCGGATGCAGAACGTCTTCAACAGGGAGAGGAACAAGTACAAGAGGGGCTATGAGAGTTGGAGAGAACATGGTGCCAGTGGCTACCACCAGCATTATCAAAGGGAAGATTGGTACTGGAAATCAGATCCTTCTTTCAAGGATCAGAGAGATCAGAGTGATCGTTCGAGAGCTCCTCCAAGTTTCACCAGAAGCCCATCTCTCTCTCAACACTACTCTGTCCTAGGTCTTGACAGGTATCTATAAATGGGATAGCTTTTTTAATTATATTCTTTGGAATTGAAATCCACGATTATATAGGTTTTATGCTCTCCAAATTTTGTTACTTGTGAGTTTAGAATTATTTGCCTTTTGTCTCTGTTTAGGTCAAGAGCAACGCCATACACTGATGCAGAAATCAAGGTACCTACTGTAGATCTAGAGTTAAGAAAATCGTTGTTTGAATTATTGATTCTCTCGGTTTTCATGGATTTTTAAAGTGTCCTCCTCAGTTTATTACACCAAATTGTGGTTTCATTCGATGTAAGTGAGAAGGTTTTGTATCTGTTCATGTAGACTGCTTTCAGAGCCAAGGCCATGGAGTATCACCCTGACCAGAACCAAAGCAATAAAGGTCTGCTCCTGCTCCTGCTCATACTCTCTCTCTCTCTCTCTCTCTCTCTCTCACTCGATATATAGATCTATATATTCACGTATATCTTAGCATATCTCTGTGTACACATATTTATGTATACATATCCTCCTACTTTCTTTTAAATTTTTCTTGCTTCTCTCCCTCTCTACAGTTTCTCTTCCCTTGTATACACATCATCTCTCCCTCACTCCATCATCAGAAGTCGGTCCTGATTTCATTCTCTCGACGTGTATATACGCATCTTTTCTTCGTTCTCTCCCTCTCCAATCCGTATATCTTTATTTTCACCCTCGAAACATGCGTCTTTATTTGTATTCACTCTCCTTCCTATTTATGTAAAGAATTTTCTCTCCACTTTATTGACGGTTAAGCTGCCAAATTCATGGCAGAGGCAGCGGAGGCCAAGTTCAAACAAGTCTTGACATCATACGAGGCAATCAAATTACAGAGGAAGAACGAGAGGCCCTAAAATCCTCATCAATTGTCCCTCCTCAAGCTCATAAACATGCTCTCTCTCTCTCTCTCTCTCTCTCTCTCCGGGGAAGAGAGAGAGAGATGCCCGTTATGTGTACTTTTGACAGCATTATTACCGAGGTAGCATCCGCCATTCTATTCCACTTCGGTTCAAAACCAGTCTATCGTCAACTGAAAGGTGAGAACCATATCTCATTTGACTAAACTGTGATGGACGGAATCGAGACATCGGAGCCATGGCAAAAACATTTTTCGTGGGGAGAATTTTTTCCACCAATCAGTCCGTTGGAGGAGCTCTGTAATATGCCGGAACCGTCGCCGGGAAGAACATTTGCCTCACTCCTTCCGCCTTGATGATTGGAAATATGATGCTCGCAGCTCCCTGCAAATAAAATATTCCTTAAAATGCAAAATTCATAGCGGGGTCAGACGGTCCGTAGCGAGATCAAGGAACTCACGGAGATCAATTTGGCACTAATCCATATCCTCTTGGGAGAAGGGATGGGGATGATAAGCCGCCCCACTCCATAAAAGGCAACGGCAAAGAAATGGGCCACCAGGGTCAAAGGCCGAGGATTCAGGCCTGACAGGAGAGCAATTGGGCCCGAAGAACATGATCCGCCGAGGCTCAGGTATTCAAAACATGCCTGCCGCATCTCCATCATTGCCTGGTCTGACGAGGAACTGAACACCTTGTACAAGGCGCCTGCAAGAGTGTTAATTGTAGAAGCCACCGGCTGCGGAGATTCAAGCATGGTTTCAGCTACAACTTTAGGCATAGTGGTGAAGGATTGATCTTCAGGCCAAGGCTAACCTTTCTTAGAGTGTAAAAAGATTCCAGGTAGTTGCAGAGAGAGGCAGCATCGTGGAGGTTGCGCAGGGGTTTTAGGAGGTTCTGTAGAACTACAATGTCTGAGAGTGCAACGGTCATCCCTCCCCCGGTCAAGGGATGGCGCATGTTGAAGGCATCTCCCATTAGAAGGGCTCCTGGAGTTGGTTGTGGAGCTGCTGGCATGCTCTTGTTTGGCATCGTTCTTATACTTCCTCGCTCTATTGCTGAGAGAAATGGCTCTTGGAGCACTTTAGGGAGCTAAAAGAAACAAAATACATCAATTACATATTGATCTGGTTTTATGCATTAACAAAATTAAGGACGGTTCATCTCAAAACCCTCTTCATCTTTCAATAGATTCCAGAGGTAAGGTTCATTTCGATCTGGGCAAGGCATTCGGAGGGCTCTTGATCCCACCATCAATTGTCCCGTGCATTTGATGGTAAGGGGCCTTAAGAGGGTGATCAGCTGATCAATTGATCCCACAATCTTGGTCAACTGCATCAGATGCAATCAACCAGGAAACCAACGCCAAGCTTCTCTCTCTCCCTCTCTCTCAACTTACACTCTCTCACACTCTCTAAAACATTTCTCAAACCCCCTTTATTTCTCCCAGTAAAGCGTGATCAAGTCTACCTTCAATCTGAGCAGTGAAAAGTAAACCTACTTTTATCTTACTAGATCCTTACAACAAATGCATCATTAACAAATGAAGTCTGCAGGGGTAGATTGACTGATCAATTGATCAGTCTTTCACTTGCACTCAATTCTGAAGCCTACTGGGTACTGATGTTAAAATGGTTTATTTACCTGGGGTGCCACAAATTCTTTCAAGTAGCTTTCCATATCGCCATTTGCTATGGAGGGGACTCGTTGACCTGGTACATCAACTAGACAGCGAACTTCCGTGCTGCTGATTGGGTAAAAGAGGATGGGTGAAGGGTCTGCAATGATAACGTGGCCATGGTTCGGGTGTGGCAACTGACAGTTCTCCAGCACCAAGCCCACGAAAAATGAAGGCACTTCCACCTGGAAAATACATTCTTTTTAAAAAAAACTAAAAATTCAATTTTCCTTGGGAGATGAGATTTACCTTTGGAGAGCAAAGAGAGCGACGGAGATTTGAGAAGCAACCGTCACATACGATAGTTAAAGGGGCATATGCTTTGAGCTCTTCACCACTTTTGTTCTTATATGAAACTCCCTTCACTGTACCCTTCTCTTCAATCAATGATGTCACGGTTCCTTGCTTCAAATGAACGCTAGATAAATTTCAAATAAGTGTCTAGATTAAAAATAGGAAGAGAAATAATGATGGGCGAAAAAAATATTATTATACTTGGGGAATGCGGCAGCCTTCCTTCGCATCCTTTGTATAAAGCGCCCATTGTGGAAGCTCCTACCTGCTACATCGCCATCGAAGTTTTCCAAGGGATATGAAAGTTTTGTGTTCTTCCCATCCTTGAAAAGGGCGTATCCGAATACTCTTTGAGCATCGATCTCTTCCACACAGTCTGCAAAATACCAAAAAAAAACTAAGTACTCTATCCTATTATGAAATTTCAGAGGGCCCCATCATGCTGTCCATAACTTATCACGACAAAATGGGGGTTCTATGTTTCCCGCCTATCTAGTTATTTCACATAAATCATTCGAACGTTGGCGAGGAGCCCGAACGTGTTGTATTTTATCGTGGTATAATTGCATGTGATAAAAGCAGACAACTGAAGTTCATTATCAACTTATGGAAGAACAACCATAAAGCTTACCTTCAAGGCCTAATTCAATAAGCTTCAAGTATCCTCCGGGCTGTAACAATTCTCCGACAATCCGGTCAGGCTCAGTCAAGTCCCTCTCGATAACGAGAACACGACGTCCATCCTGGCAACCAGCGAAAGAGGAATATTCAAAGACTTGGACCGCCCATTGGGATAAAAGGAAATGAAATCAAACCGTCGCGCACAAAAAGAGACAAACAACCTAGAAACTTCGGACGAACGTACACGCCTGACAAAAGAGGTGACGCAGCGCCGACCACGCATTAATTTGAAAAATTCGGATAGAAATGGTGCAACGAAAATAACCAGATTCTATATATCGACAAAAAAATAGAATATACCCAAAACTCCGTCCTGAAAATCGTCATTTCCTCTATTTCCTCAAAACCATAAAAATATCGTCATGACCATGAGTACATTTCTCAAAATAAAATAAAATCACCGAAATATACCAAAGAGCTTCAGAAATTTCCTAAACTCACCTTTCCCAGAGCGCACGCAAGCGCAGCGCCGGCAACCCCTGCGCCGACCACAATAACATCCGCAGATCCCTCTCTAACCGCTTCCGATCCGTTCTCCGCTAACTTCACGCGGATCTCCGCGTTTCGCAATCTTGCCTCCTTTTTTCTTTTCCACTGGAACGGAAAAATCATGAGAACACAAATAACCGTTGCAATGGCAATCATGCTCTCCAAAATCTCCATTTTCTCGCTCTCTCCTTGACTGCTTTGAGATCCTCCTCTTTTGTTGTCTCTGGCCACGATGACAGGTGGCACGCTATAAAAGGACTATAGGGGAATCTGCGGTGCGCTCCTCCGCTTAAGTTACACCGCCAAGGTTCCGCGATTTGCGTCGGGTGACGATTTTAATCGACGATTCAAAGCTCGAATCGCCGATCACGATATCTTAAAACTCACTCGATTCGAGTCGTCAATCAATCGGCGATTCACAGTCAGTCTCTCGGTTTTCTATTTTCAGTTAAATTTTTGTGCCAAAAAATACCGGTTTCCGGTTGGAATTTGCAAACCTTCGTGTTCGGAATCTGATTTTTTTCTGATTACGATATTTAATTGCTTTAGGCGCTCAGATGGAGATGAAGTTCAGCATCTTCAAGTAGCCGAGGCCGGCCTACCTGCCCCAGTAGAAGCCGCTCTGTGCCGCCGTAGAAGCCATGTACCGCCGGCTGTCGCACAAGATACAGACAGAGGAATTTCAGGGACAGATGAAAATCCCAATTTTTATCGAAGTCGAATTGTCAGAGATCGTCGATTCTAATTAATCCGATCTATTGTCGATTTTTTTGTGTCGATTTCTTTTTTGTCCTTCATATATTTATTATTCTGGCTTATTTAATTAATAGGTGGTTTTGTGTCTTCCATAAGCGTACGGCTGTCGAATCCCGCGAAACACCGCAACGATTGAACGCGTCCTGCTGTCTTTTGTCGCGACTCGGTCTGATGCTGGTCTGACGATTGCTCTGATGGCGTCTGGCATTCGCTTCTCTTCTCGTGGCCTTCGAATCTGCTAGCGGTTTGCAGAGAGAGTCTGTGGATGAGAAGGTTTTGCCATTAGTCTGTCTCGATTTGGAGCTGGCAGTACGTCAATGAATTTCAGTTGTGGGGCCTCTTTCTGAACTAATGGCTGTACGTACGTGATGCGTGCCACTGCCTTTGTGTGGCTGGCATCCTGGTGACGTGGCATCTCCTTCAACATAAAGTTGCCTCTTCTCTGTGATCTCCGGAAATTTTTCCGATTGAAGCAGGCGAAATTATTTGGAACGTTTGGAAAACGTTGGTCAATATTTGGAAAACGTTTGATCATTCTATCTCTCATTTAGATTCATTTCAAATAAAATTTATTCATTATTATTCTTGTGTGATGTTTATAATAAAATCAATTAGAATATGTAATGACAAAGTAAATTATGATATTATCATAATATAATACTCGCTAGTCTTAAAAAAATTACTAAATATTTATGTTTGAGGAATATTCAATACGGACAACAAATTATTTGAGAAGAATATTACTATATGATCACACTCATACGATGGGTATGAGTAATCTTGTGACCATTGATATAGAGACATGAAGAATAAATAATATATGTTATATAGGAAAATAGTTCAATAAATTGATCTGTGTGTACTCATAAATGGTATTATACTTAATTATCATTCAAGTTGATTAATGTCACGGTTGTCTATGTGGTCCTTTGACTTAAGATACTAAAGATATCTTGTAGATGGGTAAACAATTTTTATTATGACTTATAAATCCCTACCTATAGGATCTTCGAAACATCATATACTTAATATAACATAAAGTCCTCTAATGTGATTTGTGTGGTCAAGAAGGATCATTGACGAGACGAAACCGCAAGGTCGTCGATTTCACATGGTCTCGTGTCAAAAATATTTCCGAACTTACCAATGTGATGATTTAATAGTGAATTGAGGAGTATAATGGTAAATAAGGGTCGAATCCACAGGGAAATAAGGAAATTTCTGATGTTTTCTTCAAAGTTGATCAAATCGGATGATAAATCGACGGTAGAAATTGGGAAAAATGGTATATTATGAAAGATAACTTCAAATCGCTTCCACGGAATCAAGAATCATCGAGATTGATTTTGATTTTGCAGAGAAATTAAAGTTCGAAGTCGAGGGAGATTTCCGAACGTTAAAATAGCGAAATTGACTAAATTTAAACGAAATTAAACTTGAAATCCTAATCTAAATTGAAATTAAATATTATTGGATGATAGCTTATGAAAAACCGCTTACACTAACCCCAAATAGCGATCAAATTAACATGATTAAACATCTTAATCGTCGAAAAATGTGAAGAACGCGATATGGAGATTCAAGCATCAATTTCTCCTTATCTACTCAACCAAATCTCGAGTTCTTGCCCTCCGTGGATGCGGAAATGAGTGTAGAAGAAGCTAGAATCGAGAGATTCGAGAAGGGAGGTATCTAAAGAGATCAATTTTCTTGATTTCTAACTCAAATGTTTAGAACATCGAAGAACACCTCTATTTATACAAATTTTGGGCGTAACCGTCCGATTGAAACGATCGACGATTACGATGGAACGGTCCATTGTGGACCGTTTCAAAAAATGTCGCGGCCGTCCGATCTTGATGAAGGGCTCAGATCGATCCGCACGAATAAGCGTTTAAAAACACATCGTCTCGCCGCCGTTGGATCGCGATCCGACACTCTGGATCCCATCCCGTGCGTTAAATCACTGATAAGCGTAAAAACGAGGTCGTTGAATGCGCGATTTTACGTATCAAACAAATTTATACTCAACTCTTCAAATTTGATATTTAAATTAGGACAGTGGCAAGTCGAGGTCGAATCCACAGGGAGGAAGGTTAAAAGATTGAAATCAGAAGATAGTTTTTGATATTTTTAGATTTAGAAAGCGAAAATGAACGGTGAAAGGAAGAAAACGTGCGTGGAGATGAAATGAACCGATCAAACACTTCCAAACTCCTTTCGAAGATTGGAAACCCTTGATCGATGGTGGAAAAGTGATTTTTTTTAGGGTTTTTAAATGTAGAAATGTGGATGAACAGTTGAGAAAAATAGAAGAAATAGATAGAAGATAGTTATAATCTAAGATTTGTGATGAAAATACTATCCAGTGATGCTCCCTAATCAAAACATACCTTCGAGAGCCGTGTATTTTTCCCGGACTTGGCGTCTTGCATCTAACACGAAGAATGAACAGAAGAGGGAAGAAACTCACTGAGAATGAAGTTCAACACATGATGAATGATCCATCATTGCTTTCTTTCCTTCTGGCTAGCCAATGCTAGAAGCATACAACAAAAACATTCATAACCTTAATTTTTTTGTCTCTGAGCCTAAATCGACTCCAGCAGATTCGTGGAGCCTGAAATGACAATCATGCCCACGAAATTTTAGCTCCTAACTCCATCAGGATCGTCAGATATTGCAATTTTAACTTGGAGAGATCTCCCACTTCTCCTGTTACGCGCGCATGCGCGTGTGCGGGAGAGCAAGGGGGAGAGGAGAGAAAGAAGTTACGCGGGAGAGAGAGAACTCCTCTCGTGACGGAAATTATTTCCGTCGCGAGGGAGCGAGGGGAAGAGAGAGAAAAAGACAGAAAGACGGAGAGGAAATTTTCCTCGCGACGGAAATTTCTGTCACGAGAGAAGGATCCCCGAGAGAGAGAGAGAGAGATCGCGCGCGCGAGAGCGAGAGAAAAAGGGAGAAGAAGCCTGGGAACAAGGAGGAGAGGAGGAGTGGAGAAAGGAAAGGAGAGGGAGGAGAAATCTCCCCCTCCTTTTGTAACGCACGCGCGCATGCGGGAGAGTAAGGGGGAGAAGTTCTCCTCGCGACGGAAATTCTCCGTCGCGAGAGAGAGACGGGGAGAGAGAGAAACTGGGAGAGGAAACTCCTCTTGCGACGGAAATTATTTCCGTCGCGAGAGAGGGAGAAGTTCGTCGCGAGAGAGGGAGAAATTATTTCCGTCGCGAGAGAGAGAGAGAGAGAGAGAGAGAGAGAGAGAGAGAGAGAGAGAGAGAGAGAGAGAAAGAGAGAAAGAGAGAAAGAGAGATAATTTCCTTCAATACAATTTAATCTTAGGAATAATTTCATATTATAAAATTCATGATAGAAATGCACTTTATGAATATTCTCATGTCAATAAATGCATTTAAAATAGAAATTTCATTTTATAATAAAAGAAAATTATATTCTTGATAAATCAATATCATTAAATGCTCATAAAATGCTACTAATTAATGAAAAATCAAGAATATCCTTTAAAACATAGAAATTATCAATTTAATCATTTTAAATCATGATAACATGCATTTATGATTCTATTTCAAAGAATAAATGCATAAAATGCATGATATTAATGCATGAAAATTGCATGTTATCAATCACCACCGTTATAATGCTTCAATTAAGGCACGTGCGCTTGATGGTGATCCGGTGGACCTTGAGCCCATCCAATCGACGTGCCTTGATCGTCCTTAAATTGATCCAACGTTCCTCCTTCTGCCGCGTGTCTTGCACTTGAGATTCTGTGTGGAACTTAGTCCCACACGGGGAAAATTAAAAGCAAGGATCAGGTTTATAATATGCAACTTTTATATGAGTTAGCTTAAATCCGAACTATCAGATGATTATATGTACTATAAACATTATACTTACGATAAATAAATATGCACACGTTACATCACGTCGCGTGGGCCCGCGTGGCTCTGCCACGTGGCCTCGCATGCCACGTCGCACCCACGTGGGTCCGGCGCGAGAATTAAAACCCTTTTTGCTTTATTTTTAATTCGTTTTTAACATTAAAAATAAAAAATAATTCAAAAAAAATCCAAAAAAATCCCTAAAAATTAGAAAATTTATATATTTTAAAATATAACTCCAAATTAATCCAAAGTTCTTTCATTTGATCCAAAATTTAATTATCTACCATTCTAAAGAGTCAAAATTAATAAATAATGAGAGTTTTAATTTCCATTTCAAAAATACATTTATTTTTTTAAAGGTTTTTAACTTAAGAAAATATAAATAAATGTTTATAAAACGTTTTCTCTCATTATTTTAACTTTAAAAACCTCTATAATCTCACGTAAATATGGGTTATTAATTATTAATCTCTAAATCATCATATTTAACCCTAATTTAAAGTATTTCTGAGATTATAATGACTTTTTCATGAAATGATAGAAAAATACACATAAATATGATAACATGCATGGAAATAAAATCATTTATGCCTTAATATGCATCAATAATCATGTTTTATCATGTTACTTTAGCATGTTATCAATCATCCACTTTTAGTCGAGGTACTAAAAATATTAGAGAAGGCATATATGATTACTTAACATCTTTTCTTGTAGGAGATGAATGATTCTTTTAAATATTTTATTCATAAAAATAATTTTCTCACTAAAATTAAGAAATTTACACAACCTTCATATGCATGAAAATGGAGAATTGAAAATCTCGTAGTGGAAATCGTAATCTCAACAACTATATTACAACTTAGAGTAACTCTACCAATCATAATATATTTCATGAGACTTTCATTATTCCCAGACTATTGTAATCGATGACTAGTTTATGTAGATTTATAGAATATCCAAGAGAGATAATCGGATACTACTTTTATTGCCTTGAAGAAAAATTTATATTTTTTATAATAGGGTCATCTTTATGGCAGATGAATATCTCTTAAGAAGAGATAGAGAGAGTAAAGTATCCATAATCAACTGATAACCCATTAGACGAGAACTCCAATCGTGAACATGTTCATGCACTTATAGAGGTACCGAATATCCAATTGATATGTGACATATACTTTCATGAATGATGTCAAATATATTCACCTTAAGGAGATTGATGATTTAAACTAAGATGAAGCGATGAAAATTCAAACTCTAGAAAATGACAAAAGCGATTGATTTAGAAATCAAGTCCATGCATCAAAATAAAGTAGGGTACTTAGTTGACCCTTCAAAGGATATCTAACCCATCAAGTGTAAGTGAATATTTAAGAAGAAGATTAGAGTTGATTGATAGATTGAAAACTTTAAGGTAAGGTTGGTGGCAAAAGGTTATTGTTGAAGGCAAGGAGTTGACTATGAAGAAATGTTCTCACTAGTTGCTATGATTAAGTTAATCAATATTCTTCTCATTATGACTACGAGGTTTGGGATATGAATATAAATACATGATACACACTAAGGTTACACATCTAATGAGTTTCCAAATAAAATTTGCATTTTGTAGACGTAAATTTATATATTAGTGCAATCATCTAGGAGTCAGAACATGAGATTTGATGATGATATCAAATCTTATGGCTTTATGAAGAATAAAGATGAACTTTGTGTGTAAAAGAAGATTAGGGAAAGCACAATCACTTTTCTAGTCATATACGCAGATGACATCCTATTCATTGAGAAATATATATATATATATATATATATCATTAGTTAAGGCATGGTTGTTGATAACATGTAATTTATACATGTATTATTAATGTAAATTAAGGTATAGAAAATTTTATTCTTATGCATGCTATTATGTTTTGAGTGTATATCTATCATTCTATAAACATTTAAGTTATAATATCAAAATATACTATTTTAGGGATAATCATGAATAATTAAAGAGAGATATTTAATATTAGATTATTCCCACTTTATATTTGAGATTATAATTCGGTTTTAATGATTAATAAGAAGAGAAATTATTTTTATATACACTCATTTACTTTTCTAAATTTATTTTATAAAAGAAATGAGTTTATTTTTGAAATAAAAATTTATTCTCTTATTATTTATTAAATTTAAGTTTGTAGAATAATAGGTACTTAATTTTTTTAATCAAACAAGATAAATTTGGATTATTTTAGAGTTATATTTTAAAAGTTTATGAATTTTTTAATTTTAAGGGATTTAAAAAGAATTTTTCTGATTTTTAATGAATTTATTTGGATTTATTTTGAATTATAAAGAATAAAAAAATCAGATAAAAATTGTGCGTTGATGTGGCGGCTAACGTGTTAGCTGAAGCAGCAGCTGACGCGGCTGAACAGTTTACTTGTCGCCACGTGGCGTCCTATGCGTGTGCCACGTGTCACATGTGCATGTGTGTATATGCGTGTCATTAGTGGGTTAAGCATCCAATAATGGATTTTCGCTAACCCATTCAGACTGCTCATTATATACACATGTTTTCGTGTTTAATTTTGTCATGTGGGACTACCTTTCTATTTATTTTTACACAAATGACATGACACGATGGGAAGCTTCCGATTCGTACATTTAATCGAAGCCATCGATTTTCACTTAAGTCGTGGGGTACATGGCCACATTTGAAAAAAAACACGATTCATTTTATTAAATAAATCAATCCTGGCCGTTCATTGGAGGAGTTATAACGGCCAGGATTTGAAGAACCATTTGAGAATCTAAGACATCGATTCACAAACTAATAGACGAGATATTGAGACACTTCTTCTTCACGCGCGATGTGTGACGAAGTGTAACTGCAAGGTCGTTGAAAACACGCGGGAACTCATCAAAACATTTACCAAACTCACCAATTTAGAGAAATAATCATGAATTAGATAGCATGGTGGTGAATAAGGATCGAATCCATGTATAATTAAGGTATTTTTGAGGTATTATTTGAAATTTGATCAAATTGGATGATGAATTGAGGTGAGAAATTAGAGATTTTGATAGATTTGTAAAGAGAACTCAAAGAAAAATCCACAAAATAAAAAAATCACTCGATTTGGATCAAGATTCGTGGAGAAGTCAAAGAGAAAATTGGGTAGAAATTTTCGAACGTGAAGAGAGAGAAATCCAAAATAAAATATAAAATTAATCTAATCTATGATTCTAAATCACAATCTAATAATATAGGATGATATATTAAAAGGAAAACATATAATGTAACCTGAGATAGCGATCGAAATGATCCAATTAATTGCCAGATCAAAGGCTTTTCATTTCACGATTTCGAAGATGATCGTCGACGTTCAAGAGGTGAATTCTCCCTTTTTTTTTACAAAATCTCACTTTCAGCCACTCTGTGGACGCGGAAATGTGTCTAGAAGAAGAAGAAAGCAAGAGATTCAAGGATGGTCGTGTCTAGATATTTTGATTATTAAAAAACATCCAAGAATGATTTACATCGTCGAAAAACATTCGTATAAATAGAAAAATTTGGGCGTAACTATTGGATTTAGCGTTTAATCTTTGACTAACGGCTGAGATGAAACGCCATGCTTCGAATCATTATCTTTAAGTTGTATCCATTTGATTCAGAAAGAAGCGATGAGATCTCACCACGTCGCGCGTGAAGAAGTAATGCTAGAAAACCCCCGCCTTCGAATCTTGATTTAACGCTCTGGATACGTTTTGGACGGTTTTAATCTCAACCGTTATAACTCCTCAGATGAACGGCTGAGATTAAAATGTTTAAAATACGAATCGTCGTCCAATCCGATTGCGCTGCGTACCCCGACTTAAGTGACGATCAACAGTTTCAATTTAACATGCAAATCGGACGCTCCATGTGACGCCACGTTACCTGCGCATATTAAAAAAAAAAGATAGTCCCACATGAAGAAAAATTAGAGGAATGCACAAGTAAATAAGGTATGTGTTCATTATGAGATAACAAAAATCCTGAAAAGGGTGCTATCTCATTATTCATACACACAGATGCGCACACACGTGCTCTCACACGCGGGCACATGTACACTGTGTGACACGTGGCGTTCTCATATGGCGCCACGTGGCACCGCCATTTTTTCTGTGCCATGTCAGCTGCCATGTTAGCATGAGATTATAAAATTATTTTTATTCATTTTAATGAATAAAAATAAATTAAATTCATAAAAAATTCAAAAAAATCTAGAAAAATGCCTAAAAATTTCAAAAATTCATAAATTTCAAAATAGAACTTCAAATTAATCCAAATTTGTCTTGTTTGATCATAAATTAAATAATATATTAATTTAAAAAGTCAAATTTAATAAATAATAAGAGAATAATTTTTTATTTAAAAAATATACTCATTTCTCTTAGAAATTAAAAATTTAAAAAAAGTATTTTCTCTAATTATTTAACATTGAAACCCAATTATAATCTCAAATATAGATGAGAATAATCTACTCTAAAATATATTCTTTAAAAATGCATAATTATCCCTAAAATAGTGCATTTTCAGATTATAACTTAAAATTGCATGAAATGATAGATATGCACTCAAAGTATGATAACATGCATAAAAATAGAATGTTGTATGCCTTAATTTGCATTAATAATTGTATAATTGCATGTTAAAATTGTATGTTATAAACGTGACGAAATCTGAGCGCTCCATATTCGATTGAACGGACACGACTTAACGGTAACGATTCACATCCAAGCATTTCATATAAGCCGCTGATTGAAGATAAAGAGCCAAATCCAATGGCCATAACCAATTTTGCCTATATATATGCATGTTCTTCAACGTTATAAACTATTCTTAGGTGTTTCAAGTAACCGAACTATTTAGACATCTCAATCCTTGAATGTCTTGTTTCCTCCTCTTCTAGATCAATTTTCACATCCAAGGAGCGTTTGAAAGTGAGATTTTTGTTGAGAGAATCGAGAGAAATCGTCTATTGAATGCTGAACTTCATCTTCACAATCGCATAATGAAAAGCCCTTGATCTGGTGATCGATTGGATCATTTTGAATGCAACATCGAGTTTGATTACGTGTTTTCCTCATAATATCTCTTATTATATCATTATATTTTAATTTTGAATCGTAGATTAATTGAATTTTAGATAATTTATTGGTTTTCTCTCTCTTTGAAATTATAAATTCTATTTGATTTTTGCTCCTTCATTTCTCTGTGAATCTTGATCCAAATTGAGTGATTTTTGATTCTGTGGATTCGTCTTGGAGTTCTCTTTATTATATTATTAAAATCCTAATTTCTCACTTCAATTCCTAATCCAATGTCGATCAAATTTGAAGAACACTTTAAAAATACCTTAATTCTTTGTGGATTCAACCATTATTCACCATTATACTCTTTAATTCATGATTATAATCTTAAATTGGTGATTTTGGAATTTTTTTAACATGTCTCCATGTGTTTTCAATGACTACATGACTACGTTTCATCAATTGTCAAAGATCATCTTCGTAAAAGATTTAGGAGAAAAAAACCTATGCATTATAAATACGCTCCTATAGAGATTAATCAAGGAGGTTGCTCAAATTATCTCAATCCATGTACATAGATGATAGAACGATTTAGCGCGATCGTTGAAAATACACGATCGCCGGTCAAAAAAATTTATAATTCTGAACTCACGATGATTTCAAAATTAGAAATCAAGTACATCGATGAGACCAGGTCAAACCATAGACGACGTAGTTGACTTTTATCAAAAGAATTGACTTGGTCAAACTTAATTCAAATTAAAATTTTTAAGATTGGAAAAATATATTATTATCAATAAAATTAATACTAATATATGAGAGAACATATTTTAAGAATTTTAGAAAATATTTGAAGAAGAAAAGTCAAAAGTCAAGGTCAAAGCATTGACTTTGACTTTCTATAATATCATAGAGGAAAAAGGTGAGAAAATATTACGAAAATTATATTTTCAAAACTAGAGACAAAGATGAGAATTTTGATCTAAATATGTGATTTTTAGAGAAGAAATTAGATTTACTATGATTTATTAAAAATCAATAAACAGAAAAATCCTAAAATGAAGATCTTGATCAAAATCATTAAATTGACTTGTCAAATGATATCCAAATCTAGGAATTCACATATGAATAAAAAATTTTACGATTAGAGGATTCCAGAGAAACCAAAATGATCAAATTTCACCTTGTATATTAAGAGTAATTGCCCTCAAAAGTCAACGCCCAAATTAGGATCGATTTTGAACAACAATTGGTCAAACGTCAAATTGAAGGGTCAAATATGGGTGAAAATCAACGAATCAGATATCCATAGAGGTGATTGAACAAGGAATCTAATGAAACCAAATTCGAACAAATAAGACTTAAGATCACGGAGAAATCCTTGTTTGAAAATTAGCAAAAACCCGCGATCAAATTTGGGTGAAATGATGAAATTTCTGATTCCTAAACTCTAATTACCTATATAAATCTAATCTAAACTACCTAAATTTCAAGGATTACGAAGGAATCACACTACTAACCCGATTGACACGAGGATTGAGATTCAAATCGCTTTGATTGCTGAGTATTTATCCGATTCCTTCTTGAACGTGCGTTCAGCGTTCAAGGGGATAATCCAAATGTTTTCTTGCAAAATTTTATGATTAACTTGCTTCAATCCATGCACAATTGAGTCTAGAACGCAAGAAAATCATGAAGAACTTAAGATCTTCCTCCAAAAATGCTTAATTTCTTCATGTTTCAATCAAAAGTTACATTTTAGGAAGCGAGAACATCTATTTATAGAGAAATCCTCGCGAAAAATCTGGGCCGTCCTATTCGCTGAAGAACGATTGAACGGTCATGTTGCGTCCACGTCGCACGCGATATCTGGACATGTTCCCACCACGCAGGTCCACTTTCTCCTTGATTTCGGCCATATGATCTTCATCGGAGCGTTGTCTAGCAGCCACGTGTCACTCCATGATTCGCCGAATGCTAAATTACATCAAAACCATCAGATTTCACTAATGAGATTATAGGGAGATTATATAATAAATTCCTAAAAGACCTGCAATTATTTAAGTTGGGGGGTGTGATAACATGCAATCTTGACATGCAATTACAGGATTATTAATACAAATTACGACATAAAACATTCCATTGATATGCATGTTATCATACTTTGAGTGCATATATATCATTTCATGCAAATTTAAGTTATAATCTCAAAATGCACTATTTTAGGAATAATTATGTATTTTTAAGAATATATTTTAAAATTAGATCATTCCCATCTATATTTGAGATTATAATTGTATTTTAATGCTAAAAAGTAAGAGAAAATAATTTTATGTACTCATTTATTTTTCTAAATTATAATTTTTAAGAGAAATAAGTGTATTTTTGAAATAGAAATTCATTCTCTTGTTATTTATTAAATTTGAATTTTGAAAATGATAGATAATTTAATTTCTGATCCAATAAAATAAATTTAGATTAATTTGGAGTTGTATTTTGAAAGTTACAAATTTCCTAATTTTTAGGCATTTTTTCATATTTTTTCAGAATTTAAAATCGATTTATTTAATTTAAAATCGATGTTATAAATGGCACAGGTGACGTGAAAAAATTTAGAGCATTTGATCAAATCGCGATCGTCGATCTGGGTAGGGGGTGACGTGGAGCATCCAATCGCGCGATTCAATCGCGATCGTCGATTGTCACCTCAAGGTGGGGGTATGACGTAGCGTTTTCGTCCGTCGTTAAAACACAAAGACGATGGTAAAAAAAAATTATAAAACTGAACTCACAAAGATAAGATATAAAAATCAACTATTGTGTAAGTATCGGGTCGATTCACAGAGAGCAGAGTTGACTTTAATCGTAGAGTTGACTTGGTCAAACTTAGGTTTAAAAGGAGTTTTAAATAAGAGAAAATAAGATGTAAGGAATGGAAATGATATAAATAAGCTAAATAAGAAGTTTTAACAATTGAAATCTCGGATTTGATAGAGAAAAGTCAAAAGTCAAAGTCAAAGCATTGACTTTGACCAACAGTAGGTGTTCTGCAAAATCAGAGAATAAAACAGAGTCAGAAGATTACAAAACTAGATATTTGGAAACTAGAGAGAAAATGGAATTTATTGATATATATTTCATAATTTTTGGATAAGAAATGGATTTATTATGAATTATTAAAAAGCAACTATCAGAAAATTCCAAAATTAACACCTCAGAGGAAATCTACAAATTGAATGACCAAATGAAATTCAAATCTTGCGATTTATATGTCAATGGAAAGCTAAGAACCATAGGAATCTAAAAATACCATAATTATCAAATTCTGATTTGTAAATAAAAAGTAATTGACCCCGAAAGTCAACGTTTGACTCTGATGAAAGATAAACAGTCCTTGGTCAAACGTCAAATAGGAGGGCCAAATGAACTCGGAATTTGATGAATTTGCTATCCACGGAAAGCTGATGAAAAGAGGAATCCAATGAAACCAAAATAAATGTGATTTGGAATTATAATCAAAGAGATATCCTATTTTCAAAATGAGAAACTTTTTGGATAGAAATTTGGGGAAAATGAAGAACACTATGAACTAATTTGCAAAATTAAACGTTTAAATCTAATAAAAACTAAAATTACCTCCTGATAATCGATCGAATCTCACTACTAACCCGAATTCCGCAAGAATGGGGCTTCAATTCTCGTGGATTGAAGCGAATGTGCTTGGATTCTTCCTCGCGGATGTTCGGAATTCAAGGGGAAAATTCGATGAAATCAAGGAGAAATTCGCGATCAATCCCGTCTAAACACGGGGGGGGGGATCACGATGAACTAGAGATCTTCCTCGAAATTTGCTTTATTCCTTCACGAATCGATCAAAAGTTGAAGAACAAAGAAGAGAAATACATGCTTTTAAAGAGGAAAATTGGCCCGAAGATCGTGGCCAATTGAAGCGGTCGTGGAGGTTGATTCATGGCTTCGTGGGAGCGGTTCCTTGGGGCGATGTCGTGGCTTCAATTCCCCGGTGAATCGGCTTCAATTTTGCTTCCGAATAGCCATCATTTTAGCCATGATCGGGTCACGATCGTGGTCCTGGTCGTTCGTCGATCGCCGTCCGCTCGAATGGCGGCGATTACACCACGTTAGCTCTCCGATCGCGGCTCGATCGCGCCGCAATCGCGGTTCGATCGAACCGCGATCATGGAGTTCTTCCACGAATTGTCGTGGCCGTCGGATTGATCTTCAGGTGAAGTGGACGGTCCGATCTCGATCGCGCGATATCCGCTTTGATGAAGATCGGGCGATCCTCGTGTTGCCACGTGGCGTCAAGTGAGCCCTTAGATCACGTCCACTTACTCCGTATTTTCAGCACGTGTTGTAATCACTGATTGCGTGGACTCGGGTCCACGCAATCCACGCCTTACGTTTGGATCTGACGCGTGCGCTGCAGCCGCGTCACCTGTAAAATAGAAATCGTGTGGGAACATAGTCCCACATGGAAGAAATAGAGGGACAAGACGCGGTTAAATAGGGAAGTGGATTCCCCTATCAATTTCGTCACGTCCTCTCTATTAACAGCCCACACGTGGCGCCCCACACGGGCGCCCACGTGGTCGCGTGGCCTCCCTGCCACGTGGCGGCGTCCTTTGCGCCTCCTACGCGAGCCACTTGGGCTCTGCCACGTGGCCTCAGTGCCGCGTCGCACCTCGAGGCGGTCCTGCGCGCCATGTCAGCCGCCGCTCGCCACGTCAGCGCCTGCAGGTATAAACTCCCTTTTTCACGATTTTTAAATAGAAAAAATCAATTTAAAAATCAAATAAAAATCAGAAAAAGGGTAGAAATTTCAGAAATTTATAACTTTAAATATATAACTCCTTTTTAACCCAAATTTTCTCCATTGGATCACAAATTTCTTCTTTTTTAATATTATGCCATTGAAAATATACTTTCAAAGAAGAATTTAAAATTAATTAAAAATTACATACTCCTATCTTAAGAATTCTTCTTACTTATCATTTCATCTTGAAATTATCATACTCTAAAGTCAAAAGCAATTCCAAAAGAGATTAATTTCTATTAATTTTAACTTTACAAAAGACTAATCATCCATCAAGCATGAAAATATCCTAATTTATGCATAAATATCAAATTTAGTGAAATGATATACCAATGGAGAAAATTCCTAAAAAGGTATGATAACATGCATCATATTCACATAAAATAAGCATGAATATGAGTTAATTAGGATAAGAATTCAAGTTATAAATGCATGTTATCAGGGTACGTGGTGCATTATTACTCGTCAGTAAATCGTTTTAAAAATAATTTAATCACAGCCGTTCATCAAAAGAGTTGTAACGGCTGAGATTAAAACCAACGAAAACGCATCTGGAGCGTTAGATCAAGATCGGATGGATGGCGTTTCATGCGTTTCTTCATGGGGGACGTGGCGAAATCTCGGCGGTCCATTTCTGATGCAATGGCTAAGACTTAATCGTTATGATTCGCATCCGCCCATTTCATCAGAGCCATTGATCGAAGATGAAACGCCAAATCGGACGGTTACACCAAAAATTTGCTATAAATTGAGATGTTCTTCAACATTGTAATGCATTTTTGGATGTTTTTGAGTAATCAAACTGTTTAGACACCTCCATCATTGAATCTCTTGCTTTCAATTTCTTCTAGACTCATTTACATGTTGACAAAGTGGTTGGATGTGAGATTTCATCAATCTAATAGGGAGAATTTGCCTCTTGAACACCGAAGATCATTTTCAAAATTTTAGAATGAAAAGCCTTGAATTCGACAATTAATTGGATCATTTCGATCAGTATCTCGGATTAGATTTTGTGTTTTCCTCCTAATCTTTTATCCTGTATCATTAGACTTTAATTTAGAATTGTAGATTTAGATAATTTTAGATTTTCTTTTAGATTTCTCTGTCTTCGAGTTCAGAAATTTCTACCTAATTCGCTCTTTGATTTCTCTGCGAATCTTGATCCAAATTGAGTGATTTTTGATTCCGTTGATTCGTCTTTGAGTTGTCTTTAAAAAAATACCAATTTCCCTAATTTCTCACTGACGTGTCGTTTTAGTGCGTCGTTAAAACACAAAGACGATGGTTAAAAAAAATTTATAAAACCAAACTCACAAAGACAAGATATAATAATCAAGTATTAGGGTAAGTATCGGGTCGATCCACAGAGAGCAGGGTTGACTTTAATTGCAGAGTTGACTTGGTCAAACTTAGTTTTAAAAGGAGATATAAATAAGAGAAAATAAGATGTAAGATGTATAAATGATATAAATAAGATAAATAAGAAGTTTTAAGAATTCAAATCTAGGATTAGACAGAGAAAAGTCAAAAGTCAAAGTCAAAGCATTGACTTTGACCAACAGTAGGTGTTCTGTAAAATCAGAGAACCAAACAAAGTCAGAAGATTACGAAAATTAGATATTTGGAAACTAGAGAGAAAATGGAATTTATTGATATATATTTAGTAATTTTTGGATAAGAAATAGATTTATTATGAATTATTGAAAATCAACTATCAGAAAATCCTCAAAATTAACACCTCAGAGGAAATCTTAAAAATTGAATGCTTAAATGAAATCCAAATCTTGCAATTTCTATGTCAATGGAAAGCTAAGAACCAGAGGAATCCAAAAAGACTGAAATTATCAAATTCTGATTTGTAAATCAAAAGTAATTGACCCCAAAAGTCAACGTTTGACTTCTGATGAAAGATGAACAGCCCTTGGTCAAACGTCAAATTGGAGGGTCAAATGAAGTCAGAATTTGATGAATTTGCTATCCACGGAAAGCTGATGAAAATAGAAATCCAATGAAATAAAAATCAAGTGATTTGGAATTAGAATCAGAGAGATATCTTATTTTCAAAATCAGCAACTTTTCGGACTAAAATTTGGGGAAAATGAAGAACACTATGAACTAATTTACAAAATTAAACTTCTAAATCTAATAAAAACTCAAATTACCTCCTGATAATTGATCGAATCTCACTACTAACCTGATTTCCGCAAGAATGGGGCTTCAATTCTCGTGGATTGAAGTGAATTTGCTTGGATTCTTCCTCGCGGACATTCAGAATTCAAGGGGAAAATTCGATGAAATCAAGGAGAAATTCGCGATCAATCCCGCTCCAATTGTTTCGCAATCGAGTCTAAACGCAGGGGGATCACGATGAAGTAGAGATGTTCCTCGAAACTCGCTTAATTTCTTCACGAGTCGATCAAAAGTTAAGAACAAAGAAGGGGAGTAGATCGGTTTTAAAGAGAAAAATTGGCCCGACAATCGTGGCCATTGGAGCGGTCGTGGAGGCGGTTTGCAAGGGTCGTGGGAGCGGTTCCTTGGGGCGACGTCGTAGCTCCAGGATTCGCCGTGAATTTCGCTTAATTTTCGCTCCAATAGATGCCACGATCGCGCTTGATCGTGGTCACGATCAAGCAGCGATCGGACCACGATCGTGAGGCAATCGAGCCTCAATCGTGGCCTCTTCTCGTGCCTCCTTCGTTCAGAATCATGCATCGAGATCATCGCCTTCAATCCATGCAGAAAATTCCACGATCGCGGGTCGATCGCGCCGCGATCACGGTTCGATCGGACCGCGATCACGGTTCGATCGGACCGCGATCGTGGAGTTCTTCCACGAAAACTTCTTCGCCGTCCGATTTGATCAGGTAAGGTGGCGATCCTATCGTGCGATCAGGTTTTGGCCACGAGCATCGTCCGTTCGATGGAAATCCTCCGCTCCAGAAGCTTCCACGTGTCACCAAGTAAGGCGTCGATCGATTTCACTTAGTCTCCTTTTTTAAACACGTGCTTGATGGATGATCGCGTGGACTCGGGTCCACGCGATCACCGCCATTCCGCCCGAATCTAACGCTCCTTGCGCCGCCACGCGTCCTGCAAAAAAAAAACCGTGTGGGAACATAGTCCCACACGGAGGAAATGGAGGGAAAGAATGCGGTTAAATAGGGGAACGGATTCCCCTATTAATATTCTTCTTTCTCCCTCTATATCCAGCCACACGTGTCGCCCCACACGGGCGCCCACGTGGCCGCGTGGCCTACCTGCCACTTGGCCGCGCCCTGTGCGCCTCCTGCGCGGGCCACCCGGGCGCTGCCACGTGGCCTCAGTGCCGCGTCGCAACCCAGGTTAGTCCCGCGCGCCACGTCACCCTGGCCCGTGTGCCACGTCAGCCGCCGCCACATCACCCTGCAGGTAAAACCCCTTTTTGCGATATTTTTAATTAGAAACTCCATTTATAAATCAAATAAAAATAAGAAAAAATGCATAAAACTTCAGAAATTCATATTTCTCAAAATACAGCTCCTTTTTAATTGAAATTTTCTCCATTGGATCATAAATTCTTTTCTTTTTAATATTATGCCATTTACAACATATTTAGAAAGAAGAAATCAAGATGACTTATAATTTACTTAAATCATTTCTCATTAAACATTTTGAATCATAAATTCATCCTAAAATCATCCTTTCAAACATTTACTAAAGTCAAAACTCATTCCATAACAGAGATTAACTTCTATTAATTTAAACAAAAGATTAATCATCTATTAAACATAAAATTATCCCTAATTTATGCATAAATATCAACTTTAGTGAAATGACATGCCAATGGAGAAAATTCCGAAAAAGTATGATAACATGCATCATATTCACATAAAATAAGCATGAATATGAGATAATTAGGATAAGAATTCAAGTTATAAATGCATGTTATCACTCACCTCAATTCATTGTTTGATTTCATCGAATTTCAAAAGAGCTCTCAAAATTCTCTTATTTCTCCGTGGATTCGACCCTTATTCACCACTATGCTATTCAATTCGTGATAATTTCAGAAAATTGGTGATTTTGGAATTATTTTTGACACGAATTGGTGTGAAATTAATGACCGCATCTATTCGTTCTGTCACTCCCCTAGAAAAGCAAGGGGAAGAGGAAGGAAGAGATCAAGTGAATTGATGTTCTCACAAAGTTATGATCAATGGAATGGGCTCAAAGCAATGAACACAATGGTTTTAATATAGATAAAGTTGAATGAAAAAATACCTTAAGAGAACCCTTGGGCTCTAATATATATGGTGAGAGACAAAATGAGAGTCTAAATCCTCTATGGAGAGAGAGCCTTGTATACAAAGGAATACATGGGACTCTGAGTAGACCCACACAAATTGAAAGAATAATATCCAATAACTAAATATAGAAGCTAAACATATATTCACATATATTATACATGATTCTATAGATATCTTAGAACCACTATCTAAAGCTCTCTATAGATATCTACAACCATCCAATTATTGGGTTGGTTCAAACCCTCTCCAAACCCTCTTCTTCTCCAAATCTTGTCCAAAGGGAAATTGTCCATATTAGTGAATGGTTTCTATATCCTTTAGCTGAGAGACACCAACCAATGGGCCACCACAACTAAAATGACATTGTTGATCAAATAGAAATTTTTTAGATGTAGTTTTCCATTTGGTTTCATATCCAAATCCTTCATTAATGTTAATCTTCATCTTCACTCGACTGCCAAAGTAACTAGTGATAGATTTGTTGGGAGTTGAGGCTTGACATGCTCTCCAAATTTTCTATCAAAATATCGATTGCAACAGAAGATGTTGAATCAAATCATTCAACAAATTTGAAGCACCAAGGATAGATGATATCATCATCTATTCTAGATGATCTTGTCATCTAGTATATAATAAAATTCATACTTACATGAATCATCTGAAGGAGTTCTTCAAGTCGTTCAAGTTTTTGGCCTCTAGTGGTGTTCACATAGTCTTTGAATGATCGGATCTCCTCTTGAACACTCATCACCGCAAGAGGAAGAGAAGAGAGGGGAAAATTTTCTCTGGGCTTGCATGGGCACCTCTATTATGGTCGTCCTATTTATAGACTTTGGGAATATGAAATCGAAGAAGCCCTTATTAGTATGTCTATATTCACCGATATCCATTGACCTTATTTGTGTGACCCTCTAGGTCCATATATCTTGCCAGTGAATAACTCCAACTCAATAATAATTATTGGTCTTCTTTAGTAATTAATAATATCAACATAAATTAATTCATTAGAGATCGATTTAACTCGATCGACAGATTGAGTCGCCAGCCCGTTGGGTGCCGAGCTACACCACGTGCTCTAGTAGATATAGAGTATATAAGAACTCCCACATGAAACCTTTCCGTCATCAGTTAACTGATGGATATTATGTGGCCTTGATAACATGCATTTATAACTTCAATTATTATCCTAATTAACTCATATTCATGCTTATTTTATATGAATATGATGCATGTTATCATACTTTTTAGGAATTTTCTCCATTGGCATGTCATTTCACTAAAGTTGATATTTATGCATAAATTAGGGATAATTTCATGCTAAATAGATGATTAATCTTTTATGTAAATTAATAGAAGTTGATCTCTGTTATAGAATGATTTTTGACTTTAGTAAATGTTTGGAAGGATAATTTCAGGATGAATTTATGATTTAAAATGTTAAAGAGAAATAATTTAAGTAAATTTTAATTCATCTTGATTTCTTCTTTCAAAATATATTTTAAATGACATGATATTAAAAAGAAAAGACTTTGTGATACAATGGAGAAAATTTGGATTAAAAAGGAGTTGTATATTTTAAGATATGATTTTTGGAAGTTTTAGCCTTTTTCTGATTTTTTATTTGAGTTTTAAATTGAATTGTTATTTAATAAAATCGCAAAAAGGGGGTAATTACCTGTAGGTGCTGACGTGGCGAGCGGGGAAGCCGGCGAGCCGACACGTGGCACGCGGGACCACTGCGCGGATGCGACGCGGCTCTGAGGCCACGTGGCAGGGCCGCGGGTGGCCCACGCGGGGCGCAGGAGATGCAAGGCGCGGCCACGTGGCGAAGGGCCACGCAACAACGCGGGGCCACGTGGGCGCCCGTGAGGGGCGCCACGTGGAAGGTGGGTTAGCATATGGAGGGCCCACGGGTATAGTGGGCCGTGGTAAGAATTTGGGGGCGGTAACGCAAATGCGTTACCGCGCCCCTATATTTAACCATGGTAAATTCCATTATTTTCTCCATGTGGGACTATGTCCCACACGGTTCTTACCTTTTGCAGGTGACGTGGACCCACGGCGGCGTTGGATTCAGTCAGAACGGCGGAAATCAAGACACGTGTCAATCAAGAAGAATGTCGGCCCAATGATTGGGCACGCGTTTTGTTCTGACTGACACTTCTATAACCGAGAAGTGTCAGTCAAGAAGGGCGGCGGCCAATGAAAAAAAGGAGGGATTTTCTCCCGCCTAATAAGACAAAATGACATTTAATTCTCTCTTTTTCAGGAGCAGCGGTCGAGACTACGTGGACCAATGAAAAAAAGACTACCTTTTTCCCCGCCTAATAAGACAAAACCGGTGGCAGAGGCTCCTTGCGACGCATTAAATGCGACGCAATTTGAACCAATACAAATCTCTGACTACCGCACGCACTGCATTAAATGCAACGCAGTTTCAACTCTGCCTTTCTACGTGGCCGCTCCAGATTCGCTGAAAGCAAATTTGATGACGTGGCCACGTCATTGATAACTGCATTTAATATACTAATTTTTTTTAGGACAGGTGTCTTGTCTTACCTTTCGCCACGTGGAAGCGCCGAGAGCGTCCGATTTTCATCAAACGCACGGGTATGATTCGCCGCACGATCTTCATCGGGTGGTCGCCACCAAGCGGTGGACTTACCTCCCGATTGGGCGCACTGGATCGCGAGATCGCGATTGTTCGCTTACTGGAAGCGCCATCGGACGGCGCAGACAAGACGTGCAAGAACCCACGATCGTGGTCCGATCGAGCCGCGATCAAACCGCGATCACGGCGCGATCGAGCCGCGATCACACTTCTTTCGTTGGGGAATCGTCTCCAGTTGATCGGCAGGCGATCGACGAAGGATCAAGACCACAATCGTGGCGGAAATCGTGGCTATTTGGAAGCCAAAATGAAGCCAAACTCATGCCGATTCGTCGCGGAATTGAAGCCACGATCTATGCCCACGGAATCGCCCCCTTGACGCCATCAAACCGCCTCCACGATCGCCTCCATTGCCCACGATCTTCGTGCCAATTTCTCTCTTAAAAAGCATGTATTTCCCTTCTTTGTTCTTCAACTTTTAATCGACTCGTGAAGAAATTAAGCGAGTTTTGAGGAAGGTCTTAAGTTCTCGTGATCCTCTGCTTTCAAGAGTGTAGAGACGCAACCATTGAAGCATGATAATCACGATTTAATCTCTTGATTTCATCGAATTTTTCCCTTGAATTCCGAACGTCCACGAGGAAGAATCCGAGCAAATTTGCTTCAATCCACGAGAATTGAATCCCCATTTTTGCGGCAATCGGGTTAGTAGTGAGATTCAATCGATTATCAAGAGGTAATTTGTATTTTTATTAGGTTTAGATCTTTAATTTCGCAAAGTAGTTCATAGTGTTCTTTATTTTTTCCTAATTTTTAGTCCGAAAAGTTGCTGATTTTGAAAATAGGATATCTCTTTGATTATAATTCCAAATCACTTGATTTTAGTTTCATTGGATTCTTTTTTTCATCAGCTTTCCGTGGATAGCAAAGTCATCAAATTCCGAGTTCATTTGACCCTCTAAATTGACATTTGACCAAGGATTATTTATCATTTTTCAAAAGTCAAATGTTGACTTTCGGGGTCAATTACTTTTGATTTACAAATCAGAATTTGATAATTTTAGTCTTTTTAGATTCCTCTAGTTCTTAGCTTTCTATTGACATAGAAATTTCAAGATTTGGATTTCATTTGGCCATTCAATTTAAAGATTTCCTCTGAGGTATTAATTTTGAGGATTTTCTGATAGTTGATTTTCAATAATTCATAATAAATCCATTTCTTATCCAAAAATTACGAAATATATGTTAATAAATTTCATTTTGTCTCTAGTTTCTAAATATCTAATTTTCGTAATCTTCTGACTCTGTTTGATTCTCTGATTTTACAGAACATCCACTGTTGGTCAAAGTCAACGCTTTGACTTTGACTTTTGACTTTTCTCTGTCAGATCCGAGAATTAAATTCTTAAAACTTATTATTTAGCTTATTTATATCATTTCTATTCATTAATTCTTATTATCACTTATTTAAAGCTCCTTTTAAACTTAAGTTGGACCAAGTCAACTCTACGATTAAAGTCAACCCCTGCCTCTCGTGGATCGACCCGATACTTGCACAATACTTGATTTTTATATCTTATCTTTGTGAGTTCGGTTTTATAAATTTTTTTGACCATCGTCTTTGTGTTTTAACGACACACGAAAACGCTTCGTCAGGCTTATAAGACAATCACACTTTAATGTTTCTTGTTTATGTTCATTGAAATGAAATTTATTCATTGCCATTCTTTTGTGATGTTTGAAATGAAGTCCATGAGCATGTGCAATGACTAAGTGAATTATGATGAGATCATAATATAGTGATCGCTAGTCTTTAAACATATGTTCTAAACATTTCTGGGACATTCGAGAAGGACATCGAATTATCTAGAAAGAATAGCACTATCTAATCCAACTCATATGATGAGTATGGCTGATACTATAGCCATCGGTGTGGAGACACTAAGGATAGATAGTGGGTGCTCTTTGGAGAAATAGTTCACTTAATTGATCCATATGAATCCCTAAATGGTAATATACCTAACTGTCAATCAGGTTGATTCATGTCATGATTGTGTATGTGGTACTTTGACTTAAGACACCAAAGAAATCTTGTGGATGGATGATCGTGTTTTGATTATGACTTATGAATCCCTAGTCACGGGATATCTAAAACGTCATATATTGGATACGACATGAAGTCACGAAGATGATTGTATGATCAAGATGGGATCATCCACCCTCGGTATTTGAGGAGATTGACTCAAAGGAATGAGATGCGATGAAATCCTTGGCCAAGGTAGTAGAAATATCAAAGAAGGAGTTCTCGATGACTTCTACACGCATCAGTACTAACCTGAGTGACCGATTAGGGTTTGACAGTTGACCATACCCTAAGTCATTTATGAGTCTAATGTGGATGAAGGATTATACATACATGATAATCGATGATGGGAAAGGTTCCATAAGTGAGTTCTTACATACTCCATATCTCCTAGAGTACGTGGTGTAGCTTGGCACCCAACAGGCTGGCAACTCAACCTATCGATTAGGTTAAATCGATCCTTGATTAATTAATCTATATGTGGATGTGGATGATTAATTAAGGTTGGCCAATAAGGTGTTATTTGGTCTATAGAGTTATTAACTAGTGAGATATATGGACCTAGAGGGTCACACACATAAGGTCAATGGACGTCGGTAGATATAGACATAATAATAGGGGTTTTTGTAAAGATTTCACATTCTCAAAGTTTATAAATAGGAGGAGAACGACCATAATAGAGGGGCCCATGCAAGCCTAGTGGAACTTCTTCTCCCTCTTCTCTTCCTCTCGTGGTGACGAGTGTTCAAGAGGAGATCCGACCGTTTGGAGACTGTGTGGATACCGCTAGAGGTCGGACGCTTAAACGGTTGAAGAACTCTTTCAAATGATCCAAGTAAGTATAAATTGTATTCTATACTAGATGATAGGATCACCTAGAATGGATGATGAGATCATCTATTCTTGATGCTTCAACAATGTTGAATGTTTTGATTCAACACCTTCCACTGCAATCATTATTTTGGACAAAGATTTGGAGAGCTTTTCGAGCCTCATATCCCAGCATTAACATGAATGTATAATCCTTCATCCACGCGAGACTCATGAATAGCTTAGGATATGGTTAACTGTTAAAACCTAATCAGTCACTCAATTTAGTACTGATGCGAGTAGGGAATTGTCAAAAACAACTTCTATTATAGTTCCTCTACCTTGGCCAAAGATTTAATTGTAACTCATTCCTTGAGTTGATCTCCTCTTATACCGAGGGGGGAGGATCCCATCTTGACCACTCAATCACCTTTGAGGACTTTATGTCGTATCCAATCTATGATGTTTTGAAGATCACGTGGCTAAGGATTTGTAAGTCATACTCAAAACACGATCATCCATCTAGAAGATGTATTTGGTGTCTCAAGTCGAAGGACCATGTACACAACTATAACATAAATCAACTTGATTGACAATTGGGTATAATATTATTCAGTGATTTATATGGATCAATTCAGTGAACTCTTTATCCAAAGAGCACCCACTATTTATCCTTGGTGTATCTTCACTGATGGCCAAAGGATCAGCCATACTCATCACACGAGTCTAATAAGATAGTGTTATTATTTTTGTATAATTTGATGTCCTTCTAGAATATCCCACGAATAGGAATATTTAGAACATATGTTTAAAGCCTAGTGATCACTATATTATGATCTCATCATAATTCACTTGGATATTACATATGCTCATAGACTTCATTATAAACATCACACAAGAATAAAAATGAATAAAATTTCATTTTAATGAATATAAATAAAAGATAAAAGTGTGATTGGGTTGCAGGCCTCATAATATCCATCAAGAGTAACTATTCATATCCCAAGTGCCCAAGTGGCTGAATTTCTACCTCCATTGCCATTCCTCTAAGGTTTTTGCCCAACTTTATTGAGTTTTCCTCCATCACTACCTTGATAGATATTATGTGGCTTATAAGCCAATCATACTTTCATGCACCTTGTTTATATTTATTGAAAAGAAATTTATTTATTTTTATTCTTGTGTAATATTTTTAATGAAGTCCATGAGCATATGTAATGACTAGGTGAATTATGATGAGACTATAATACACTTATCACTAGTCTTTAAACCAAATTTTCTAAACAATCTAATTTGTGAGATATTCAAGAAGGACATCGAGTTATCTAGAAAGAATAACACTATTTGATCCGGCTCATATGATGAGTATGACTGATCTTGTAACCATTAGTGTAGAGATAATAAGGATAGATAGCAGTTGTTATTTAGAGAAAGAGTTCACTGAATTGATTTATATGAATCCTTGAATGTATACCTAACTATCAATCAAGTTGATTCATGTCACGGTTGTGTATGTAGTCCTTTAATTCGAGACACCAAAGACATGTTGTGGATGGATGATCATGTTTTGATTATAACTTACGAATCCTAGCCACGAGATCTCTAAAACATCATATATTAGATACGTCATAAAGTCCTCGAAGATGGCTGTGTGGTTAATATGAGATCATATGCCCTTTATATTTAAGGATATTGACTCAAGGAATGAGATGCGATGAAATATTTGGCCAAGATAGTGGAAATATCACAGAAGGAGTTCTCGATGATTTCCTACACGCATTAGTACTAACTTGAGTGACCGAGTAGGATTTGACAGTTGACCATACCCTAAGTCATTCATGAGTATAGTGCAGATGAAAGATTATATATATATGGTAATCAATGATAGAAAGGTTCCATAAGTGATTTCTTACATACTCCATATCTCCTAGAGTATGTGGTGTAGCTTGGCACCCAACCGGCTGACAACTTAACCTATCGATCACGTTAAATCAATCCTTGATTAATTAATCTATATGTTGATGCAGATAATTAATTAATGTTGACCAATAAGGTATTATTTGATCTATAGAGTTATTAACTAGTGAGATATATAGACCAAGAGGGTCACACATTTAAGGTCTATAGATGTTGGTGGATATAGACATAAGTATGAGGGTTTTATGAAAAATTCACATACTAAATCAAGGTGCACATGCAACACTTGTGAGAATTCTCTTATTTCTTCTCTTTTTCTCTTGGTAAAGAGCTTCAAATAGGAGATCCAATCATCCGAAGATCATGTGGATACCGCTAGAGGCTAGACACTTGAATAACTTCAAGAATTCCTTTAAGGGAACCTTGTATGTTTTTCTCATATATACTAGATGATAGGATTATCTATTTTTGGTGCCTCAATGTTTTGAATATCTAATTCAATATATTATATTGCACTCAAAATTTTTGATTCAATAAAAATTCTAAAAGGCCTATCGACCTCAGATACCATCACACCCGGTACTCCCAACTACATCACTATCTCTACTGTCGTGTGAGTCGAATGTCATTGAGACAAAAGAGTATGACTATGAGTTTAAACGGGCTCCATAAGATCCAAATAATGTGAGCCAATGATTGCGATCATATTGATTGACAGAAGTGATGACGATAATCATAACCATGGCCCAATTGTCTACATGATCATAATCACCATGGAGTGCATCGAATACTAAAGATCTTCATATTTTTGTATGAAAGAATATAATAGAATTTCTAGCAGTAATAATGAAATAGAAATCAGGAAATATTTGAAGATTAATTATGACTTACTGCAAGAGTCAAAAACTTTGTGAGACTTTTGCTTATTTATGAAGTAGATGGGCTGCCCGTCTTTTTCAAGGAAATCCCAATTTCAAGCACTACAAAATTCTCCTGTTTTTCAAGGAAATCCTAATTTCTTCTTCAAATGTAAACGGGCTTGGCCGTCTTTCTAGTCCACTAACGTACCGGTCAGGCTTGTTGACTTAAAAGCGTCATCTGGGTCTACTCAAGTCTCCAACGGCTATATTATTTAAAAGAAGGTCTCCATAGCCGTTCTTTCCAGATCTTGCGCTACTGCAGCTGCCGTTGAATCCTTTCTTCCCTCCTCGATCTTCGCCAGCTTAATCGGAGAGCGGAAAAGATGGAGACCTTGTGGAAATCGCTCCGGAAGGGATCCGCGTGGACGGAAGTGGACCACGTATACGAGAACATAGAAGCCCCCAAGTTCGTAGACTTCGCCGCTCCCGATCGCTGCTGTCCAGATAGCCGTTCTTGGTTCTGCGCCCGCATCGGTAAAACTCTTAAACTTTCTCCGTTTTCCTTCCTGGCTCGATTTTATTTAGACGGCTTTATTCGTCTTGTATGTACAGCTTCTTATATTCTAAGAAATTTAATTAATTTCAATTGAGTAGAATTAATAAAACTCCTCATTCCGTGAATTTTTTCGGTCAGGTTGTGATGAGAGTCACGAGGAGGTAGATCCAGATGAAATCCAAAAGAATTTCTTCCTCCGCGTAAGCTGCCAAATCATTTTCCATTTTTCGATTCCCGATTTTTTTCTGAACTGGTTTTTTAATGATTCTTTCAGGTAATGGCTGCAAGAAGCCCCAATGTGAGATTTCATAAAGCTCTAAGTCGCCGTCAGGATCCAAGGTAAGAGTCCAATTCCCCATAATACAGAAAAGAAGTAAACAAAGAAATAAAATTGAGAACTTTTTTGCAGCGTAAAATGCCCAAAGTCTGCGCCTGCAAAGAGCACAAAGAGTAGACTAGAGAGATTAGCGGAAACTCCAACTAAATTAAAAAATCACAAAATTTCTACTCTGACTTCATCGACTCCGATCAAGACTTTTCAGAATGCGAAGGTTCCCAAACAAAAGGAAATTTCACAGAAGAACAAGGCAGTGGCGAAGGTTTTTAACACACCTAAGAAACCAGTGAAGGAACTGAGTTCGCGTACGAAGAAGCTTGAAAGTAAGATCAATGATGCTGCCGAGAAACTTGATCACGCTGAACCTCAAGAATTCGATGAAAACAAGGAAAATGCGGCGGCTGAAAGGTTGGATGTTGAAAGCCTAATCTCTGAGACTTTTTTTTGTTCAAATTGGGAATAACGAATTCCGGATTTCAGCAACTTCACCGGTGGGAGGGAGAATCGCCTGGCGAATAGCTGTGATCCACCGTTGAAGGTTTTCTCAATTCCAAAACTCACAATAGCTTTTTATTTCTTTTTACTGGTGGAAAAATGACAATTATTTTCTTCTACGGTGGCAGAAAATGGCGATCATAAACAAGAGCAAGTGTAAATCTGCTCAAGGAGCCAAATTCTGTGCGTTTAAACCCACAAATCCGAAGCCTTTCAGACTAAGAACAGAAGTAAGTTCATCTTTTTGAAGAGAGAGAAAGCTCTCCGTCGAAGACTAAATTGTGGATATTTTCTTCTCCAGGAAAGAGGAATTCTGAGGGAGAAGAATCTAGAGAAAGAAAGGAAGTACACGACTCCGGAGCCCTTTCGGCTAAGAACAGATGTGAGGGAGTGAATCCATTTTTTTTTGTTAAAGAAAAGGCTTTTGATTTATAATTGAAGTAAACGACTTTTCTTCGCCAGGAGAGAGGAATTCTGAGAAAGGAGAACTTAGCGAGAGAACGGAAAGCAGATAACGAAGAGAAAATAAAGGCGAGAATTCTCAAAGAGAAGAGAGAACCAGCAGCAACTGGGCCTATGGAGGGAAGAGAAGGCGACTGCGCCGGAAAATCAGCGGCACCACCGCCGGAAAAGGAGAAAAAGGAGAGCTCCGCCGTCATGTCGAAAACTTGCTCATTGGCTTCTCGGAAGACGTTGACTGTCCCCAAGGGACCCAACTTTACCAGAGTCAATGTTCCCAAGCGGTGCGTCATGAGATTTGACCTTGCGAGTTGACCTTGACTTTATCGGGCTATGTTTCCGGTTCCTGATTGGGTTGACTATTGGCGGCGTTGATTGACCTTGCCGGGCTGTGATGGGTAGAGTCCTAGGTCATTCCTAAAAAATGTATTAGTAAACTATATCCGGAATTTGTATTTGTTCCTTATATAGTAAATTCTTTTTGTGGGTACTTCGCAAGTCAACGCCCGCAAACGTTGCGCCAAATTGACATTGAACTTGACCGTGCTTTCTTCACTCATTATGAATGGCGGAAATTTCTGTGTGGTTGACTTTTGCGGACCATCTAGCAGGGTTCGGCGTCCGTGTGTCGAGACCTCTCTCCATTCGCAACGACGCGGACGGGTCGGCTAAGGTAACCGTGACCGTAACTCCCTCTGTCTGCGCTCCTCTTTCGCTCTCTCACTCTCTCCCGGTGCGCCAGGAGTGGAGGGGGAGGCAGGTGCCTAGATTTTCGCTCTCTCTCTCTCTCTCCGGCGCGGCGCCAAGAGAAGTGAGGATGATTTTCCTGCCCTCTCTATCTCTCCCCCGCCGCTCTAGGAGAGGGGGAGGGTGATTTCCGCCTCTCTCTCCCGGTCCGCCCTCTCTAATTGAAATGATATCTTCAAATTATTTTCCTTTATAAAGATCTACATCTTCCGAAATTTATAGTTTTAATTTTTCGAGTATTTTTAGGTAAAATTATTTTCGAGAGGTATCACCTAGAACCTTTTCCCTGTACGGACGCGGTCAAGGATCCTTAAACCCCAGTTCCACCCTTCCTCCTTGACAGAACCCCAGTCGAATCAATGGAAATGATGGTTCCGTGGACCGGCATCTGCACAATTGTGTCCGTGGATTCGAGTTCCACGAGCTACAGCGCCTGCGGCATCTGCGAACGAACTCTCCACGACGATTCCCCCTGCAACTACTGCAATCGCAACGCCTTCAATCCCGGTTCTTACACCATCCGGCGCTTCTACCGTCTCCTGGTTAGATCCTCAAATGTGTCTTATTTAGTTATCTGGAATTTGTCACGGAAACGCGACTCTTCTTTGTGGATATCAGATCTCTGTGGCTACACCCGATAAGGTCATACCAGTTATGTGCTTTGATCGGGTGGCGCAGAATATCTTTGGTTGCCCTGCGGAAGATTTCGTTGACTTTTGTAGAGTCAACCCAGATGGGGGTATGCTAGAATTGATTTTTTTTCATCGGGTTGATCGCTGGACCTGAATTATTTTTTGGTTGGGTTCAGAGGAGATCGCTTTGAGGATGCTGGAAGGGGAGCCGTTCAGGATGACGTTGGCTAGACCCAAGAGAGGGGGTGCCCAGCACCTAAGAGTCAACGCGATTGTTCCTCTCTCGTCTGGATTCCGGCCTCTCATGGAGGTCCTCAGGGCATGGAGTTCCACTTCAAAAGGGATGAGCAGATCCATGTGAGATTCTACAAATTTGTTGCGACCAAATCTGAGTTTTTATTGGAGGTAGGGAGCGCGTGGATCAACGGATGCTCTGATCTAAGGTGAAATTCTCCAAATCAGCTGCAAATTTATGTGTTTCTGGCGAGGGAGAGAGATTCAGACCCTGCGAATCCATTCTTTTTCCAAAATCGGAAGCACTTAACTTATGAAATCTTCATTTATGATTTACTCTCGCGGCCACTTTAGAAAGGGAGAAATTGGTGGCCACTAATTTCTAGAAATGGAGAAAACCCTTACGGTTGCAAAAGAAAAAAGAAAAATTGGGACATCAATTGAGCCAAATGATCCACATATATTGAGGATCGCTGTGCTGGATTCTTCATCCTTTTTCTACTATCCCCCGGCAATACCCACTTCTAAATCCTGGTTCTAGAAGGTTTTTGCTCACGAATTAGTTAACCAGACCATCCTTGAAAAGTGTTTAGATTTCTCTCTTGCTTTTCATTACTGCATGTTCGTTGCATGCAGTTCCATGTAGAAGTGGGTATTACTAAGGGCAATATGGGAGCAACACACATTGTCACAGGGAACAAGGACCACCAGATCTGACGAAAGAAAGATGATGATCATAAGGATAAATGAAACAATGTAAAGTAAAAACACAGAAAATGAGGAGAGACCCTTCATTTATAACATCCAAGGATTATATGAAAACATCATGACCATCAAATTCGCATAAAAATCAAACACGATTTCATGTTTCAATTATAGTCTACTTCATTGATGGAGAAAATTCAAGGAGGAAATTGCAAAAATTAAAAATCAGGGAAAAAATAATGATTATTGTGAAATTTAGAGCTGCTGTGAATGAGTCAGAGGTGAAGATGTTCTTGAGAGGGGGAAGAAGAGTGAGACCCCTCCAGATTAAATCACGAATAGAGAAGAGAAAAGATAGTTTTTCTATTAATTAGAAAGGGCATATATACAGGGCAATGTGACCGTTATAATCTAACAACTATTTCTCTAACAGTCACTAGTGATAGGATATAAGTGCAAATATTAAAAAGTATAAATATAGTTTTGGGAAATCAAGGGTATTTCTGCTAAACAAGTTTATTTATTTGACACTCCCCCTCCACTTCAAGAATGAATATTATTCATTCCCAACTTGGAACGAAGCTTGGAGAATAATTTAGTAGGCAATCCTTCTGTAAAAATATCTGCACACTGTTCTGCTATGTTAGCTTCTGCAATTGTGATGCAGGACCAGGGGGTTATACCCGGTCACGCACCGCACTACTAAGGGTGAGTCTAAGGGAGGGATACTATATGGGTGAATTTACTATGATGTAATGACCTAATAATGCCGACAAGCAAGTACCTTCCCGCACGTCGTCTCCGTAGTCCCTGGGATGCACCGAGAAGTGTCAGTCCGGGAGTCCTCCCAGTCCACGCCCTCGCGGGCGTTGGGCCATGGGTCGTTGAGGGGAGCTCGACGGTCAGCCCGACGGATTGGATCACGGTCTCAATCCACTCGAATCGTCCTCTCAAGAGGCCTAATCTAGATCCCTGATGGTGGTGGAGACAAGTGCGGGAAACACTGGAAGAGATAAAAGTACTCCGAAGTAAAGAGAGGGGATGCGTGCCTAACTTGCAGGGCGCGAGCCCGGTTGGTCGTGAAGATGGAGGCCGTTCATACGTAGCACGGTCGGTCAGCAGTGGTAGGCCTCGTCGGCGACGGTGCGATCGCGACGGAGTCCTCAATATGACGGTGATAACGGTTGTTAAGCTGAGTGCGCGGGCAGGGGGCGCGGATGCGCATGCGGGGCGTGCGGGGAGGGATTCGATCCCGTGGGCCGAGAGATGCCGCGTGCGGGCGGGCGTCGAACACACAGGGGAGAGCAGCACGACGAATTGGGGGCTGGCTGGGTGCGATCGGTTTGAAGTTGGGCACCCAGAGAGCTCTCGAGTGCGCGGCGCAGAATGGTTGAACTCAAGGGGCACAAGCTGGGAGGATGGTCAACACTCAGATACTGAGAGGACCAGTCATGCGCGCACGGTGGCAGTCAACGTAGGAAGGATTTCCCCTGGCAGCGTCACGTCCAGGGTACTGTGCAGTCCGCGCAAGGCGGCGGGTCGCGGTGGGAGCTCACTAGCGCCGTACGGGAAGGGGAGGGGAAGGCTAGATTAGATACGGGCGATTGCGGAGCGATGAAGTGCGACAGGTGAAATAGAAAGCGATGGGAGGTCAGTGAAGGCAACAGGACTGGGCTGGAGGGGCGGCGAACTGAATTCGTGGGAGGGGAGGTGTCGGAACGATGGGGTAGGGAATTTCGGCTGAGCGGGACCCGGGTAGGCAGGACGGCGATGGGGAATCGGCTGGGCATCCGAATGAACTCGACAGGGCGAGGAGAGGATGAGCGAAACGTCGGCGGGAAACCAGGTGGGGAGGCGGGTGGATTCGATCGGGCGGTGATGGGGAAGATTGGGGGGATAGGCGTGAACCCGACAAGGTGATGGAGGGTGAATTCGGCGGGTGAAGATAGGAGGGAGGATGGGCGATGGCGAGGTTACGGGAGGGGAATGAGTTGGGATTTGGGGAGGAGAGGTGCCGAGGTCACAGGTGAGGAAGGGTAGAGGCGGGGGAGAGGTGCGGCGAATTGGAGCCGCGGGAACGTGCGGGAGTTCAGGCGACGGATCAGAAAATTTGGGAAGGGGGAATTCGAGGAATTCAGAGAGACGCGAGGTGTGCACTCGGGAAGGCAGTGCGCGGATTTTCGGGGCTTGCCCCACGAGGAATCGACGGGAGGGGGAATTCGAAGTTGGCGTTCGGGGTGGATGAAGCTCAGAGGCCGCACTCGACCGAGCGTCGCGAGATTTGGGGAAGGCACGGGGGTCGCGACTCGAGGGAGAGGGGAGAGAAAATCAGGAGGGCGTCCGCGGAGGGGAGGGGACCTTCGTGCGACGGGGTGGTAGGGAAGAGAAGAGCAGGTGAGGGAGGAGGAAACTGGGTGGATCGTGGGGGGAAGAGATTCGCGGGAAGAGAAGGGAGGGAGAAGCAGTGGTGTTGGGGAGGTGGAAGAAGGAAGGGAATCAGGGAAGTTCACAGGACGAGGGAGCAGGGGAAGGAGCGCGAGCAGATGAGGGAGATGGGCGCAAAGGAGAAGGGACGTCGATGCAGATGCGGTAGACGCGGCACTGGGCAGCGGTGGCGGATGATCAAGGGCGGCGATGGCTAGAGCAACTCCAGCGGAGTGTTCTAGATTGGGGCAAGGGGAGGCGGCGGGGTCGGCGGCGGCACGTAGTCGTGCGGCGGCGGCGGTAGGTCTCCTTCCTCGATGTTCCGAGAGCAGCCATTTGAGAGGGAGTTCACTCCTTTTTTTCTTCAAATGACGGCTAGGGTTTGTTGGGGGACCCTTCCCCTCTTATAGAGCCCATAATGGGCCGAGAGGGGAAAGGGCCTACTTGAGGGGCCCACAACCCAAAAGCCTAAACATGCTCATAGAAAATAAGGTTCACAAAGAAGAAGGGCTTCACGAGTAGGATCCCGAAAAAGGGAAGAACCCACCCGTAAGCCTAAAAGGGGGGTGAGGAAAATAGCAAAGGCCCGGCTTAAACACGTGCGGGCTAAGGAAGTCCATAATAACAAAATAAGACAGATAGATCCACGCGCACGCGAGCCCGAGGTGTGACGTGTCATGGCGAGACGAGGTCCTTATGCAGTGTAGCGGAAGTCAGCATCCTTCGTCTTTGCCTATCGAGGGGGCTGGACGTGCGCGGGTGTCGGCTCCTCCGGCGCCGTGGTGTCATGCCTTGGTGGCGACGTGGGTCGTATATCAGCTGATGTGCTAGAGTATATCAGCTGCTGCACACTATTTTGATATACTCTTGCCATCAAGGTATACTCCCTTTCAACTAAGTTATGAACTGGTGGTCTATAGTGATCTAACTAACTATAGATCATTCTTAGCTCATTTGCGTAGGCGAGTACTGTTTTTTCACCCTGTTGTAAAGCTCATGCTCAAATCACCAAATGTACAATCTGCGCTTTATCATTTTTCTTCTAATGATATGTCTATGTAGAATTCCATACTTCCTTCACCGTGAGATATTCAATGAAACAATTAAACTTAAATAAAATCTTCCCATCCTACTAGATCACTTTTGAGAACCTAGCGGTTTGATGACCGATGGCTTTAATAAGAAGAGAGAAACAAATTTCTATAAACACACATGTGATTAGCAACAACTTGGCTCCGATACCATATAAAATTTAGAGCTGATGTGAATGAGTCAAAGGTGAAGATGTTCTTGAGAGGGGGAAGAAGAGTGAGACCCCTCAGATTAGATCAAGAACATAGAAGAGAAAATATAGTTTTTCTATTAATGAGAAAGGGTATATATACAAGGCAATGTGAATGTTACAATCTAACAACTATTTCTGTAACGGTTACAAGCGATAGGATATAAGTACAAATATTAAAAAAGTATAAATACAATTTTGGGAAATCAGGGGTATCTATGCTAAACAAGTTTATTTATTTGACAATTATTAACTTGGGCAAAAATATAATCAAGTTTTGCATCTATCAAGCCTAATATTGGTACAAGTAATAAGTTCAAGGATGAGCAAAATTGTACAAGAATAATGTGTGTCATGGATTTGAGTGCAATAGAAACACCTATTATGTCATTAACTTGTTACAATACAATTGTTAGAGAAACCATCGATGTAAAAATTCAGAATCCAAGCCTCAAAAAAGGAATCCTGAATACTGGAAACTTGCCTTTTAAAGTGGAGAAAGCATATTGATGAAGGAAAATATAGAAGATCTATAAACATGCTTGGGCTTCTGTCATTGGGCTTTGTCCATAAGATATATGCTTGAGATTCAAAGAAGATCTTAAATGGGCTTCAACATGTGTGAGAGGGTTTGGAGAACTAGAATTTAGTAGAAGATGGGCTTCACAATTTTCTACAAGGCTTTCAATTTTCTAGGAGTCCATTAATTTTCTATGTTCTCCCTTAGGATGCCCAAACTTGTGAACCAAATGGTTCAAGCTTGTTTGGCCCAACCCATTGGAACAAAATAATAGATCTTATATAACCTAAATTCCAAATCATACTTCCATGTCTTATTTATATCTATTAAAATAAATTTTATTAATTATCATTCTTCTGTGATAAAGTCCATGTGATTTTTGTAATAAAGTCCATGATCATATGCAATCACTAAGTGACTTACGATGAGATCATAATACAGTGATCATTAGTCTTTAAACATATATTCTAAATATTCTTAGTTGAGGGATATTTGAGAAGGACATTAAAAATATATAGAAGAATTAATACTATTTTATCTAACTCATATGATGAGTAAGACTGATTAATGGAGAGATACCAAGGATAAATAGTGAGTACTTTTTGGTTAAAGAGTTGACTTAATTAATTCATATAAAACCTTGAATTGTATTATACCTAGCTGTTAATTGTGTTGATCTATATCACGGTTATATTTGTGGTCCTTTGACTTGAAATATCAAAGACATCTTGTGTATAGATGATTATATTTTGATTATGCCTTACGAATTTCTAGCCATAGGATTTTCAAAATATCATGTATTAAATACAACATGAACTCCTCAAAGATGATTGTATGGTCAAGATGAGAATGTCCGCCCTTGATATTTGAGGGTATTGACTCAAGGAGTGAGATGCAAATAAATCCTTAGCCAAGATGGTGGAAATAGAGTAGAAGTTCTCGATGATTGCCCTATACACAGTAACCGATAACAAAAGGTTTCATATATGAGTTCTCATATACTCTATATCTCCTAGAGCATTGATAACGTGTCATTGATGCATTCATTTTTATCATTATAAATGGGTCTAACACATACTTTGTGTTAATATAATGCACGTTATCAGGTTTTTATGATATTTTTACATTCATCATTTCATTCTACTCATATACTCAACTAGCATCTATTTAGTGCTAATTTGGTCAAAAAATAATAAATATATTTTATCATACATCATTCTTTTCGATTACTTATACCATAAGACTAACCCCATTTGACTCTTTCAAAGTCAAGTGGTTGAATTCTCACATTTTCTTTGAATTATTTGGATGTAGGAACATAGGTACGCAAGTAGGAAAGCATGGATATAAATGACGATAAGAGGGAAGAGGAAACAACTCTTTACTAAATTTGAACACCAAGCCAAACATAATTTTATGAAATATGTGATAGATGAGGTTTGGATTTGGTAGGGGGATCATAATAAGGTTTTTAGGAAGATCCAAAATTGATTTAGAGTAAATCTTGGGTTAACCTCCTTATTTTTAAGGAGGTTAGACCAAACTTAATTTTTATTAAATGAGACCTCAATTTTTTCTTATGATTTTATTTTTTTATGAAAATATAGATGATTAAATTCTTGATCCAATGGAGAAAATTTTGTTAAAAAAGGAGTTTTATTTTTATAAATTTTTTTCTGAATTTTTAGGACTTTTTTTCAGTTTTGAGCATATTTATAAAAATACTCCTCCGATTTTTTAAGTAGAAATTTATAAAAATACTCCTCCAATTTTTGAAGTAAAAATTTACAAAAAAGCCCCTCTGTACTTATAAAGGTTGACACACCTTTCTGGGTGCAATAAGAGGGTTCCATGTGGCACGCTCTTATTGCATGATCTCAATCAACAGTTAAGATTTCTCTAAATTAAACCTGATATCTCATGATCTAGATAGAGTTTTGAGCTGAAATTTTATGGCTATATTCATCTTTTAACCCTCTATCCATTCATATCCTTGGATCGAAGAATCAAGCTGAAAAAAATAATTTTAATGATTGGAATATTTTACCCCTCTTAACACTCAAACCCTAGGAACCTGCCTATAACAGCCTTCATTTTCTCTCTCCTTAGATTTTTTTGCTATCTCTTAGCATCAGGCTACTAGAAAGAAAGAGAGAGGAGGCCGGGGCCCAAGGAGGAGCATTTTTTTATGCTCAATCTTGTAGTAGAGAAGGGAGCAAGCAAGGATTGTGATCAAAGCGGATCGAGCATCACCCGGCCTAGGATGGGCACACCAACGGGGTTTGTGCAAGGATCTAGATTAGATTTTGGCTTGTAAACATCTTCATATACAGTAGACATGTGTTTTCTTTTTATTTTTATTTTTCTTTTATTGTAGTAGCTTTGACATCATCTCCGTGTGCATCTCTCACTCTCACCCTCACCGTGCATTTATCCATTGCTATCACCATATATTCTTCTTATCTTTCCATCATATTATCTCCATTTTCATCTCTATTAATCTGATTATCTCATCTCTTTTCTAATTTCTATCTTAATTCTAAGAGAAACTCAAAATTATCTCTCATACTCACCTCCACATGCTCCATTTCAACTCACACATCTTCCTCCGCCCTCATCTTTCTCTTGAACACATAACCTCCATACTTTAGCTCCATGCTAATTTGACCCTTGTTGACGCTATACTAAGTAAGGAATTATATTTTATTGCATGGAATTGATGCACAGAAATAAAAAAAACACACGTGATCAAGATCATCAAGCATGTGATGTAGCTTGTTACCCAAAGAGCTAGCAATTGGACCTGTTGATTGGGTTAAATCGATACATGATGAATTAATCTATATGTTGATATAAAAAACTAATAAGGTTGACCAAATAGCGTTATTGGGTCTATAAAGTTATTAACTAGTGAGATATATAGACCCATAGGGTCACATATAAGATCTATGAATGTTCGTCAATATAGATATAATTATGAGGGTTTTTTGTGAAAAATTCTCATACCTAATGTCTAAAACAAGGGGTAAACTATCACAAGTCAAGGTGGCTATGCAAGCCTTGTGAGAATTTTCTCTTTTCTTCTCTTTCTCTATTGGTGCAGAACATTTAAGCGGAGATCCAACCCTTTGACAACCGTGTGCTTATTGCTAGAGGCTAGACAATTGAACAACTTCAATAACTCATTCAAGTGAAGCTTGGAAGCATGGATTCTAATCTATATTAGATGCTAGGATAATTGATTCTTGGTGCCTCGATATTTTGAATGTTTCATTTAATGTATTATATTGCCTTCAATGTTTTGATTTAAGCTTTGGAAGGCTTATCGATCTCATATCCCAACGCTAAGAAGTAGGATATGAAATTTGGACTTGCACTTGTATAAGAAAAAAATTCACCAAAAGTGGTGCTAAAGGAAGATAAATAGTGGATATGGGGGGGGGGGGCAAAGTGGTATTTGAAGCTGAAGTGGCTATAAATTTTGAAAAAGGAAGGTCATAAGAAATCACATAATTTTGAATTTCAAGTTGGTACATATAAGATCCTTTCAGAATTGTGGGGTAGCCAACAAGAACACCCTAAATATCATAAGGCATTTATGATATTTATTTATTCTATGTTTTACCTTAAATTTTATTAATTTTCTTTCTTAGATGACATGATGCTTAGGAGTTTTGGATGGCACAATTTTATAACACCTACAAATCTTCACCAAAAATTTCATAGTCAATGTTAGATTTTCTAATAAAAAAATTTTGGGCCATCATTCCCACATCCCTACCACACAACAACATCTAGGCTGCTCATCTTAATCAACAGACATTTGATGAACATAATCCTCTATGATCATCTTTTTTCATGCAAAATTGAAAATGCCCTTTCTCCATCAAATTAGTGGATGATGTGTTACATTTGCAGTCGTTGTGATCCATTGAAATCAAGATCCAATGGTTCTGCCTAAAATTACCCCCATAAATACTTTATTTATCTTTAGTGTATAATTTTTATAGATTCATTTCTTGTCCATTCAGTAAAAAAATTTTTTTTTGATAAGAGATTGAAGAGAATTTACAACTTGCAACTTAAGACATTTCAAGAACATGTCCATGTGAAAAGCCTTTGATTTAGTGATTAATTCAGTCAATTGTTTGTGTGATTCAGGTTGGTTTTGGATATTTTCTGTAATCAATCATTATTAATTCTTAGATTTAATTTGTTGAAGCTCAGATGAAGAGATTTTAATCTTTCTTCATCTTTTTCACCCTTAGAGTTCACTATTATCTCTCTCTAGATTCTTTCTTGAGTGTCTTCCTTATTAATCTATGATTTTCATGGGAAAGACTATGAACTATCTTATATAATATACAATTTCCCTACAATCTATTTTTTTTCTAGTTTAATTGAATTATTCTAATAGTTTTAAAACCTTTTTTTTAAACTTAATCTTAGTGGATCAAGCCCTTACTCATAATTATGCATTATTTGAGACATTTTTATTGTCACTGACCAAAATGATTATGTGAGAGAGACGAAGAGCTAGTAGTGGATGTCAAAGAGTTGACAAAGGAAGAGCATTCACTCCAAACAAAGAATTAAATGATGTAGGCATATTCATGAGCCAACAATCACTTTTTTGTATACAACTCATGAAAGACACCATGAAAAGGATCAAAGTAATAGGGAATCCAATACATAGAGGACATTGTCTAAAGATAGGTTTGGAATAACAATAGTGTGTCCATGACGCCACACTTGGAAGAGTGGATTATATAAAAACAAAGTCAACACACTCATAGAATGAAATGGTGTCTTCAAATTTATCTGAAAAACTTATTAGATGGTCTACCTTACCATAGTGCTCACGAGGAGCAATTGCTTTTATCTACGTTGTTTGGTTTTCACAAGATCTCCGAGACATCTATAAAATATCTAAGAATTTTGATAAAAACATATTTTTATGAGCATTTTGAGATGCCAAGTATTCAAAATTGTATTTTTATCTAATTTTTTTATAATTTTTTTATTTCATCAATATCTGAGCTTAAATGGGGAAATATTTTATCAATATAGTGTTTTTGACTTTAATGTGCTTATTTTTCCAGATCGGTGGCCTAAGAAGAGTTCACTTGAAAAATTAATAAAAAGAAAATAGTTTTATAGGTCCACTTAGTGATGGATTGGATGCTCAATAGGTCTCAAAATTTTAATCAAAACATCAAATGTAACAGAATGTATTGAATCAAACATTCAAAATAATTGGAACCAAGAAGTAATGATCCTATCATCAATTATATATTAAAATTCATACTTATAAGGTTAACTGAAAAAGTTCTCAAAGTTGTTCAAGTATCCAGCCTCTAGTGGTATCTACTAGAGGTATCTACACAATTGCCTGGCGATTAGATCTCCTCTTCAATGCTCTTCATCAAGAGAGAAAGAGAAGAAAGGGAAGATTTTCCCCAAGGTTTGCATAAGCACTATGAGTGATCTTTCTCTCCCTATTTATAGATATTAGTGATAACATAAAATTTATACACAAAATTATATGATTATTAATACAAATTAAGGAATAAAGCATTTCATTCTTATGCATGTTATCATATTTTGAGTGTATATCTATCATTCTATGAAGATAAAGTTATAATCTCAAAATGCACTAATTTAGGGATAATTATGGATAATTAAGAGAAAAATTTAAATATTAGATTATTCCCATCTAAATTTGAGATTATAATTAGGTTTTAATGTTAAATAATAAGAGAAAATACTTTTTATACACTCATTTATTTTTTTAAGTTTTATTTTCTAAAAGAAATGAGTGTATTTTTGAAAGAAAAAATTTAGTCTCTTGTTATTTAAATAATTAAAATGTTTAGAATGATATATAATTTAATTTCTGATAAAAAAAGATTAATTTGGAGTTTTATTTTGAAAGATATGAATTTTCTAATTTTTAGGGATTTTTATGAAGTTTTTTGATTTTTTATGAATTTAATTGAATTTATTTTGAATTTAAATGAATAAAAATTATATTTTTATCGCATGCTAATGTGGCAGCTGACGTCGTGTGGGTGAAAATGTAGCGCCACGTGGCAGCATAAGAGAACGCCACGTGGCACATGCGTGTGCGTGTGTGCACGCACGGGTGTATACGTGCGCGAACGTGTGTGATTAATGAGAATAAGCACCCTTTTCAGGATTTTTGATTTCTCATTAATCATTCAACTCTTATATACCCGCTCATTCCCTTTAAATTTTTTTATGTGGGATTATGTTTTTCTGTTTTTGTGCGCAAGTGACGTGGCGAAACGTGGAGCGTGCAACTGCGTGATAAAATCACAATCGTCAATCTTCACTTAAGTGAAGGGGTATGCGGCAAAATCTGATTGGGAGATAATTTGTTTTAAAATATTTTAATCTCAGCTGTTGATTTGAGGAGTTATAACTACTCAGATTAAATGTGCCTAATGGACTTCGATGGATGCGTGGCGATATCTTAAACATCGATTCCCGACCAAACGAACGCAATCGCGCGATGATTTTTCTTCACACGCAACGTGGAAAAATCTGGACGCTTCACCTCTGATCTAATGGACACGACTTAATGGCAGCGATTTGCATCCAAGCGTTTCATCTGAGCCGTTGATTGCAGATGAAGAGTCAAATCCAACGGCTACGCCCAAATCTGCTTATAAATATACATATTCTTCAACGATGTATATCATTCAGGGGTGTTTTGAGAAATCAAACTGTTTAGACATCTCAATCCTTGAATCTCTTGCTTCCCTTCGCTTCTAGACTCATTTGCGCATCCAAGGAGTGTTTGAAAGTGAGATTTCATGGAGAGAATAGGGAGAAAGAATCTTGAATGCAAACAGTCGTCTTCAAATTCGTGAAATGAAAAGTATTTGATCCAGCGATCAATTGGATCAATTCGAGCACTATCTCGGGTTAGAATTCGTGTTTTCCTCATAATCTTTCTTCCTATAACATTTGATCTCAATTTCTAATCCTAGATTAGTCGAATTTTATATTTAATTTCGGTTTTCTCTCCCTTCATGTTCAAATTTTCTACATAATTTTTTCTCGTTGATTTCTCCACGAATCTTGATCCAAATTTTGTGATTTTTGATTCTATGGATTCTTCTTCAAGTTATCTTTCTATGATTTTTCACCTCAATTCATTGTCAGATTTGATCAAGTTTCAAGAAGTTAAAAAAAATATCTTAATTCTTAGTATATTCGACCCTTATTCACCTCTATACTACCTAATTCATGATTTTAATATTAAATTGGTGAGTTTGGAACTTTTTTTGACATATGTTCACGTGTATTCAATGACCTCGTGGATCCGTCTCATCAGTTAGGTATATAAAATTTTCATAGAAACTCTCATCATTATGTCTATCCATCAATATCTATAGACCCTACGTGTGTGACCCTTAAAGTCTATATATTTTACTAGTTAATAACTCCCTAGACCCAATAATGCTTATCGGTCAACCTTATTAATTATCTATATCACTATATAGATTACCTAATCAAGGCTCGTATTTAACCCAAGCAATAGGTCAAGTTGCTAGCTCGTTTGGTGCCAAGCTACACCATGTGCCCTAAGAGATATAGAGTGTATGAGAACTCATGTGTACAACCTTGCTTTTATTAGTTACAATATATGTATACACTTTTGTTCATGTGAAACTCATGAATAACTTAGGATATGGTCAATTGTCAAAACCCTAATTGTTGACTCAAGTTAGTACCAATTAGTAGAGGAAATAATGAAGAATTCCTTTTATGATATTTTCACTATAATGGCCAATGATTTCATTGCATCTTAATCCTTAAGTCAATCTTCTCAAATACTTAGGGTAGATGATCCCATGAATACAAAATACCTTGAAGGACTTCGTGTTATATTTAAAATATGATGTTTTGGAGATCATGTGACTAGGGATTTATAAGTCATGATCAAAACACAACCATCCATCCATATGATATTTTTGGTGTCTAAAGTTAAAGGACTACATACACATTAGTAACATAAATAAACTTGATTGACAGTTAGGTATAATATTATTCAAGGATTCAATGAACTTTTTATCAAAAGAGGACCCACTATCTATCCTCTATTTGTCCCCACCAATGGCCATAAGATTAATAATACTCATCATAAAAATTAGATTAGATAGTGTTTTTTTTGTAATTCAATGTCTTTCTGATGGAGAATTATCTCATCACATGAACACAAGGGTTCCAAGTGAACCAAGGTATGAACTAAGGAAGATAAATCATTCTCAAAAACAACACAATACTATACTCCTCCTTATTCATAAGTTTGAGAAATTATCCATTCATTACATGAATGAAGAAGGTATCTTTAAAACATTGAAAGAGAGTGTAGATCCAAAGGGAATTATCTTCCCTTCCCCTTCAATTATATACTGATCCAAAGATTGACTTGGTCAAAAGAAAATGAATCCTCATCCTTAGATACTTAGAATTCTTTGAATGGACCAAGTCAACCACCTCTTACCTTGATATAGGTTCCTAATTATCCAAACCATATCCACTATATCATAGGTACCTTGTATAATTACTGATCTCAAGAAAGAAAATAAGTAGGAACATCATTGTTATTCCATTCCCTTCTCTCTTTGAATACCACCTATAGTTAGAATTTTAGAAGATATCTACATATTAATTACTTATGGAAGAAACTATCTTCTTGTTCTACTTCAAGACCATGCTTTTTCATGAGTAATTACTTGTTGATAATCAACATGAAGGATCTGCCATTAAAGAAGACAGTCATCAAAGGCCTTCCTCCTAATTATCCAAGAGCTCCACGATCATCATGAAGAGCATAAGAGAAGCCTCATAAACGACAATGTCAAGCTCACGATTCATTCAAAGTGAATGAAAAGACAACTATATCATGAAGAACTTCACGGTTCCTAAAGTTCATGAAGACTTAAGCTGAGATATGAAGAAGTGAAGGATAGCACAGCTGAAGGACAACATGACATCAGTGGAATATTGAAGACACATGAAACCTCTCCCTCATAAATGACGTGGATTCCAAGGAAATCAAGCTTCATTAATGAAGAATATCGCAACCACGATCTCTTCAAGATGAATCTGATCACAACTACATCAAGAGAGTGGTCCACGGCTTGTAAAGTGTAAAGATTTGGCCTAAATATCTCTACCGACCAAGTGACTATCTTCACAATTGCCAAGATCATCACAAAGCTAAGGAGATTCCACATCTCAGTCGTCGGCCTTCATAAGCACAAAGAATACATTAAAGGCAAACTATATGAAGCAAGATCTCTATAACTCTAAGGATTATGAAGACTTGTTATTATTGCTGTCAACGGTCAACTAATGACATCTCCCACGATCATCACTGCCACCAACCGTCAGGAGATCAAAAGACATTCCACATCGTCCCTCCTTATTGACGCGAAACTGTGAAGAGGACAAAAGACTTCCACGAAAAGATGCATTAACTACCTATAACTGCCTCTTCTACTTGCGGTGCAACTCCTCACATCTACTCCTCTTTTCCTTTAAACCTTAACCTATAAAAGGGAAGATTGTAAGAGAAAAGAACATGTTGTTTTATTGAAATGAATTGTTTTCCTTCTGGAAAATTTTTGTGTTCTTGTGCTTTCCCGTGTCTCCTCCATTTCCTCTCCCATATACCTTCAATCCGAGTTCTATCTTCCTTTCTTTTCTCCCTCCCGTTTTGTCCTCTTTCATCCATATCATAGTAAGAAGCAAACAGAAATATATTGGATCATTGGTAATCTCAAAGGCGTCATCTTCACAACTGCTGGGATCTGAGGCTTGAAAAGCTCTCCAAGTCTTTGTCCAAAATAATGATTGCAGCGGAAGGTGTTGAATCAAAACATTCAACATCGTGGAAGCACCAAGAATAGATGATCTCCTCATCCATTCTAGGTGATCCTATCATCTAGTATAGAATTAAATTCATACTTACTTGGATCATTTGAAAGAGTTCTTCAACCGTTCAAGCGTCCGGCCTCTAGTGGTATCCACACAGTCTCCAGACGGTCGGATCTCCTCTTGAACACTCGTCACCACAAGAGGAAGAGAAGAGGGAGGAGAAGTTCCACTAGGCTTGCATGGGCCCCTCTATTATGGTCGTTCTCCCCCTATTTATAGACTTTGGGAATGTGAACTTTTCACAAAAACCCTTATTATTATGTCTATATCCACCGACGTCCATTGACCTTATGTGTGTGACCCTCTATGTCCATATATCTCGCTAGTTAATGACTCTACCAACCCAATAACACTTATTGGTCCTCCTTATTAATTAAATATATCAACATATAGATTAATTGACTAAGGATCGATTTAACCCAATCGACAGGTTGAGTCGCCAGCCCGGTGGGTGCCAAGCTACACCACGTGCTCTAGGAGATATGGAGTATATTAGAACTCTTTCATGGAACCTTGCCGTCATTGGTTACCGTGTATGTATAATCCTTCATCCACACGAGACTCATGAATGACTTAGGGTATGGTTAATTGTCAAACCCTAATCGGTCACTCAATTTAGTACTGATGCGAGTAGGAAATCATTGAGAACAACTTCTCTAATATTTCCACTACCTTGGCCAAGGATTTAATCGCATCTCATTCCTTGAGTCGATCTCCTCATATACCGAGGGTGGATGATCCCATCTTGACCACTCAATCACCTTCGCAGACTTCATGTCGTATCCAATCTATGACGTTTTGGAGATCCCGTGGCTAGGGGTCGTAAGTCATAGTCAAAACACGATCATCCATCCACAAGATGTCTTTGGTGTCTCAGGTCAAAGGACCACGTACACAACCGTGACATGAATCAACCTGATTGACAATTTAGGTATATTACCATTCAGGGATTCATACGGATCAATTCAGTGAACTCTTTCTCCAAAGAGCACCCACTATCTATCCTTAGTGTCTCCACACCGATGGCTATAGGATCAGCCATACTCATCATATGAGTTGGATTAGATAGTGCTATTCTTTCCGGATAATTCGATGTCCTTCTCGAATATCTCACGAATAGGAATATTTAGAACATATGTTTAAAGACTAGTGATCACTATATTATGATCTCATCATAATTCACATGCTCATGGACTTCATTGCAAACATCACACAAGAATGACAATGAATAAATTTCATTTCAATGAACAAGATACATGAAAGTGTGATTGGCTTATAGGCCACATAATATCCATCAACAACAATTTCAGATATCGTCCTCTCAACTTTATCGTGAATGATAGTTCCCTTCATAAATCATAAGTCCAACGTTATTTCCCTTATTTATTCTCTCTATCTATCTACCATCCGAGATCATCTTATATCAGATAAGCCCCAGTCTTAGTTCTATCCATCTTCTTTAATCTCCACACTATTCTCTCTTCACCACATAATTCATCACCCCCTACTCCGTTCTTCTCATCATCGCGATCACCCTCTTATCATCACCATTATCATTATCGCTATCTCCACATTATCTATCCGAATTAATATTCCCCATATACTCATTGATTCTTATTTCAAGTCCATCTTAAGATCAATATTCTATCCTCTCTTAGTTTTTCTTCTCATTATCCTCTTCTCATAATCCACACCATTGTCTATCTTATCTCTCTTCTCTTCACATTCATGATCCTCTTCCTTCTTCTCATATTCCTCTTTCTGAAATTATCCTCTTACACCTACTCACTGATACATAATTCTTCATCTTATCATTATTATTTCCTCTCCATGATCTAGAATTATATTAGAATTCACTCCTCTTCATTACATATCACCTATCACCTTCTCACTCATTTCTCTCCTCCACGCATTCCTAATCTTCATCATCATTAATAGCATCATATTTCCGAATTATCCTATACATTATCCTCTCTTAATTATATACTAATCCCTCACTCATATCATTCATAGATCCTTCATAAGTTTGTAGGATTATTTCATAATTAAAATTAGTAGATATTCATATTATAATTCCTTCATCTCTTCATCACATATAAACACTTACATTCTTCCATCGAATAATAATATTAAGAACATATGTTTAAAGACCAATGAGCATCCGATCGGGCAATTAAAACACGACCGTTGATGGTCACTTAAAGCGGGGGTACGTGGCACATTCTTACTCGTCGGCGAATCATTTTTAAAATGATTTAATCTCAGTTGTTGATCAAAAGAGTTATAACGGCTGAGATTAAAATCGAAAAAAATGCATTCGAAGTGTCAAATCAAGATCCAACAGATGGCGTTTGATGCGTTACTTATAACGCAAGTGACGTGGCGACATCTCGACGGTTCATCTACGATTCAACAGCCATGACTTAACTGTAATGATTCACACTCTTGCATTTCATCAGAGCCATTGATAAAAGATTAAGCGTTTCATCGGACGATTATGCCCAATTTGTTATAAATTGAGATGTTCTTCGACATTATAAGTCATTCTTGGATGTTTTTAAATCTAACTATTTAGAAACCAGCATCCTTGAATCTCTTACTTCCAATCGCTTCTAGACTCATTTTCACGTCAACGGAGTGGTTGGAAGTGAGATTTCATCAATAGAATAAGGAGAATTCGCCTCTTGAACGTCGATGATCGTCTTTGCAATAGCGAAATGAAAAGCCTTGAATCTAGCAATTAATTGGATCATTTCGATCGCTATCTCGAGTTAGATTATGTGTTTTCATCCTAATATTTGATCCTGTATCATTAAATTATAATTTAGGATTACATATTTAGTTAATTTTGTTTTTAATTTTGGATTTCTCTCTCTTCGTGTTTGCAAATTTCTACCTAATTCGCTCTTTGATTTCTCCGTGAATCTTTATCCAAATCGAGCGATTTTTGATTTCGTGGATTTGTCTTTGAGTTCTCTTTCCAAATATATCAAAATCCCTAATTTCTTACCTCAATTCATTGTCCGATTTGATCAAGTATTAAAAGATCTCTCAAAATTCCCTTATTTCTCCGTAGATTCGACCCTTATTCACCACTATATTATTCAATTCATGATTTAATCTTAAAATTTTCGAGTTTGGTATTAATTTTGACACAAATTGGTGTGTATTCAACGACTGCACTAATTCGGTCCGTTGGTTATCTATTCTACTTTCTAAGCCAAACTTGTGATAGTTTAGAATAAACATTTGTTTCTCTTTTGAAATTTGAAATTATGTGGTTTAGAAATATAGAAGAATATATTCTAGAATTTTTTGGGGATTTTTAAAGTAATTTATTATAAAGGAAAAGGGAAAAATATGGGGTACCAGCCATGATAATTGTATCTCATGTGTGCCATGTGTCAAGCAGCTAGTGAGCTGGCATGACAAGCGAGAGCCAAAGTAGCCTGAGCTAATGCTTGCATAGTGTCAATTATCATTCTTATCGGACTTTATAATTCATTAAATTCTGTCTAGTATACACAATGTTTAGTTCTTGAATATTTCCAGTGTGGGACTATCTTAGGGTTTCAAAGCTTGCGACACATCAAGACTATTTGATTGCTCAAAGATCGTAAGGAGCATTGAATCTATTGAACCACAGTCCAAAATAAAGCATGATCTATAAAACCATGGTCCAAAACAAATCATGATCATATTAAAATCAATGACCATGATTTAATCATACAAACAATGAATGGCGAATGAACAAGTGGCAAAATATTGGCACTTGGATCTCCATCAAATCAGATCTGATCAATGTGATGTTTCTTCTTCAAAATTGGCATACCACCTAGTGCTAATCCATGGATCTTGCCCATCATATTCCAGATCCATGTAGGTAATAATTCAAAAAACTTCAATTATACATCTCTAGATCTCTAAGAGAACCTCTCTTGAAACTGCATATAATAGGGTAAGGAGATTATGCTTATATTTATACACCAGGAGTGTTCGTTTTGTCTTCCATGTCTGTTGAAACTCCCATTTAGTGGGATAATACATAAGAAATGGAAAACCAATAAAATGACTTGTTTTCCATCTCAAAAAATCTCATGGGCCAGTCTAATCTCATCTTCCATAAGGAATAGTCCATGGTTGGAATATTTTTTTTTGAATGACCCTTAAAAATTTGTATTTCCCATAAAAATCTAGGCCATACATAACACATAATTTATTATTTTTTCCTCTTTATTGCCCAACGCATGAAGTATTCCAAAATCGCTTCTCATTATGAGGTCATGAAGATATTGGGGAAATATTAGTATAAATGCGTATGTTTTCATGGAACCCATTTTTATGGATTATAAAATTTCCATCATTTGAGAGGACATTATAGATCATATTTGGCCTCTCCTTCTTTTGGACTCTATATAAATTAATCTAGTTTTACCTTCTATGTTTAATGAAAATACTCTTTTTTTCCCACATGGTATAAGAGCAAGTGATTTATGGTTTCTTGGAGTAATAATTATCTAGGGTGATATGATTCTCCTCTATCACCCTACACTTCTTTGGTCATCTCCTTCTCTATCATCATCATTGAGGGATCTTCTTTGTTGACGTCTTCATCGTCCCTTCTAATGTCTTCCATGTTTGGCACCTCTTGTTGTGAAAGCTATTCGTATTGGCAATAAAAGCTTTCAAAATTGGTTGATGTCATTGATCATCATCATCTCACTCTCTTGCGACTATTCTTCTAATTGCCATCCACTTTGAACATGAAATACTTTCTCCATTATCGTAGTCTTCTTCTTTTCCTGCATGTTGTTTTGTCCTCTACAAGAGATAGGGGTTGGATATTTTCCTCCAAAGTGTTGAGGAGGGGAAATACTGTGGCAGGTTCTTTTGCTCAAGTGACATCGTTTCTTATGGATGATATTGCTTGTGCATTTTTTACTACATTAGAGTTTTAAGTTTCCATTACTATTTACATGAATTTCTGAGAGAGTTATTAATATGGAAGGAGCCTAGATGAGGTTGTGCATACAAAGCTCCATCGACTTGACAAAGAGGAATAAATTTTGATTTGGAATGCTCCTTTTTGGTAAAAAAAGGTCTCATTTCCATTGGCTCCTTTGCTTCCTTTTTCTTTATCCAATCATAAGGGAAAGATTGTGGGGAGATTTGCTCTAATTTCACAGTTAATGGTTTTTTGAAGAGATAGATTATTTAAGAGGGGAGCATTTTTTGAGTTGCATAAGGTTGCCTCTGCTAAAAATTTGGAATTAAAATTCTTATGGATCTGAAGGCAGTCAAAATCATGTCTGATTTGGTGGTGGTGATGGACAAGAGGAATCAGTCAAAGGAGGAGTGATTTCTTTATTAGTGGACAATATTAAAAAAAGGGACAATTTTTGGTGATCCCATGTGGGCTAACGATTAAGCACATCGAGGAAGAAGCTTATGAAGCAATTTGACATCACTCCTTGCCTCCTCTTACCTCCTAGTTCAAAGCCCCTAAATGCAAAAGAGGATTTGATGCCCTTGAAACACATCAAAGTTTGAGAAAATCTGTAGTTGTCAACTTTTGGGTCAAGTTAAACAAGGCATTCCATTCAATTGCAACCCAATCATTCTTATTCCGCTAAAGTCGTTAGAAAGATTTGCATCCTGGTTAGCCATCTAGAGCCACTAATGATGACTTCCAAAATGAGAGAGAGAAAAAGAGATTCATGGGAGAGATCCATATTTTGCTAGTGTAGTCAAAGAAGTAGAAGCTTTGACATGCTTCTCCAACGAGATCCAACAGTTAAAAAATGCAAGGGAGTAAGGTAGCGACGAGGGAGGATTTGGCCTCACCCTCTTGTTGCCAACCTTGATATCAACCCTAGTGGCACTACCAGCTCATGCTGAAATTGGCTTGCCTTACCTGATTTGCTACCTGCCTTACCGATTTGGCTCCTTTTGCTCAAGCTAATCTCCATACTATCGCATCATGTTGGCCACTTATCAGTCGTGCCTAGGCCAACCCCTTATGCTTGGGCCCCCTTTGTTGGTGCACCTAGGCAAATTATGTTAGGAGACCACTTTTAGGCCACGCCTAGGCCAACCTCCCTATTTTTCCTTCTGCTCGAGCTAATCTCCTTGTTACCTCACCATGCCACCCTTTACACATGGTGCCACATTACTTCGTATGCTTGAGGTAGCAACAAGCTACCTCACTACACTCTTCAAAACTATGTTGTGAGGTGTGTGCCACACCACCCTTTGCACATGGTGTGGAATTGTCATCTCTCTTCTTGTGTTGGCCACTTGCAAGATGAGTCTCACTAGGCCATTCTAATGCCACACTCAAGTGATGGATATTATGTGACCTATAAGCCAATCACAATTCCATGGATCTTGTTTATGTTCATTGAAATAAAATTTATTTATTATCATTCTTGTGTGATGTTTGTAATGAAGTCCATGAGCATATGCAATGACTAAGTGAATTATGATGAGATCATAGTACAGTGATCACTAATCTTTAAACATATGTTCTTAACATTTATGTCCGTGGGATATTTGATAGTGACATCAAATTATCTAGAAAGAATAACACTATTTGATCCAACTCATATGATGAATATGCCTGAACCTATAGCCACTAAGGATAGATAGTGAGTGCTTTTTGGAGAAAGAGGTCATTGAATAATTATAGCAGCTTTCAAGGCAAGGGGTTTGATCTTTGCCTACTAGAGACTGCGATGTTTTGCATCTCAATGTGCGGCACATATATGATCTTTCTCTCAATTAAATATGTTTTTGTCCTCTTTCTTGTAATTTTTTAGTAATAGAGAGACTAGAGAGGGTTCTAGTTTCTTCACTGACAAGTAGGGCTGGAATCCTAACACCAACATTACAAATGGAGGAAATAATGAGTTGTCTCTAGTGCAACAACAATCAAAACAAGTTCCATGATTGCCATATGTTATGTGGTCAATATACTTTGAAAAAGAAATCAAATTTATGTATCATTTTTTTAACAAAGCGCAATTAAAAGAAAAATTTTGATTAAAGTGACCCCTCATTTTTCAGTGGTTTTTGGTGGGGACACCTCAATATTAAAAGAAGCATCCAAGGAGGCACCAAAACAATACAACTTGAGGAGAAATACAAGGATTATGAGTAATTAATTTCAAGTAAATAACATGCTAATCTTGACCAAGAAATTTAAGAAGCTATCATTGGAAGACGTGAATAAAAAAAACTTTGAAGACATGAAGAGAAGCACACCCATGAAGATTGGGGAGGCCCATGACTTGGCCAAACCCTACTCTTGACCTAAAAACTTTAATTTTGTGCCTTTGACCAAGTCAAACCACTTTCCTAAAATTTAGGAACCACTTTGACCAAGTCAAACTATCTCCCTAAATTATAAGAACCATTTTTAAATTTCTAAAGTTCAAGTTATTTACATCCTAGATCCTTCTTTGACCAAGTCAACCCTAACCCATGATTTTAGTGTAGACTACTATACCCAAATTACCCCTTAAATTTCTACCAATTAAAGCCCTCCAAATGGCACCCTCATATGTTGACAAGTGGCTTTTTAAGGCATCCTTTTAAGGGGGTCAAAATTGATGGATATTATGTGGGCTGCAAGCCAATCAGACTTTCATCTTTCATTTATATTCATTGAAATGAACTTTTATTCATTATCATTCTCGTGTGATGTTTGCAATGAAGTCCATGATCAAGTGAATTATGATGAGATCATAATAGAGTGATCGCTGGTCTTTAAACGTATGTTCTAAATATTCATATTCGTGGGATATTTGAGAAGTATATCGAATTATCTGCAAGAATAACACTATATGATCTAACTCATATGATGAGTATGGCTGATCTTGTGGCCATCTATTTTAAGACACCAAGGATAGATAGTGGGTGCTCTTTGGAGAAAGAGTTCATTGAATTGATCTGTATGAATCCTTGAATGGTATTATGTCAAATTGTCAATCAGGTTGATTCATGTCACAGTTGTGTACGTGGTCTTTTAACCTGAGACAACAAAGCCATCTTGTGGGTGGATGATCGTGTTTTGACTATGACTTACAGATCCCTAACTATAGGGATCTCCAAAACGTCATAGATTGGATACGACATGAAGTCCTCAAAGGTGATTGAGTGGTTAAGATGAGATCATTTGCACTCGGTATATGAGGAGATCAACTCAAGGAATAAGATGCGGTTAAATCCTTGGCCAAGGTAGTGGAAATATTAGAGAAGTTGTTCTCAATGATTTCCTACTCGCATCAGTACTAAATTGAGTGACTGATAACATGCAATTTCATGCATTAATATCATACATTTTATGCATTTCTTCTTTAAAAATATAATCATAAATGCATGTTATCATGATTTAAAATGATTAAATTGATAAATTTTATGTTTTAAAAGATAGTCTTGATTTTTATAAAATTAAAAACATTTTATGAGTATTTAAATAACATCAATTCATCAAGAATATATTATTACTTTTTCAAATTTTTTCTGGATTTTTTTTAGAATATTCTTGACAATTTTTAGAAATTAAAATCCTTAAAAATGAATTTATTTTTAAAGAAAATAAAATATGAAAAAAGGAAAATAGAAAAAAAGAAAAAGAAAGAAAAAAAGAGAGGAGAGAATCGTTCTCTCTCCTGCCCTCTTCTCTCTCCATCACTCTCCCACGCTCTCCTCTCTCCCCCTCCGGAATTTCTCTCCTTCTCCCTGTCGCGACGGTAATTTCCTCCCTCCACACTCTTCTCCCTTTCTCCAGTTCGTCTCTCTCTCTTCTTCCCCTTTTCTTCTCCATTTTCCTCTTCTCCCGCTATCTCTCTCCCCGTTCTTTCTTTCTCTCCCGCGATCTTTCTATTTCTCTCTCTTGCTTCCAATCGCTCTCCTCTCCTTCTCCGTCGCGAGGAGAGGCATTTCCGCGTCCTCTCCATTCCCTCTCCTCCTTTCCTTTTTCTTTCTCTCTCCCGCTCTCCCTCCAGAATTTCTTCTCCTCTCCTCACTCTCAGCGTGCCACCCTCTCTCCCTCTCGCGATGGAAAATCTCCGTCACAAGAGGTGCTCTCCCTCTCTCCTCTCACTCCGGAAACTGATTCCGTCGCAAGGAGAGTCACCTCCGCGTCCTCTCCTTGTCTCCTCCTCTCTCATCCGTTTCCTTTCTCTCTCTCCTCGCATCTTTTCATGACGGAAATTGCTTCCGTCGCGAGGGGAGGCGCGAGGAGAGCCTCCCCTCTCTTCCTTTCTCTCTATCTTTCTCTCAAGCTTCCGATCGCCCTCCTCTTCTTCTCCTCCTTCCTTCTCTCCTCTCCCTTTTTCTCGTCCCGAATTTCTCTTTTCTCTCTCTCGCGCAATGGATTTCTCTTCCATCTCGCGATGAATTCGCCGTGATCGCCTTTTGTTTCTCCTCTGCCCAATCGCCACACAACCTCTCCTCCTCCACTCTCACTTGCTCTCGCACTCATCTTTGCATCCTTCGATAGAGAAAACTACCATTGAGGAGAGAGAAGAGAGAGGAGAGAGTTGAGGGCATTTAACGGTAATTCTTTTGAGTTTAGGCAAAGTTTGACCGTCGTGGGTTCACCAGAGCGCATTGACCGGTGCGATTGGAGGAGAGAAAAGATAAGATCAATGGCTATAAATGCTCCAGATGAAGAGCTTGATATCCGACGATCCTGATGGAGTTAGAGGCTGAAATTTCATGTACATGATCGTCATTTCACGCTCCACGAATCTGCTGGGGCTGATTTAAATTCCAAGAAGAAAAAATAGAGTTATGGATGTTTCATTGTGTGCCTCTAGCATTGGCTAGCCAGAAGGAAAGAGGGCAGCAATTGACCATTCTTCATGTATGGAACACCATTTTTAGTGAGTTTCTTCTCTTCTCTTTTCATTCTTCATGTTGGGGGCAAGACGCCTAGCCCAGGCGAAATGTACGGGCTCTCAAAGGTATATTTTGATTAGAGAGCATCACTAGATATGTTTTCATCATGAATACTTAGATTAATATCATTTTCTATCCTCTTATCTTTTCATCCATACTTTCATATTTACAAACACTAAAAATTCATTTTCCACCATCGATCAACGGTTTTCAATCTTCGAAAGGAGTTTGGAAGCATTTGATCGGTTCATTTTATTTATGCATACGTCTTCTTCCTTTCATCGATCATTTTCGCTTTCTAAATCTAAAAAAAACCAAAAATATATATTTTGATTTCAATCTTTTAACCTTCCTCCCCGTGGATTCGACCTCGACTCACATCTGTTCTAATTTAAAAATCAGATTTTGAAGAGTTGAGTATAAATTTGTTTGATACGTAAGTTTGCGCATTCAACGACCATAGTTTTATGCGTATCAGTGATCGATTAGGGTTTGACAATTAACCATACCCCAAGTTATTCATGAGTCTCTTTCGGATGAAGGATTATATGTACACGGTAACCAATGATGACAGGGTTCCATGAAAGACTTCTAATATACTCCATATTTTGCAGATCACGTGGCGTAGCTTGGCACCCATTGAGTTGACGACTTAACCTGTCGATTGGGTTAAATCGATCCTTAGTCAATTAATCTATATGTTGATATAGTTAATTGATAAGGAATACCAATAAGTGTTATTGGGTTGATAGAGTCATTAACTGATGAGATATATGAACCTAGAGGGTCACACACATAAGGTCAATAGATATAGACATAATAATAAGGGTTTTTGTGAAAATTTCACATTCCTTAAGTTTATAATAGAGTTGCCCATGCAAGCCTAGTGGAAATTCTTCCCTCTCTTCTCTTCCTCTCATGGTGACGAGTGTTCAAGAAGAGATCCGATCATCTGGAGACTGTGTGGATACCGCTAGAGGCCGGACACTTGAACGGTTGAATAACTCTTTCAAATGATCCATGTAATTTTGAATTTTATTCTACACTAGATGATAGGAACACCTAGAATGGATGATGAGATCATATATTCTTGGTTCGTCAACTCTATTGAATGTTTTGATTCAACATCTTCCGTTGCAATCGTTGTTTTGGTTGAAAACTTGGAGAGTTTGTCGAGCCTTAGATCCCAGCAAAAATTTCTCCTAAAAAGGTGTTACCCCTTGAAGAGACACACCCCTTCAAGGGTTGAACAATTCTCTCTGTTCCCCTATTTATGTGGATTTTTTGAAACTCACTCTTATAATTTGCAATTTGCAATGTGTTCCCCCACTCCTGCTCTCTGATCTTCCATTAATTCTCTTTCTCCTCCTCTCCTTTTCGCTCATCCACACACCAATCCAAAACTTTTCCCTCTCCATCCCTCTTCTACTTCCTCTCCACAACACACACCCTTGATTTCTCCATTCCCCCTTCTCATTCTTCTCCTCCTTTCCACTTTCCATTCCTCTTCATTCCCTTCTCTCTTTTCTCTCAAAGTAAGGAGTAATCAAGAAAGAAATTTTGAATTTTGCTCCAACAAGGTCATATTAGTCAAGAATCTCCATCAAAGTACTCTCATTCTTCTCATTTTGTGTGATAGGCCATCCTTCTCCAAAACTCTCTTGTTCATAGGATTTGTGTGAACCCTAGGATAGCTTCTAATCATATATTTGGGTATTCATGCACGTTGGTTGTGAAGTTTGGTTTGATTCTTTGAATAGAAAATCCACTTCAAGGTTATTAAAAATGATCTCTCTCCTCTCCAATTGTGGGCTTAAAGCTAGGGAGTTCAAGGTCACCGATCTTAAAAATTCTTACCATCACTCAATCAAAACACCATCCCTAACATTTTGAGAAATTTTGATTCTCCTATTTTGTCCCACATCAATTTCTCTCCCTTATTTCCCCCCTTTTTTTGTAATCTCTCTCTCTCTCTCTCTCTCTCTCTCTCTCTAATATTTCCCCATTTCTCCATTTGTGTCAAATGAGTGGCCCAAACTCTTGATTTTCTTGATGTTTTTCCTCTATATGGAGTACTTATGGTACCGCATACTCAATTGCAGCCTCATTTTTTATGAAAATATAAGACGTCAGTCATGACCGGCTTTAGCCCCCTCCTCAATTAAAAAATATAGAATTAACATCGACACCTATCCATATTATTCTATCACAAAAATGATAATATTTCCACCCTTTCAAAATGAAAAAAATGGTGCTCTTCTATTGCAAATATAACTTCATTCATTAAATTTTCTAGTTGAGTTGACAGTGCTATAATCTGAAAATATAAACATCTAAAATGAAGATTTCAGATAGAATATATATATATATATATATAGAAGAGATAGAAGAATTCAGAGATAGAAGCACATTAAGAGAGAGATTGAGAAAGCAAATTAGAATTAGAACTAGAAAGAGTGGGAGGGAGATACAAGGTAAAGATATAGAGAGACATGGATAATAAAATTGAGTGAGTGAGTGAGTGATAGAAGCTGATCAGAATTGAAAGAAATAGGGGAGGATAGAGAGATAGAGAGATAGAGAGAGAGGAGATAGAATTGGAAGAATTAAGATACATGATAGTTATAGAAAGACGAGCTCATCTAGAGACTGAGAAATAGAGTGAGTGATTGAACGAAAATATAGGGGATAAGGAAATATGAAGAGAGAGGAAAGGAGAGAGAATAATTAAAAGAGAAGATGAGAGAGAGAGAGAATAATTCATACAGATCAGTGGAGATAAGGAGCACAACAGAGGGAACCATAGAGAGAGAAACAAAAATGCACATTGAATTAAATCAGAAATAGATAAAATGAATCAAGACAGATCACAATTAAAACCATCTCTAATCTCCTGTACTCCCTTGTCACATAGTATATCTCAACTTCCCATGTACACAGAGAGAGAGATGCGGCGTAACAAGATGGACAAAGCCGCGAAGGGCAGAAAGAGAGATGTCAGATCCCTTTGCCATACAAGCTGATCGAACGACGTCCCATGGAGTGAATCTATAAATTTGATCGATCATCTATCGACCGATTTTTCTTTTTTAACCATCGTCATTTCGTTCAGCATTCGGAATAGATTGATCTTCAGAAAGAATTCATGATGGTTTCTTGATCACAAATGTCCCACCCAACGCCGCATAGTGTGATGTATATGAGATGAATTGTGCGGACTTTACCTGCTCATCAGTCTATGAATACTGGAATTTTTAAAGGAGGATATTCATCTGCAAAAGTAAAAGGGGAAGTGGTACGATACAGCCCAACGTTTCACTTTTGTCTGCATTCTAGCCTAATATTAAAATTTTATGCAATCTAGCCCAACGTTTCGAAAAGTGTCTGCGTTAAAGCCCGCGCGTTGATCTGGCATCGTGGGAGTCCACATGTCAACCACGTCGCAAAGTTTCTACGTCGTGGGAGTAGCTGACGTGGACAAAGGCCACGTCGGTGACACGCCCATCGCATCGCCTTTTTATTTCCTTCCTCCACCATCGTCATCCTCTCCTCTTAGAATGCGTCGTCTCTCGGCGCGTACATGGAAAGCGGGTCCTCCACTCTGCACTTCGCCAATGGGTTTGCAACATCCTAAACGAATTAGTTCTCCTTCCACCTGTAGAGAAAACCCTAATTCTTGTCCCTTTTACTTACCCGTTTCGATTGACTGGCGTCCCATTTTGCAGCATCGGGGAAAGGGGAGCTTCTTCGCCGAGAGACGGCCTTGCGAGGTGGGGCCCCTTGTCGGGACTGCCGAGATTGTTGGACATATCGTAGTCGTAGATTCGGTCTGTGAGTTTCCTTTCACCATAACTGTCGCCTTTGAGCGCCTCAAGCTCCCTCTTCAGCAATTCTCTCAGTCCGGGTGGCGTATCCGAGGGAAGGTAGGGCTGCCTGATTGATGAGTCCCATTAGCGATCAATTAAGTTGTAGGAGAAATGAGTGATCACTTACTGTGTCGCTGAAAAGACTCTTTTTTTGGGTTATTCGAGCTTGGTTCATTAGTTCATTACAATCTCTTAAGTAGTTGAGAAGAACCTTTCCAACAGTTTACTACCAAAATATGAGAGAAGAAAGTCCTCAGCAACAACATACAACTTTGAGAACAAATATTTGTCCTCTGATTTCAGTACTTTGAGAACACTAAATCCACATGAAGGTGAATTTGCAAGAAACCTTTAAGCCCATCCTCAATAAACATTGTCAATAATCGCTTCATGCGACAGCTTGGGGCGCTTTGTTTCTGGAATTCCAAAAACAGTTTTGACCCGTGAATTCTAAGCCATTTAAGGCTAAGTTAAAATCCAGAGGAGTGAGGTAACAGCTTGGTTTGTTAATATTTTCTAATTCTCTTCTAACTCAAAATGTGCAACATGTTTTATGGGGCTTTTCGTCTCTGTGAATGGCTGCTAGAAACAACACCTTCTATGTACTTCCTCGATTTCTCTGCACCCCACAAGCCCAAAACCTCATGTAAGACAAATATTGCCTATGAAACATGTTTAAGGATTAGACGAATACTTGTTCAGCAATCTTGTAAAGGAGAAGAATTCTCTTCGCGACGTTTCGGTGACGTTGCTGCCCTAGTGCTGGTCGTTGGCAGTAGCGATTCCTCCGGTTCGACATGCGTCACAGAATGCTCATCCGATAGGACTGAAAGGAGTGTAGCCCCCTACGATGTCTACATGATAGAAGAACACATGATCAATCCTTTACGTTGAACAAGACCATCAGACCATGCTAAGGTAGTTTGAGAGAAAATGAATATATACTTCGGCTGCATCTTACACCCTTCTTTGGGCACATGACTTCCTATTGTGACCAACTTCGTGGCAGATGGAGCACGTTTGCGGAATGCCTTTCTTTGATAATCTTCGACCGGTATCTCTCTCGCCGATGACCACTCTTCTTCTCTGCTTGGGCCTACCAGGTTGTCTCCTGACGACAGGGGGGAATACACAAACCCCTTCATTTTCATTCCACAAATTTTTTCCATTCATCGGTGGGATACCCCGACTATACGATGCTTCGTATGCATCTTTCTTGAACCAATCAGAGACAAGAGTGGTCGGGTTCTGCCTTATCCACTGAATGCAAGCAATGGCAAGGGAGCACGGAATGCCTCTTATATCAATATATCTGCATGTACAGGAGCGAGCATCTAAATCGACGACAAACCTATTTCCCAACAGTGTGACTTCGAAACAAAATTGGCCTGCATGCGCAACATAGCATCTTCTAGCCACCAACTTATTTGCTTCAACCACTGCTCTTATACGAGGGCATAATTCGTCAGATATGTCACTAAATAACTCGCGCTTCTTAACAATCCGCTGCACTTCTAATATCTTCGAGCATGTCGATGATAGGTTTAGACCGAGCACGTAGGATATAATTGTTGAAGCACTCGCAAATGTTGTTATCGATCACCTCACTTTTCGACCATTCGCTAATGTAAGCTCTGCAAAATTTCGCTATGCCTACATCTTGGAAGTCTTGAGCGGCCTGCGCTTTCACTGTGCTCATACGTCGTATGATCCCCTGGAACTCTTGCTGCGTAGTGCATTTCACAGCTTTTCAAAATAATACCTTCAATTCCTCATTGGAATGCCCCTTCTTCTTCCAATTCGCATAGATATGTCTCGCACAATTCCTATGCTTCGCATGCGGTAGAAGACATGCCACTGCATTTTCAAGACCCTTCTGCTGATCGCTAATAACAGTCCAACCTAGACCATCAGAAATTCTGAGATCTTGCATCAGCAGTTGAATAAACCAAGTCCACGAATCCTGGTTCTCCCCTTCGACAACTGCCCACGCAATAGGGAACATCTGATTTTTCCCATCCCTCCCCATAACACTCAACAGTTGGCCTTTTATTTCGGTCTTCAGAAAATAACCGTCTAATCCAATTACTCTTATGCAACCGGCGAGAAAACCTTGTGCTAGTGAATCAAAAAATATATACAACCTCTTGAATCTAATCAAAGAATCATTCGCATCCTCCTCAAGAACCATTTTCGAAAGTACTCCCCCTGCTAACCTTCTTCAACTCTTCAACAAAAGCAGACAACAAGTGGTAGTGCTCCGCCAAAGTTCCTCGAAGCATCTTGCGCGCCATAGATCTAGCTTTGTAGCAGGTAGTCTTTGAAACAATTATTCCAAATTTTTCTTCGATATGGTGCATCATATCTCCTACCCTCTAGTTCATGTCCGTTTGAAATTTCTCCAAGAAGTGGTTTGCAATCACGTTATAACCAACCTGCCTATTTCTTAGAGGTCTATTGCACATGTGGGTATCATTTAGCGTCTTCACAACGAAGTATTGCTTCATCCCATCAATACTAGCGTATATCTTCCACGGGCACTCTCTATCACAGCGAACCTCAACCTTCTGAGCCCCCGACCTCATGAATGTAATGTTGAACCCATTACACACAACATAATTCTTCACAACTGTTGTAAATTCAGCAGCCGATTCGAACTTCATGCCCACGTCAAATTTAATCGCCTCGATAGGGCATCTTGGCTCATATCGTCTGCCCCTGCGTACAGTCCGTATGCTCCCAACGTCATCATTAGAGTCTGAGGGAGTCAATACGTCCTCGTCTGAATTATCGTACTCACTTTGATATCCACGATCTGATGGTCCAGATAGTTTTTCTTTACTTCTCCAGCCGTCAACAAATTCGTCGTTCTAGTCCTCACTAGAATCACTTGTCGACGCATCGCTCTCCTCATTTCCTTCGGTAGGACAATAATCACTATCGTCGTCCAAGCTCCTATAGGAGGGTACAGGTATGGTTTTCCCTCCCCTCCGCTCGCGCTCCTCTGCGAAGCAGAGAAATACATACCTCTTTGGGCTCCGACAAAGCGTTTTAGTGCGGTCATTAAAACACACAAACGTAGGTCAAAAAAAATTTATAAAACCTAACTCACACAGATAAAGATATAAAATCAAGTAATGTGTAAGTATCGGGTCGATCCATAGAGAGCAAGGTTGACTTTAATTGCAGAGTTGACTTGGTCAAACTTAGGTTTAAAAGAGGTTTTAAAGAAGTAAAAATAATATGTAATGAATGGAAATGATATAAATATACTAAATAAAAAATTTTAAGAATTAAAATCTGGGATTTGACATAGAAAAGTAAGAAGTCAAAGTCAAAGTGTTGACTTTGACCAATAGTCGGTGTTCTATAAACCAAAAGGTGTCAAAAGATTACAAAAATTATATATTTGGAAAATAGAGAGAAAATGGAATCTATTGATATAGGACTCGTGATTTTTGGATAAGAAATGAATTTATTATGAATTATTGAAAATCAAAGATAAAAAAATCCCCGAAATGAACACCTCAGAAGAAATCTTCAAATTGACCGGTCAAATGGTATCCAAATATTGCAATTTATATATCAATGGAAAGCTAAGAACCAAAGGATTATAAAGAGACCAAAATGATCAAATTCCTACTTGTAAATTGAAAGTAATTGACCCCAAAAGTCAATGTTTAAATTTTGATAAAAAATGAACAGTGCTTGGTCAAACATTAAATTGAAAGGTCAAATGACCTCGGAATTCGACGAATTTGTATCCACAAAAAGCTGATAAAAAGAGGAATCCAAATGAAACTAAAATCACATGATTTTGAATTATAATCAAAGAGATATCCTATTTTCAAAATCAGAAAAAATTTGGACTAAAAGTTTAGGGAAAATGAAGAACACTAAGAACTAATTTACAAAATTAAAGATCTAAACCTAATAAAAACTCAAATTACCACTTGATAATCGATCAAATCTCACTACTAACCCAATTTCTGCAAGAATGGGGCTTCAATTCACGTAGATTAAAGCGAATTTGCTCGATTTCTTTATCGCGGACGTTCGGAATTCAAGGGGAAAATTCGATGAAATCAAGAGGAAATTCACGATCAATTCCGCTCCAATTGCTTCGCAATTGAGTCTAAACGCGGGGGGATCACGAAGAACTTAAGATTTTGTTCCAAATTCGCTTAATTGCTTCACGAATCAATCAAAAGTTACAAAATAAGGGGAAGAACATCGGTTTTTAAAGAGGATTTTCGCCCGATAAATTCGGGCTGTTTGATCCGTGATTAGGTGCCAATTGGTTACCACGATCGCACGACGATCATGGGCCACCAATCATGAAGTGATCATGTGCCACGATCTCTCCAAATGCGCCACGATCTCGGCTCGATCGCACCACGATCGTGGAATTCTTCCACGAATCTTTCCAGGCATCCGATCTGATCATCGCATGTCCAGGTGAGTCCACGTGTAGGCCACCGATCATTGGCTTCGATCTTGTGTCTTCCACTTGATTCGCACCTTCGATGAAGATCGGACGTTCCCGATGCATCCACGTGTCGACAGGTATGCCCTCTATCACTTCACTTAAGTGTGTTATTCACACACGTGTCTGATTGATGATCGCGTGGACTCGGGTCCACGCGATCGACGTCTTCGCGATAGGATCCGACGCATGTGATGCCGCCACGTCGCCTGCACATTAAGACGTTAGACGGGACATAGTCCCACACGGAGAAAGTAGGAAAAACCGGCTTGTATAAAAGGTGGAACGCGGTAACGCCTTTGCGTTACCACCCCAATACTCTCACTAGGGCCCACTAACCCGTGGGCCCTTCACACACCAGCCCTCCTGCCGCGTGGCGCCCCTCACGGGCGTCCGTGTGGACTTGCGTGGACCTGTGTGGCCTCCTGCCACGTGTCTGTGCCCTGTGCGCCACCTGCTCCACACGTGGGCTCGCGTGACCCTGCCACGTGGCCTTGCGTGCCGCGTCGCATCTGCGTGCGTCCCGCGTGCCACGTCAGCTAGCCTTGCACGCCCCCTACGTGCCACATCAGCCCCGCGGTCCTGCGGATAAAACCCCAATTTTTTACAATTTTATAATGACAAAATACACTTAAAAATTCATAATAAAATTCAAATTAGAATCCTAAAAAAGGGTATAAACTTCATAAATTCATAACTTTAAATATACAACTCCTTTTAATCTTAAATTTTCTCCACTGTATCACAAATTCTTTTCTTTTTAATATTATGCCATTAAAAATATAATTAAGAAGAAGAACATAGGATGAATTAAAAATAACCTAAAAGCATTCATTGAGATCTCTCTCTTTTTTAATCATCCAATACATTCCTTCTTAGAATTAACCTTTAAAATCATTTACTAAAGTCAAAATACATCAGAGAAAGTATATAATTCGTATCAATTTAATCTTTCAAGAAGATTCATCATCAATCAAGCATATAATTATCCTTAATTTTTGCATAAATATGAACTTTAGTGTAATGGCATACCAATGGAGAAAATTCATGAAAATTAAGATAACATGCATCATATTCACATAAAATAAGCACGAATATCAGTTAATTAGGATAAGAAATTAAGTTATAAATGCATGTTATCAGGCTCCCTCTCGCCGCCGGCTCTCCGCTGTGCCGCCGACCCGCTGATTTACGCTCCGCGCCGCTCCGCTTCCTCTCACCGCCACAGGCCTCCTCTGGTATCTCCCACCCCCTTCCGTTTTTCTCCTCCTCCATTTTTGCCCTTTGTTGACGTGTCACCGACGTGGCCTTCGTCCACGTCAGCTACTGCCACGACGCAGACACTTTGCGACGTGGCTGACATGTGGGACTCCCACGACGCCAAAACTTTGCAACGTGGCTGACATGTGGACTCCCACGACGCTAGATCAACGCGCGGGCTTTAACGCAGACGCTTTTCGAAACGTTGGGCTAGATTGCACAAAATTTTAAGATTAGGCTAAAACGCAGACAAAAGTGAAACGTTGGGCTGTATCGTACCATTTCCCCAAAAGAAAATGGTGAGACAGATGGATTCCCACCAGCATGACAACGGTACATGATACTGGGACAGAGGCCCAATGGAAGCGATCTAAACGAATCCAAATCCGTAACCCCACTAGCTCTAGTCAACCACTCAAACATCAGACCACGAAGCAAAAACAGGCCTCGGGAACGATGACGACGACCCAGTCAACGGACTCCGCGAGTTGGCTTGCACAAAGATGGCAGTGTGTTGGCTTTGCTTCTCGGCGATGTCATCCTTGACTGACATAGTCTTTGTCCTGTCTAGGTCAACGGGAAGTGGAGAACGGCTCGCTGCTATCTTGTCCACGTCATATCTTCTAAATTCAAAGTTTGTCACGGCACTCTGACCTCTTAACTTAATAGCGGCAATATCGTATGCTTCTGCCGCTTCTTCTTCCGTGCCTGATGTCAACGGGAAATTTGTCAACTCTTGGCCGAGAGAAATGAGAAAGCGAGAATAAGAGGAAATGGTCGACCGAATGTTCCCAAATAGAGATCCCTGTTTCCGGAGAGTCGCCCAATCCGAGCTTGCCATCTGCCATGCTGATGGTGCCTGAGGACACCAAAAATAGTAGGACGATACTATTCCGAGAGACAAAGAGAGAGAGAGAGAGAGAGAGAGAGAGAGAGAGGAAGACTGTCAATTTTTTCAGAGATAGCTCCTTCTCTTACCTCGTGACTCCCCGGTACATCGATGCACCCCTCGAGAACCCGCTGCTCGTCCTGCGTCCTTCGCCCAGTTAGAGAGAGAGATAGAGAGATACATGGATGGAGAGAGAGACAAATAAAAGAAGATAGATGAAATACATACAAAATATAAAGAAAGAGAGAGTACCTTCTCAAGTGAGCAACGTACTGAAGCCGGGTCATCTTCTTCATGTCTTCCATCTCGTACAGATAAGACTCTAACTGGGTCAAACCCCAAAACAGATTCGTAAAACAAGACGAAGAATTCATTATTCGTAAAAGTCAACGATGATGGAGTCACAGAAGGTACAGGATAGTTCAAGTGCGTGGAAGGCCCCCAGTACTTGAGCGCCGCCAGATCGTAAGCCCTCGCCGCCTTCTCTCCCACGTCGTAGCCTCCTGTTTAGTCAATTGGTTTGTCAAAATCCTCAGCGTTGGCCAGCTGATACTGCTGAGAGATAGACTCGAGGATTACCCAGATAAACTGCACGTCAAGTCTTAATGATGCTCCGACCATGGTCAATGAGGACGAAAAAGAGAAGAAACTCTTAGAAGAAGGGGATGGATCTATCTAGGATAGAAAGGCGGCGTTGACCTTGTTTTCCTTTACGGGTTTGACCTTCTGTCTTGTAGCTACTATCCCATAGATGAGCTTCGTATCTACCAGTCCACCTATGTCTGCACGAAGAAGAAGAGTTGAGAGTGAGAAAGTCAACAGACGAGTTCGTTTTTCTTATACGTACCTGGTCACTCCTCGATACTGACAAGTTCTCCGGCCGAAGGTTTCGGTAGACTTGCGATGAACAGGATGCTCCATAATGGCCTTCGAAGAGAGAGAAATCTGGGAGAGATCCACCGTTGGAGCTTGGAAGATCCTCTCCAGAAGTGGAAGATGATAGAGTTGGAAGAAACCTTCAAGTTGCGAGAGGAAGAGAGAACGTCACGGAAGAAGGCAACAAGAGAAAGAGAACAAGAGTAACAGTTAGAGAGAGAGAATAAAGCCACCTTCCATATTGCATATAGATCCATCCCTCTCTATAACCCCTAGAGAGCGGATACTCTCGTTGTCCGGCTCCGATGATATGGCAGGAAGCTCCGGGGGGATGAAGGGGTAGAGAGTGAAACCCAGCTCACTGTTGTTGTTCATGCTCGCGGGCTCAGTTTCTCACTCTTTGATACGGAGGAGAGAGGAGAAATAAGGATATCAGAGAAGGAAGTCGAACTGGGAGAAACAGAACGTGGAGCAATAAGAGAAAGCGAGGAGAGAGAAAGAGAAGAGTTAAACCAAAGTGCGCCCCTTCGGATGACAGAAGCGATTTGGAATTCCGCGCAGTTAATGAATCGCAGCTGATCTCTTCGGCAGGGAAGGAGAGGTCCCCTCTCATCTCATTCCCCTCTTAATGGGTGGGCAGGAAGTTCTGGCATGTCCTGCGCGAAGAAGAGGATTAGAGCGAGAGGGGAAAAGGGTAGAATTTACTGGGGAAAGGAGATTGAAGAGGGGCAGAAGGGACACGCCCATCTGTTCCTCTTGAGGAGTTATACTGACGTATTCGTGGCTGGGGGTCGTCACGAATACCCACCCTCTGTACGCAAGATGGTCCAATGAGATCCTGACGTTCTGCCATCCTGTCCGGAACCAAAGAAACCACCAAGCTGGATCGCTAACGGTAAGGACTAAAGCGTGCCGGAAATATATATACACCTATTATATTTATGTATATAATAAAGGTTGTAGAGAGAGAGAGAGATGAAGGTGCCAGATAGGATGGGGCTCGAATTTCAACTAAAGCTCGGGGGAGCTGTCCTTCCGTGGTCATCGGTCAGGTCTCCCTTAATGGCGCGATCCAAGTGGGAAGACGGCAATTCTGTGCTGCTGTTCACTCACACTCAGAGGGTGATGTAAGGAGACATGAGAGATAGGGAATGAAAGAGGAGAGAGAGATTCGCTCAAGATTTATGGACTGACCAGAATAGTTAGGTCATATCAGATTAATCTCGGTTCTGGTCTATAATTAAACTAGTGTTCTTCACTCGAATTATAATCTAAATTTTCAATGAAGAACTAAGCAAGCCAACATCGGCTATCATCATCAGAGAACTAAGAGAGTCATAAGGCATATCCTATCTTCACTTACAGCTTAAAAAAGCTCTTACAAAAACTTTACTTTGATTCAACTGAGCTTGCTCTCACAAACCAGCAAGCTCGCAGGGAGAAAACAATTTGTTGACCAGATCTCTCTTTGCTCCTTCAAGTGTGTAGGTGGAATAGAGAGAGAGAGAGAGAGAGAGAAACGTCGTGCCAATGGGCAAATACAGCGTTTCAAATACACCAAAAATAGAGACCTCGCAATACCAGAGACTACAGTTGCCTCCCACTCTCTTTCCCTGGAGATGTCGGCAGATTCTCAACCAGCTGTCACCATCTTCGCACCAAGGACATCAATAACTGCATAAGAAAAACATGTGAAATTATCGAGCCTCTACAACAAGATACCTATCCATCTTATTTGACTTGAGCAACACTCCGATTTCTATGATGATAATCCTTCAAAACAGATATCTCCAATAGAAAACAAGATCTTTTTCATAAGTTTTTATTTGATTTACCCGGTCTGGCTAGTCCCTAGCTGGGCCATTAAATTTTTCATTCGAATTCGTATTCAATCATTTTCAAAGCAATAAAAACACCACAGTTTGACCAGATGCACAGCTCTCTCTCACACTCATCACACATGCACATCAATCTTTCAGCGAGGGTGCATGTGTGGTCAACATATAACAGGATTGGTTTGATTCATAAAGAAGCAATATAACAGGGATGGTTTTAATTCAAATGATATAACAGGTATGGTAATTAGTTCACATTCATCTTTAGTTAAATTTTGCCGCAAATTTCTTCTGATTTTGACCGTTTTCGTAAGGAATTCCCAACATATGATCATTGGCCATGATAAACGCATGATTACCTCAAAGAGCTCGAAGGCACTGCCTTGCTTGTACATGTCATTCTTGTTTTTGGGCTTGTTTGGGAAAAGAGTGTAAAGAACAGCCCTCCATCCGACGAGCAAAACGCCAGTGGCCCCCATGGTTACCAGCACAAAATTAACAGGTGGAGGGTGTCCCAGTGAAACTGCCCGGATGAGCATTCCAGTCTGTGACAAAAGAAAGATACAAAATTTGACTGTAAAAAGGGTTACATTATTAAGAGATAGAGATGGATAGTACTATCTGTATTTGGCATCTCTTGGGCAAGTCAAATACAAGTTTTTTTCTTCCACTGTGGAATCCAATTTACTTGATTCTAACTCATGAATTGCTCTAATCTGACGAAGCAGAGCGTTCAATTCTTTGAAAGACAAAAAAGAGAGCTTGAGTGTGAGTTAGAGAGGGGGAGAGAAAGGAAATGGGAGAGAGAGGGGGATCAGAGAAAGAGAGAGAGGATAGACTTAGAGATAGCAAGAGGAAGAGATGAGAAAGAGGAGACACAGAGCTGAGGGAGAGAGAGAGAGGACAAGAGCGATAGGTAGAGAAATAGGAGAAAGAGAGATACTTGGACAGAGCATGAGAGAGAGATACTTCTGTGAGTGAGAGAGAGATGGAGAGAGATGGAGAGAGACCTTGGAGAGAGACCTTGGAGAGAGACGCTGAGAGAGAGAGACTTAGACAGAGAGATACCGTGTGTTTGTGAGAGAGAGAGATTTAGACAGAGAGATACCGTGGGCTTGTGAGAGAGAGAGAGACTTAGACAGAGAGATACCGTGTGTTTATGAGAGAGAGAGAGACTTAGAGAGATAGTGTGAGATACTGAGAGAGAAAGAGAGAGAAAGAGAGAGGGGGGAGAGAGAGAGATACTTGGGGAGAGCGAGTGTGAGTGAGAGAGAGATGGAGAGATGGAGAGAGATGAAGGGAGATGGAGAGAGTGAAACTTCGGAGAGAGATGCCGAGAGAGAGAGAGAGAGAGACTAAGAGAGATACTTTGTGTGTGTGTGTGAGAGAGAGAGAGAGAGAGACTTAGACAGAGAGATACTCAGTGTGTGTGTGTGTGTGAGAGAGAGAGAGAGAGAGAGAGACTTAGACAGAGAGATACTCAGTGTGTGTGTGTGTGAGAGAGAGAGAGAGACTTAGACAGAGAGATAGTGTGTGTGTGTGTGAGAGAGAGAGAGAGAGACTTAGACAGAGAGATACTCAGTGTGTGTGTGTGTGTGAGAGAGAGAGAGAGAGAGATACTAGGGGAAAGCGAGTGTGTGAATGAGAAAGAGATGGAGAGAGATGAAGAAAGCTGAAGAGAGAGACGCTGAGAGAGAGTGAGTTAGACAGAGAGATACCGTGTATGTGAGAGAGAGAGATGAAGATTTAGACATGGAGATTCTAAGCGTTTGTGCGGGAGAGAGAGAGATAGAGAGAGAAAGAGAGGGAAGGAGAGAGAGTACTTTGGGGAGAGCGAGTGTGTGAGTGAGAGAGATATGAACATAGATGAAAAGAGACGGAGAGAGAGACTTTGGAGAGAGGCGCTGAGAGAGAGAAACTCAGACAGAGATATGCTGTGTGTCTGTGTGACAGAGAGATACTGTGTGTTTGTGTGTGAAAGAGAGAGAGAGAGATACTTGGGAGAACGAGTGTTTGAGTGCGAGAGAGATGGAGAGAGAGAGGGGCTTAGACAGAGAGATACTGTGTGTCTGTGTGTGACAGAGAGAGAGAGAGTTACTTGGGAGAGCGAGTGTGTGAGTGCGAGAGAGATGGAGAGAGATGAAGAGAGATGAAAAGAGATGGAGAGAGAGACCTTGGACAGAGACGCTAAGAGAGAGAGAGACTTAGACAGAGAGATACCGTTTCTGAGAGAGAGAGAGAGAAACTTATATATAGAGAGATAGCCTGTGCGCGTGTGTGAGAGAGAGAGACTTAGAGAGATACTGTGTGTCTGTGAGAGAGACAGAGAGACTTAGACAGAGAGCTACTCCGTGTGAGAGAGAGAGACTTAGAGAGATACTGTGTGTCTGTGAGAGAGACAGAGAGACTTAGACAGAGAGCTACTCCGTGTGAGAGAGAGAGACTTAGAGAGATACTGTGTGTCTGTGAGAGAGACAGAGAGACTTAGACAGAGAGCTACTCCGTGTGAGAGAGAGAGAGAAAAAGAGAGAGAGAGAGAGAGAGAGAGAGAGAGGGAGAGAGAGAGAGAGAGAGAGAGAGAGGGCAGAGCGAGCGAGCGGGAGAGAGAAACTCACAGGTATACCCACAGCCCAGGACTTGGCAGCGGCAACTACAGCATTACCTCGACCATTCACACCCTTTCCATCATCTCCATACCCGCCGAGGAAATAAGCACCGAGAAACCACCCTGCGATAGCCCTTCATCAGCCACCACCTCTTCTATAAAACCATAAAATTATTTTATAAACTCTTCCTCCGAACCGAAAACACAAGTGCCCTCCCCGTTTAAAGCAAAAAACCCCAGACAGTCTACCTGCAATGAAAGGGTCAGCAGTGCGGAAGGTCTCCACTTCAAAAACTGGGAGCCCGTGGGCTGAACCTTCCAATGGCGGAGAACACGAGCAAAAACAGCACATCTCCGCCCGCTAGCAGAGAAACTCTCCTGGGCTTCCATAAACCCATAACACTCAATAGCCCATAAACTGAAAAAGAAAAAGAAGAAAGCTACCAACTTTACGTACCCCCAGGACTCCAATCGAGAAGCCGGACTTGGGCGATCGAACTGGATCACGCCCTCCAAGGGAACCCCTTCCTCGCCCACGGAAACGATCTCCCCGCCGCCGGGGAACGATGTTGAAGGTGCCGGAGAAGCTGACGTAGCAGGGCGGCCGCCCGCGGCGGAGCTTGATGTCTCTCCGGCGTCGTCCGCGGCGCTCGACACCAGAGTGAGGCTCCGGTTTCTAATTCTGCAGCCGCTTGAAGAAGAACTAAAGAAATGTCGGAATGAAAGGAAAGACGCCGAGAGCGTTGGTGGGGGAGGATTTGACGGCAAGCCCCGGCGACCGGAGAACCGGGCGTTTGCTGGAGACTGGCAGAGCAGCAGCATTGTCTTCCTTGTTGTCTGCCTTCAACAGGAAATCTTCTTGAAGAGATGGAGATCTATCCAGAATTCTTATGGGCCGGTTAGATAAACGGGCCGGTCTAATGTCGGAATGGGAATCGGCACAACCCATACGGCCCAAAACTAAGGTGCTATTTTACCCGGTTGTAGGTCAAATAACAAGAAAGAGCTCAGGCACACAACAAAGCAAAAAGAACTCCCAAATGGAACCTTGTTGTCATTAGTTACCATGTATATATTCTATCATTTATACAAGACTCATGAATGACTTAGGATATTATTAATTGTTGAACCCTAATTTTTCACTCACCTTCAAACTGATGCGTAGAGGAAATCATCAAGAACTCCTTTAATATTTTCATTGCCTTGGCCAAGGATTTTATCGCGTCTCATTTCTTGAGTCAATCTCTTCAAATATTCAAGGTGGAAAATCACATCTTTACCGCTCAATCATCTTTGATGACTTCATGTCGTATCTAATATATAGGGTTTTGGAGATCCCGTTGCTATATATTCATTAGTCATAATAAAAATATGACCATCCGTTCACAAGACGTCTTTAGTATCTCAAGTCAAAAGATTATATACAAAACCATGATAAGAATCAACTTGATGTAAAGTTAGGTATAATACTATTCAAGGATTCATATAGATCAATTCAGTGAACTCTTTCTCTAAAGAACACTCACTATCTATTCTTGGTGTCTCCACATTAATGGCCATAGGATTAGCTATACTCAAAATACAAGTCGTATTATTCTTTCAAGATAATTTGATGTCCTTCTCGAATATCTCGTGATTAGGAAAGCTAGATCATATGTTTAAATACTAGTGATAATTGTATCATGATATCATCATAATTCACTTAGTTATTGTATATGTTCATGGACTTCATTATAAATATCATAGAAGAATAATAATGAATAAATTTCATTTCAATAAACATAAATGAGATACATAGAAATGTAATTCCCTTATAAGCCCCATAATATCCATCACTGAAGCCCTAGTTAATATACATAAATCATTATAATATTTACACCATTATCTATTACACAAATTTTAGGGGGAGAGGAAAAGACAAGGGTTTCTCTAGAGATAAGAGTTTCATGTATCCCTTGAACCCTATCCCTCAAAACCTTTATATAATGAGGGATAATTTTCACAAAAACCCAAACAATAATATTTTTACCCCTTTGTCCAAGAACCGTATATATATATATATATATATATGAGCCTCTAGGCCTAGTAAATCTTTATTGACATGCATAATTAAATATTAATTATCAATATGAATTAATCAATCATGAAATTATTCAACCCAACTTTTATGTTGAATTGTCAAAATGTTTGTTGCCAAGCTACATAACACGTCTTGGAAGGTAATGAGGGTAGCTATTAGTTCAATATGAGTTTGATAATTTATTTTTTTATACTTGATTTTATAAATTATTTATGCTTAGTAAAAATGCTTTGAAGAATGTATATTTTTCATACTTGCAGTTACCAAAGGCTCGATAAGTTGATGAAATGTAAATGAAACCTAATTTAAATTATAGTAAGTCTTTCTAATATTTTATGTTTTCTCTTATACATAAGTACTTTTATTAATCATTACATTTTTGGAATTATTAATAACCATCAGATCTAAACTTTGAAAGTCAATCCCAAGGACCATCTCAAAATATGTTAGAAATACAATAACTGAACTATTTAATTCCTTAATTTTTGTTATTTTATTTTCATTTTTATTTAATTCCTTATTTTATTTGTATTTTCCCATATATTTTTTTATTATTTTAGGGCTAAAAATATATTTTTTTCAAATACATAGGGTATCATTGAAAAATTGAGGTTTCCCCTCACTTTCTCTTTAGTGATGAAGCCCTCTCTCTCTTAGCGGTGATCTCTCTCTCTTAGAGATAATCATCAATCTCTCTTGTTCTCAATCCTTCAAGATAGAAGCAAATTAAAGCCCGAGCTCAAACTCTTTCTCCCCCATGATCAAGATACACAACAAGTCGTTGAATGCACAAATTTACGTATAAAAAAAGTTATACTCAACTCTTCAAATCTGATTTTTAAATTAGAACAGTGGTGAGTCGAGGTAGAATCGAAAAAGAGGAGGGTTAAAAGATTGAAATAAGAATAAATTTTTGGTGTTTTAGATAAAGAAAGTGGAAATGATCAATGGAATGAAGAAGATGTTTACGAAAATGAGATAAACCGATCAAATGCTTCCAAACTCTTTTCAGAGATTGAAAACCCTTGATCGATGGTGGAAATAGTGATTTTAGGGTTTGAAAATGAGAAAATATTGATAAACTAAAGGGAAAAATAGAAAAGATTGATAGAAAATGATCATAATCTAAGTATTCATGATGAAAACACATCTAGTGATGCTCTCTGATCAAAACATACCTTCGAGAGCCTGTACATTTCTCTCGGGCTAAGCGTCTTGCATCCAACACAAAGAATGAAAAGAGAAGAGAAGAAACTCACTAAAAATGGTGTTATGTACATGAAAAATGATCAATTTCTGCCTTCTTTCCTTCTGGCTAGCCAATGATAGAGACAAACAAAGAATCATTAATAACCTTTTTTTCATCTCAAAACTTAAAATCAGCGCTAGCAGATTTCGTAGATCTTGAAATGAAGATCATGCCCATAAAATTTTACCACCTAACTCCGTCAGGATTGTCGGATATTAGTCTTTTAATTTAGAGAAATCTGGATCGTTTATTAATTACTCTCTCCTCAAATCGCACCAGTCAACTCGCTTCACCCGGTGAAACATACCAAAAACTACATCAAATGCCGCACGCAGGAGAGAGGGGAGAGAAAATAGAGGAGGCGGCGTGGTGGAAGGTGAAGAGGAAAAGAGAGACGGCAAAGGAGGGAAGGAGATGGCGATGTCGAGTGGAGAGGGAGAAAGAAGGGAGAAAAGATTTATCCCCCTTCTCACGCGCACATGCATGCACACGTAGAGGAGGGAGCAAGACGGAGAGGAAGTGGAAGAGAAAAATTAAGGGAATAAAAGAATTAGAGGAGGAGAAGAAGGAGAAGGAAAAGAATCAAGAACAAGAAAGAGAGTGGAGAGGGAGCTCAACCCTTCCCGCGACAGAAATTTCCATCGAGGGAGAGAGAGAGGGTGGCGCGCAGAGACGGAAAATTCTGTCGCGTGAGAGAGAGAGAGAGAAAGAAAGAATTTCTGCAAGAGAAAGGCATGAGAGAGAGAGAGAGAAGAGGAAGAAGAGGGAGAGGAAGAGAGACACCACGAGAGAGAGGGAGAAGTGATTTCTCCCTCTCGCGCAAGGAAGAGAGGAGAGCGAGAAAGAAATCACAGGAGAGAGAATGAATAAAGGGAAATGGAGCAGCTCTCCTCCTCCTCTACATGCCCATGGGGAGAAGAGGAAGATGCGTGCGTAGAGAAAGAGATAAGGGGGAGAGGAAGAAGAAAGAGAGAAATTGGGGAGAAATGAGGAGATGAGGAAACAAGAGAGCGGCACGATGGGGAGAGAGAGAGAGAGAGAGAGAGAGAGAGAGAGAGAGAGAGAGAGAGAGAGAGAGAGAGGAGAGGAAGAAAGAGAGAAATTTGGAGGAAGAGATCACGGTAGGAAAGTGAGAAGAGTGGAAAGAAGGAGAGAGCGGGAAAGAGAGTGGAAGAAGAGAGAAGGAGAATGATCGGGAGGGAGAGAGGGAAAGAGATTGGGGGAGAGAGAGTGAGAGAGAGGGCAGAGCCTCTCTCTCTTATCTTTTTTCTCTTTATTTTATTTTTTAATTAATTTTCTTTATCAAAACATCAGTTTTTAATGATTTTAATTTCTAAAAATTTCCTAGAAAAATCTTGAAAATAAAAAGAAAATTTATTTTTTTAAAAAAGTAACATTCTTGATAAAGAATCAGTGAAGTTAAATGCTTATAAAATATTATTAATTTATGAAAAAATCAAGAATATTCTCTAAAACATGAAAATTATCATTTTAATCATTTTAAAACATGATAAACATGTATTTATGATTAGATTTTCAAGAAAACCCCATAAAATGCATGATATTAATGCATGAAATTGCATGTTATCACCTGTCCATTGGGTTAATCGATCCTTAATAAATTAATAAGTACATCGATGTAGAGAATTAATAAATTTTGACCAATAAGGTGTTATTATATTTATAAAGTTATTAACTAGTGACATATATAGACCTAGAGGGTCACACATATTAGGTTTTTTTAATGTTTGTAGATATAAAAATAATTATAAGGGTTTTTTGAAAATCTAGAAACTAAATGTCTTTAAATCGTGTGAGAATGACCACAACTCAAGGTGCCTAGGAAAGCCTTAAAAGAATTCTCTCCTTTCTTTTCTTTCTCTCTTAATGAAGAGCTTTGAAGTGGAGATCCAACCATCCGACGAATGTGTGAATACTGCTAGAGGCTAGAATCTTAAATGGCTTCAAGAACTCCTTCAAGTGAACCTCGTAAGTATGTTTCCTTATACATACTAGATGATAGGATCATCAGTTCTTCATGCCTCGATGTTTTGAATATTTCGATTCAATCTATTTCGTTGTGTTTAATATTTTGATCAAAAATTTTGGAAGGCTTATTGACCTCAAATCTCAACATTTTGGATCATGTACAAGAGGAGATCCATTGAGACAAGAACCAGATTGATAATCCTAAAGGCTAGGTACATGTTTGGCTTGTGGAATGACAATCAAGGGACCAAAAGTTTGTGGATTGAATTAGACATAATGTGAGGTGAACATGTAGTGTTCTATATTATTGATTTATTTTTGTGTATTGTGCATATCATACCTCTTTAGGTGACCATAGATCCCAATTGAATCTTTTGTAAAATTTGGGGGATCATAATGGCCAAGAATAGTGGACCCAATGGACTTCCCTTTGCAATAAAGTGGCATCATTGCAAAAATTTATTGAAGATCTATTTTGCATGATCAAAGTGGCATCATTGTAAACATTATTGAGGATCTATTATGCATGATTAAAGTGGCATCATTGGAAAATCATAGGTTTATATTAGAATTCTATTCAATACTACAATTACAACTTAATCATCATGATTTTTCAATTATGGTGTGATGTAACAACATTGGGCACTCACCTTCCATTAAAGGACTCAATCCAATAGTGGCATCAAAATCTTGCATAAATTAGACTCTCCATGGAAAGAACTTTTTCTTGATAAATCTAAATTGATGAAACCTCAAAGATTATTTTTATTTAAATGTTTTCAACTGAAAAGGGTTGTAGGCTCATTTTCATATCCACCGACTATTTTTGATAAGACAGTTTAGAGAATTTTCTGCTTGGATACTATATGTTCTCCAATAAAAGTTAGAATTATAATACCCTCAATCCAAAATTTAATTTTTTTGATTTCTTTGTAGGGGTCTTAATTTCACTAATCCATTTGTAACTTAGACTTATTCTTTACTTTACTATGTAGGTTAATATAATTTTATTAATTATGGCCATTTTCTCTCTTCTGATTTGCGATTTTTATTCCTAACTTCTCTATGTTATTCGTCTCGTGCTTTCTATATGATTTGTGTAAAATGATATTTATAAGAGCGATATTTTTGTATTTTCTCTATAAACCTAGAAAATTTTCAAGTTTTGAAAAACTTTTGTCATCCAATTTTTCCAAATTGAAAACTGTCTCAAAGTCAACCTTGTTGTTCACATATTTTGTCTCTAACTCAATAATATAAATAACTAATTTATCAATTAAGTGAGTTAAAACTTAATTTGTAATTTTTAATTATGTATTTCAATGATCTAATGTATTCGACTCATCAACCACCAATTGTTGTCAAATTGACACGTTGCAAACACGGGTCTCGTGTTGCATCTTACTGAGGAATCATCTCTTTGCTCCTGAAATCTATAGCTGTCATCTCCACATCAAGCAGTCCCATGTTTGTCTCATAAGTTGCACCAAAAGTGAATGTCACGTGCCGCATCTTATCATCTGCATGGCTGCCAACTTGAGCTGTTGTCTACGTAGGAAGTGCGAAAATGCATTTCATGCATTGATTTGCATGGATATCATCTTCCTTTAGAAGTTATCTGATTATGATGCACATTCTTTTACATCATATCATTTTGCCTCAGTCCAAAAACTGCATATTTAGGGTTTTTTTTATTAGGTAATAAATATGCTTGACTTATTCCTGGTCAAATCTCAAGTTTTGTCACTATTTTTTTTATTTTATGGATTTCTAGAGTTAGTTTATGTGCAGTAAATCATGAGTAAATGAGAGAAGGATAATATACCATGTTAGCCACTAAGCTTACCTAAATTATTTTTCTTAGTCAGAGAAGTGGTTTCAAACCCAATCATTTATATATATTGTAGTATCTACATTTAATGTAGGTAATTTTATACATGATCGAATCAATAAAATTTGAGTGAACATTTATTTTTAAAGATACTAACCATATAAGGTTGGGGGATTTGATAGAATTTGGGGAATTTTTTAGATAAATTTGGGGAATTTGATAGATCGGGTCCATCAAATCGTATGGAGATCCGGTCACCTTTTTAATGCATGATGTGGCATGCCCGAGGCTGCTGATCACCATTAAACTACGTCAAACGAGTGCGATTTCATCACCCTGCAATGTTGACTGATACACTCAAAAGGATCCGACAATCATGATATAAATGCCCAAGCTTTTCTGCAAATTCGCTCTCTTCGCGCAATGATTCATTTTTTTAGCATTTTGATCTCGGTTGAAAGCTTTTCATCTTTATTTCACCAAAGTGCAGTGTCGATGGGCCTTGAATAGACGGAGTCTTCATCTCTTGAACTTGGAACCTTCGTCAGAGAAAAATTGGTACGAAAATACTTGATAATGTAAAAATTTGGTCATTTCTTCTACCAGTCCAGGGTGCTGTGACCTTACTCCAGTGGGCAAGGTTTAATTAGGATTACATTGGAATTTAATTATGTTAATTAGATGATTTGGGGCAAAAAATTTTATGATTCTCGCTCCCGGATCATCTCGCTCCTAACATTTTGATGATTCTTTCTCTGTTTCTCGCTCATTTCAGATCCAAATCTCAGGGGGTTTGATGGAGTGGATTCCATTCTTTTTGAAACGTCTAAATCCTCTATTTCCCAAAGTTCTACAGGCACTTGGTCCTCCAATTTACTTTGATTCAAAGGCTGGTTCATCAATTTGTTCTTGTTAATCTTAAATCTGACCCTTAATCGTTACGTTGCTTGAATAAATCATGAGCTGTAGTGATCTTGGCCACTGAAGGTCGTTTCCTTGACTAGCCTCCAAGAACTAGCTGCTTTTTACATCTTTTCACAAACAATCGTCTCGTCGGCTGCCTTCTCAAGCTTCTATCTCCTCTGCAGTTTGCTCGCAATCATCTCCTTGACCTTGTAGAATGTAAGCATCCAGCTCTGTCATGTCATGTCATGAGCAGCCGTGTCAAACCGCCATCTCCATGATAGGCCACTGACAGTTCTCTCTTTGGCCGAGTCACAAGCATGTGCCCCGCGCTACATATCCACTTGCAGTAATTTCCCTTGCAGAACCCCACTGCAAAGTCAACCACCGTGAGGGGGGAGCAGAAAACCCAATTGCGATTTACAATTCTCCATCTCTCTCCTCTAGATAAGCTCCTCTCTTTATTTTATCACTTTCCTGTCCCAGCCTTGTCCTACAATCACTCCAGACCTCCCTCTTCCTCTCTCCTTGTCTCTCGGCCTTGCTCTGAACCCCCTCCCCCCTCTCTCTTCATCCCTCTCCTTCCATGATCTCTCTCCCCCTCCGCGCCAAGTGAATCAACTGAGCATTGATTAGACTTAGAGAGCGTGATCGAGTGCCATATGCCGTACTCACTCAAATCATCTCACAGAACTTTGAAATTTTTGGGCTAATTAAGACGAAAACATCCGAGAGAAAGACAAAGCGCAGATACTACCCTCACTGTTTCTTTTCATCTTCAAACTCTTTTTACCGAAACGATGGCTCCAATGTCCGCACCTACTTATCCGGTTATTATTCACCTCCTCTCTCTCTCTCTCTCTCTCTTTGTCCATCTATCTCTTTGGGAGGACCTTGATTCCGGCGACGCATAGTAAAAGCTAGACGCCCCCACCTCCCTTCTCTACTCTCTCTCTTCTCTCTCTCTCTTCTCTCTGTGTGTCTTTGTACAAGCTAGATCATGTCTCTCCGGAGGGACCTAGGGCGGGTGCTCGTATTTTTTCCAACATTCTCGGTGGAAGGACAGATGAGCCATCGCCACCGCACCCACGTTAATGGCTCAGCTGCTGATACTTCATTGTCATTCATTTCTCCCAGGCCCACCTCTCTCTCTCATCTCCGCCTCTCCTCTCAGCGTATCTCAGCTCCAGATCTCCCTTCTCTCTCCTTCAGTCCCTCTATTGTCGACAGGGCAACGCCGCTCTGGAGAGAAAGCGCAGAGAGAGAGAACTCCGGTTCCGTTTGTGGGCCGGGCGGTTCGACAACTGGTAGGTAGGGCAATGGTTGAGATGAGGGTGGCACGTGGCATAGACGTGTCCCATCCCCAGCCGTACGATTGGCATCGAGGATACTATTTCTTTAAACGAAGGATCGAGCCGACCATTCGCTAAAACCCCTCGGTAAAAATCTCAGTAGCGGATCTGCCCAGGCCAATCATTCGTGCCCTTGAGTAGGTGGACCGCTGTAGTAATTTCGTAATTATGGGTTGTCTTCCACGTGAAGACTGCCAGCGAGTACGCTCACCGGGAGTGAGAAGAACCTCCGGGAGAGAGAGAAACAAAGGCTCAGCGGGGAAATTTTGTCTGTTTCCGGAGAGGAGAGTTTGTTACAGTCACCGCCTTTCTCTCTCCAGAGGAAGTGGATCCCGGAGTAGAAAACAAAACCCGTTACAAATGCTGCTCCCGGAGAACGCAGCAAGTGTAACCATGGCTGCTTCAGCGGCGATCTGGGGGAAAGTTCTCTGAAAACAAGCACAACCAATGGATTTCGGAGAGGTGACGAGCTTCACGGATTCCTCAATGGACTTCGGAACCGGGTTCCTCGGCAGATCCGCCACGACGGCTAAAGACTCCTCCTCTCTCTTCTTCGACGGACAGCAGATGATGATTAGCTTCTCCTCCCCTAACGCCGTCTCCAATGCGGGTAACTAAAAGTAGAATCTTTTCGCGAGCAAATGCGAAAAGATTCGGGGCAGTCTTTTCGTAGTGTTTTCAGCCGGATCTTTCCCTAGATCTCCTCGCCAGTACTTCTTTGCAATGATGGGTTTATTTTTTTTACAGGAGTTTGCGGACCATTCACTCCGTCGCAATGGCTGGAGCTCGAGCACCAGGCTCTGATCTACAAGTACCTGGACGCCAAAGTTCCTGTCCCCCCAAATCTGCTCGTCCCCATCAGGAACACTATTCTCAAACCCTCGGTCTTCGCCTACTCTACTATAAGAGCCTGCAATTCCAGTGAGCGACCAGATTATTTCTTAAACGCGCTTCATTTTTTTTCCTGAGAAGATGGAATTTTTAGCCAAAAAACTCTGGTTTTAGTGGGTTGGCCGGGATTGAACTCCGATCCAGAGCCGGGAAGATGCCGGCGGACCGATGGCAAGAAATGGCGGTGCTCGAGAGACGCCGTCGCGGATCAGAAGTACTGCGAGCGCCATATGAACCGTGGACGCCATCGTTCAAGAAAGCCTGTGGAATCTCTCTCCCTCCATCCCGAGCAGAAGAAGAACAGGTCTGTGAAAGTACAAAACTACCCATCCTCTCGATGAAAAATTTTTCAATCATTTGACCAGCGACTTTGACGTAGATTTGCCACGGGGAGCGAGCATTCGAAGAGGAGCGCGTTTATGGAGATGAGGGGCGGGAACGGAGATTTCTTCTCTGGATGGGCAGAAACCCAGGAGTACAAAACCGTGGAAGAAGATCGATATTTCCCTTTGGCCGTTGGAGGGCCGCTGGGAGAAGCTCTAAACGTGATCGGGACGAAGGGGACGAGTTCTTCGCCTACTGGAGTTCTGCAGAAGGACGCAGTCTTCTGCTCCGTCTCCGGAAGTTCTCCGGCGGAGAGCTCGAGCTGCCTGTGCGACGACCTCTTTGGATCCAGCCTTGTAAATTCTCTGGGTTTCACCGACTGAGGCTTTTTTTTGCCTCTCGCCTTTAGTTGACTCTCTCTCTCTCTCTCTCTCTCTCTCTCTATGATTCTCTCAGTTTCTCTTTCTCTCTCTCTAATTGGGGATCTTCCGGAAGTTTTGTCGTCTGCGCTGAGGTCGCAGAAGATCGACGCCCCACGAGCTGAATACCGTAGTCTGGATTTTTTCACGAAGTTGGCCGCTCTTATCCTCGTTTCTCGTCTTTCAGCGGATCTCTCTCTCTCTCTCGCTACTTCTTTAAATTTCTTTGTCCCTGCAAAACCCTAAATCCCGACTCACGTCGACGGGTAACGCTCAACACTACAAAAATTTCTCCTTTGCCCTCTTTATTCTTTAGTCGCCCTTCCATACAGAAAAGCTGACGTCAGCAGATGACGCCAAGTCACGCTTCCATCATCCTAGGATCGGATGATCCAATCTCTCCCTCTGCCTCTCTCTGCTATCCGAAGTTCGGAATTGCAGGTCAATTGGTTATGGCCCATCAGGCGAGAGCCGAACAACGATTTAGGACTCAATTCTGCTCCCTTTGGAATAGCCAATTAAGCTCTTACCCTAGCAAAATCTCGGAGCTTTGATCCAGCCGTCGTTAGGTTCTTCCGCAGTCAGCGCCATGGAGCCTTTACGGTTAAACCATAAGAAGTTGGCCGCTGAGCAATCACGACCATCCATTAAATTTTAAGATAGCTCCATTAATAAATCCGCAAGGCTCAACCTTATCCTGATATCCTGACCATTTCCTCTGACACTCACATCCAAGCACACAGAGCTTAATGGTGGTGTACCTCGTCTCACAGAAATCGAACGGGTAGAGAACAGCGGAAAACCGAGCTCGGAAGAGACCGGAGGGGGGAGCAAACTGAACGAAACCCGAGAGCTGCTTCAAAGGGAAAAAAACTGCGGAGGAGAAAGTCTTAACTTTCCATAACCGGAAAAAGTATCTGTGGAAGCGCGCATGACCCTAACATCGTAAGAAGGCCACGTTAGGGCAAAAACGAGACGTCCATTGCTGTCGTGGGTATGGGAAATCAGATCTCGGAGAGAAATCTACGGAGCTCCCCAAGTTATGATCATACTCCCCGACCCCTATCTTTGTAAGAACAGATGCGCTTGATGATGAGTTGTCGACGGCTATCCTCCCACTTTCCGCCAAGAGGATAAGAGGAAATCCAGTGAATTTATAGAGAAACCCTGACAGACATTCAAATTTTTTAATATTTCATGGATGAGGATCGAGGAAAGACTGTTTAGTCTTTCCCCTCGTCTTTGACTCGTCAAATTTTGGGAAGTGACTCGCCGGAGATTCAAGAGCTTCCGGGGAAAATTATGCCGCGAGGTCCTTCGAAAAGCAACGAAACCAACATTGACTCCCGGAATCGGATGATTCAAGGTGTTCGACCGAGTAAACAAATGAAAGGATAGATACAAACTGAAAATGCATGAACTGTGGAAGATCAATGAGGACCCATGAGACCATTGCTAGATCAGCTATCAGAGTCCTAATATCTTGATGTGGTTGCAGGTTTGCAGCGGCATGAGACGATCAAAGGTCTAGCTTTTTTTCTGAAGAGTCATGAAAACTGAATGAACGATATTCACGATCCTTTGACGTTCCCATCAGTGAAGCAATTTGGTTTCAAGATCAGAGGTTGTGTTGGGTGATACTGATGAAGATATTCCGGGGCAGAGAAATCAAAAGTGCGGGGTGAATCCTCGATTTATAAGTAGGATAACACTGCCCGGGAGTAGGAGGTTAAAGATTCTCACACTCGTCTCCATTTGGATATCCCCTCATTCATATTCTCATTAAAATGATTAGTACTTCAGAAGTTCAGAGATCATCCTTCTCGAATTCCATTTATCCTCCCATGCATGCCTTTCTCTGACAGCTGAATATAGCAAGCGTCGATATTCTATCGTTTTGGAGCTTGTTTCTATTTCTATCATGTTTGCTCATATATTTATTCATTTTACAAATAAAAAGAGTTCTATCTCAAGATTTCTAACTCCTTATAACTGAAATATTGTGATCCACATGTTTGAATGTGTATCTCAATTTCATTTCATTTTGTTGAATTCCTTAATCATTCAAATAAAGAAATTAGTTAAACAGATACAGTTGAATGTCTAATCTATAAGAAAATTCATGTTTTGATTCCAAGTTAATAAATGAGAATGAATCTAAAACAATATCAAATAGAGTTCACCAATCATGAAAACTTAATTGAAGATGAACAGATTAGAGGATTGATGACGCATAAGGAGCAAAAAGGGAAGTAAACTACTCGCTTGTGAATGGTAGGGGTCTATGAAATTTGTGAGACAAGGGGAATACACAATTTCAATTAGTATTTACAGTATAAAAATTATTTTCCGTAAAATTCAAAGTAAATATAATTTGAATATAAATGTTTTGCATTAATCACATGCGTTAGCTGTTTTTTAAAAAATATTCCCCATATTTAAATATTTATAAAAAATATTAGCTTAATTCTACTGCAGAAATCATTTTGTAGCTCATAGGATTTATCAAAAATCCTTTTAGTAACTATGTTTTAAAGAATAAAATTAAAAAATAATAATCATGAGGAAACTTCTAGATCAAGAAAATAAGTAAAAAAACCAGTGTGTTGCAAAGGAGAGATGAAAAGGTAGGATGGTAGAGAGAATCCTCTCTACCATCCTTTGATAGGTGTACATTTTTTTAGCTCATAGGACAAAAAAATGCATGCCTTTGATAGGTTTACATTTTTTAAGGTGATACAGAGGCCCATATTGGGGTGACCAGCCTAGACAATGATGGGATGGCCCTTTAGGGGCCCATGCCACTCTCTCATATTATTTTTCTACCCCACGTTTTCTCACTTCCTTCTCCATTTGTAACCCTATATAATCCTCATTACTAGGAATGGTCTTAGATCTCTTTTTTCCTCTCATCTCTCTACTCTTTCTCTAGTCCATCATGCTATGAGAGGCTCCACTCTTGCTTTACAATATTCAAAATAAATATAAATAGCTAGAGTGGCATATCACAAACTAGCCCTTATCTAAAGTTCCCCTTTCAAAATTGAATAGTTTTTAGTGCATTTATTGACATTATAGTATATGAACAAAATATTCAAAATAAGAAAAGATAAAGACAAATATGTAACTAGATTTGGCCAATTTTTCAAAAAATGTGAGGGGAGACACTTGGTGGGATTTACAATTAATTGTGATGTAGAGTGATATTTGAAGTATTTTTATCTACATATAGTATTGCATTGATGGGCTCAAGGCAGTGAAATGGACCCAAAAGACGTCTAGATAGACTCACAAAGAATATTTCAAGTAGTCATAATTGATGGATATTATGTGGCCTTCAAGCCAATCACACTTCTATGTCTCGTTTATGTCCATTGAGATATAATTTTAATTTTATTTATTATCATTCTTGTGTGATATTTTCAGTGAAGTCCATAAATGCATGCAATAACTAAATGAATTATGATGAAATCATAATATAGAGATCACTAGTATTTAAATATATATTATAAATATTCCCACTCAAAGGATACTTGAGAAAGATATTAAAATATATATTATGAATGACATATATAGTATGATGAGTATGACTGATCTTACGTCTATCGGTTTAGAGACACCAAAGATGGATAATAGGTGCTATTTGGAGAAATATTTCACTAAATTGATCCTATGAATTAGAGAAAGAGTTCACTAAAATATCTTGTGGGTGGATAATCATGTTTTGAGTTTTACTAAGATGGGACTATAAATTATCATAGATTTGATATAAAATTGAAGTCCTTAATGGTGATTGAGTGGTCAAGATACAATCATTTACCCTTAGCATAAGAAAGATTGACTTAAGGAATATGATACAATTAAATCCTTGGAAAATCTAGAGGAAATATCATAGAATGTACTCTCGATGATTTCTTTTATGCATTATAGTACTAACTAGAATGATTAATTAGATTTTGATAATTGATGATACTTAATATAATTCAAGAGTCTCATAAGAATGATGAATTATATGTAAATGGTGGTGATAAAGATTCTATGATAGAGTTCTTGTACACTCAACATCTTCTTTAGCATATGATATAACCTGATAGGAATATTTAGAACATATGTTTAAATACTTATAATCTTTGCATTATTATCTCATCATCATTTACTTAGTCATCGCATACATTTATGAACTTCATTGCAAACATCCCACGAGAATGATAATGAATAGAATTTTATTTCAATTAATGGAAAGAAGGAAGTGTAATTAGCTTAAAGGTCACATAATATACTTCAAACATAATCATGAAAATTATATTTTTAGAAGACATGTGATTGCATTAGGATCGAATAGGAATATATAATCTGAAAATTTAATCTATATATTTATTATTCGTGCTAATAGTCTCTTATTGATAAAAATAAGCATTCAATCTATCTCTATCTATAAATATTTTATAAAAAAATTTGAGCATATACATTGTGATAAGATTGTATCAATTGGAGTTGGAAATAAAGAAAAGGAATTTACTATCTAGAACGAATTTGAAGAACTCTAAGGAACATTATAAATATACTAACATAAATTGAGTTTTCTCGTTGAAGCATTCAATATGGGATCAAAAGGGTTCAGAAAATTAAGCTGATTAGCTCTTTGAATGTATCCAATGATGTGTACTAGATTTTAGTGACTCTTGGATCTTGGCCAACCAAAACTTTCAAAATTACCTCTGAATAAAATCAACGCTGAATATTGAACAAGAAGAATGGATCATCTTAAAATAATATACAAAAATCAATGATGAATATTAAAAATTTGAAATTTGGGATCTTAGATGAATAAATATAACATATCAAGGAGAATTAAATAATAAAGAGTCACATCTTCTCATCAAATCAAGATTTTAGGAAGAGTAATTTTGATGATTTGACTCAATCTCCTATCTCATGCAAATATTTAAAATCTAAGATATCAATTTACTTTTAAAGAAATAAAATTCAAGAGAATGAGTAGAAATTGTGAACCTTCAACCATGTCTCAAAAAATGATTGTTTAAGTAAAGCTATTTTCAAAGCATGGAATTTGATTATTGCACACAATTAATGTGACCATACACTTGACTATACATATCATTGAATCTAGAGTGAACTACTAAAGTCTAATTCATTTGAAATACTTCACAGAGATTCTATATTTATATATATATTGAAGGGAATTCAAATCATCCCAAGGGATCATAGAAACATCATGACTATTGGAGAAAAAGAGTTGTCTCCTTTATTATTTTATGTTATTTGAAAAAGTATATACTTACTAAATATTTTCAATTTCAACTTGAGAACTTGATTCCAAGGGATCCAAATCTTCAATGAGTTTCTTGGCATCTGATATCGAGCTCCAAGAGGGAAATATCTTTCCCCTGGGGACATGCAAGTAGAAGAATATAGAACCTAGGACAAAATACTTGTGTTGCTTTGATAGATATTTGAGTTGAGTGAAAATCAACACAATAGCTTAGAAAAATGAAATTTAATAGAAAATTTTTAAAACACCTAACTAACACCCCTCTTATTTGTTTCAGAGGAACACCATTTTGACGATTGGGTTTATAAAAATGTGTACAAACCACATATCAGATCATTAAATAAGGTAGAAAAAAATTTTAGTATCGATTACTCTAATATTATATTTACTCAATAAATCTGATAACATATTATTCTTTCCTTCAATTAAGTATGCTTGGAAAATTAATCTCTCCAGTGTCTTCTTTGTGGGGAATTTATTGAGCAGGTTTCTATGGATAAACACGTTGTATGTGATTTTCATCGGACTATATATAGTTATAAAATCTTGATACTATAAATTTTTGTCTCAAAAACTTAAACTGTATATTAAGTCTGCTGTGAGAATTTCACTTGAATTGTGAAATCATATGAATATAAGTATTTCTCTATTAAAAAATGAAGCTTCCCAAAACATAGAACTATTTGTTCTATTCTTATGGTCAGTCTATGTTGACAACATTATACTATCTTAGAATAATCTCTGATGACATATCACAATTGAAGAGATATATAAAGAATCACTTATTTTACGAGGGGTATGGAAGATCCATAGTTTTTAAAATCAAGTTTTTGTATAAAAGTGGCATGATGGTGCTATGAAAAATAATCTTGTTAGACTTAAGTGGATTAGATATGGCATGCATGACATAAGCTTCACCTGTAGAATTGATTCTCAACAATATTTTATGTTGAGTCGAAAGCTAATTTATTAGCAAAAAAATTCTTACATTGGAGAGTTTGAAATTAAACCTATTCATGACATAGGGTGTGTGCATTTACATGTACCGGCCCATTTCAAGTGAGATCTCAATCAAAGGGCATGAACACTCAGCTATTGAGGCAATTTCAAACTCATGACTATGTTGGAGATAATCCTAACAAAAATATAGATGGACATTTCCAGCTATCTCTCATCTATTTGGTCACATGGTACATCAAGAATGAGAAAATTATTTCTAAATCAAGTACACATTGATAAAAACTTGTGAAATAATCTGGCTATGTTCTCTACTTGTCAATCTGGGGTTTCTATTCTTCACTCTCATAATGATGTAGCATGACAGTCAATATACTATCTTTATCGTGAACAATCATACTTTTCATGACTGACTCAAACATATTGAGGTAGACTGTTATTATATTTGAGATGTTGTATTTATCGGTATCCATGCAGATACCGATAAATATTTTTGTTGATAGTACATCTTATGAGTATCAAGGCAGGAATAATCTAGATGCATGCCCAAGCTTTGTCTTTGAACTCTACCCTCGATTTTTCTAGAAGGAAATGCATAATGATTCCCAAAATATTCTTGTTCTGGAGAAAATTATCTCGCGTAAACCTCAGAATTTTAGAAGTCATGATTTCGTACTACAGGTGAAAGATGCGATATCTCTTCCATCATGACGTAACGTATTCGGTCCCACCGCGTCTTGATGGAGCGATCCAGGTCGATCTTTTCGATAAATCCATCCCCCATGACAAATGCTGCAACCCCGGCCGTAAACTCACGAATCTTCATTATCACAGTCCAAGAACATGAACATTCAAGTAGAGTCACAATCTACTGGCGCTGATGGGTCATTCTCTAGCCGAAACCATTAATTTGTTAGATACAGCTCGTGAGTCCCAATCGGAATGGGGTCGTACGCACGTGGCCTAAATGTCTTAAAAGCGACGTTTCTCTGCCTCCAGCTACACTATGAGCTAGGTTTCCCTCCTCCGTGAGATACTGCTTGATATGTAGAGTCTAGTTTCGTCCGAATCTCAAGTCACTGTATTTAATTTGCACATGGACTGCAAGCCCAGGGGACGGCGACCCATGCAGAACCACCAAAGCGGGGACGAAGGAGATTTCTTCCCTCTCTTTCTTCTCTCTCTAAGATCCTATGCAAGGGGATGCCGGCATCCCCACTTCCAAAACCGGAGCCTCGTTATGGAACAATTTACTGCCAACGCTAAAACAGCAAGGAATGTCTCCTGTTCCACCAAAACTACAGAGAACCGACAAGTATACCGCGAATTACTATAGTCGTATGGTTGCGTTAGGATATTTGATAGATTAAGTCTGTCAGCAGCTCCTCAGTGAGAGTTTCCAGCAGGACGTGCGCAATTTCGTTGCCTATCTCTGTCACGAAGGAACTGGTGGAGTAGTTGTCTACTTGCGCTCTTGATTTTGTCTTGCATCGCAAAGTAAGAGCGCACGTCGCGGTAATTCTCTTGATCCTTTGAGAATCCCAGCTCTCCTGGTCACAGAAAATCCTCGGATGCCTTTCCCTGTTCGTCTCCTTGTTTTCCTCCTGCAAGGAGATGGACGATATATCTCCCTTTGGTGATTCCTCAAGCAGATCCTCCAAGCTAACGGAAATGGCTTCCGGTACGTCGTTGCAACAAAGCTCCAGGACGGAGACAGGACTTAGCCGTTGAATTTTCTCCGGGTTCTCCCCTCCACTGTTTCTCTCTCCTTCTCCATGAACCTGCTGCAAGTCACAAAAAATTATTCACGATAGTTGAGACAAGCGCCGGGAATTCAGGAAGAATTCACCGACTTCGATGTTGCAGCCACTTCGATGAGGTCTCGGCCGGTCACGATAGTTGGTCAAAGTTCTGATGAGCCGTTTTCTGCGGCGTCCGCCGAGGTGGTGCGCGGCCAGGTTCCAGAGAGTTTTCCATGAGCTGCCGGGCCAGCACCTTGTCTTGGTCTCCGAGAAGACAATCTTCCTCGAGCACCTTTTCTCAAGAATGAAGAGATCAAGAAGGAAAGGCTCTTGCTTCTCTTGGAGCAGCTCGGAGAGCCGCTTCACGGGTGATGACGGCCCGGGAAGAGAGCTCATTGCGCCGATGGAGAGAAAGATAGACTACTAAATAGAACGACAGATTGAGAGATAGAGAGAGATAGATAGAGAGAGAGGGAGGACAAGGTTGGCAAACGGACAAAAAAATGATGAGATGGGGTCAATTCGGAAGCCGTTTGCAAGTCAAATGGCATCTCTTTATGGCTACATCAACTGTTTAGCCTCTCATTTCATAATTTTTTTAAGCAATAATAATTTCTTGGGGGAATGATGAGAGGGTTTTTGGATGTTGCCACTTGCCAATGGTACAGTTAAACCTTTAAGCCGGACCAAAATGGTAGAGAACACTGCGTGAGACCCCGATCAAATTGGCATTGAAAGAAAAGCCTTAAGCTAGAGCTACATGCCTAACGGGGGTCTCTTTCCTTATAATTGCAATGCCCGACCGTAGATTATGAGCCACAGTCTTTGCCCCACAGATACAGTCTGAGCAGGACGATCCCTTGTCTTGGAGAAAGCTTGACACAGCCTAATACCCGCAGAGCTACCAGCTAATGTGCTTATCATGGATAATACATAAAGTAGGCTATGCCCAACCGCAGAGCAGACCATCTATGTAAATAATGTCCGGGAAATTGACTTTCACATACTGGTTTACTAATCAGCCGCTGACATTTATTGGCATCTCGAGAAGAGGAGAGCGAGTCTCCCACGATTTGGATCATCAGCCAATTCTTGATAGTTTTAGTTTATACCCCCACAAATTCGTCCTTTACCAAAATCCACCTGCGCATGTTCATAATCACATTATAGGAAGAAGCTTGATCCCGGGAAGGAGATATCAAGTGATTAGGCACAGATGCATTTTGAACAGGTCATGCCGCAAGTCGCGAGTGTGCACTGAAGATGGCACACAACCACACCAACACTGCACGAAGAGAGACGACTGCAAACAGCATGGAATGAGCGTGCGTAGAGATTTGACCTTGGAATTGTTTCTGACCAGAGGAGGTGGCTGCAAGAGAGACTGCGATATGCATGATAGTGGTGGAGAGGCTACAAAGTAAGGACTGGTCGCGCTGAAGACATGGCAGGAAGACCCGCTAATGGCACCATCAAAGAGAGTGCTTGAGAGATGGTGATTTTAGATTGACATGGAGGCTGGGATAATGCGAGGTAGCAAGATGAGTGAAGGGTGATAGCGGGGATACATTTGCCACCTAGGAAGATGGCTCCGATAAATCCTAAAGAGCCCGATTTGAAAGCATGTGAAAAATATGAGATGAGATAATGATAAGAGTGATGAGATAAAGATGTGTTGGGCTTTATTTAAGTTTCACATTTTCTTTTACATTCTGATTGATACTTGAGGCCGTCATTAATGTTGTCTAGTATCAAGCAAAATGATGCCATGCCTAAGCTTCATGTCCTGGCATCCTAGAGTGAGAACCCATATGGGGATAATTTTCTTCACCTCATTCCTTTATTTTTAAGTGTAAAATGCATCAATTTATCTTCCTCATTTTCCCAAAAATGAGATAAGTGAGTCAATATGTGTACTTATAATCACCGATTATCATGAATATCCAAAATTTCTTGCAAAGTGAGGCGAAACTATGGTGCATTTTAGAATATGATCCAATATGAGTATTGATGCATTATCAAATTCAAAACTTGCTTGAAAATACCCAAAATTCATCCCTCACTATAGTAAAACATTGCAAATAGTCTTTTCTAAGCTTGTTGTTAAATAACCTTTGAAAAGTTTTCATCCAAATTAGAAAGGAAGCCTTTCATTTCACAAACATCTTTAGACATAGAAATTTTCAAGATCTTATGATCTCGAGACAAAATGAATTTTATTTACAAAGAGATGAGATATCATGGTTGTTGTTAAATATGAATATTATAAAATCAAGTGTGGGGTTTTCATACGTCATCCTCAAATGACAAGATATTTTTAAATAGTATATCTTTTCACAATAATGTTAAATTCCCAAAAAAATGAAGTAACAAAGGAAGGGGGGTTGAATTACTAACTTGCGAATATTTGTGTTATCTAATTCTCTTATGAATTCAATGACTATTTACTCAAATCCCCACTTTACTCATACACCAGACTTGTTTATACTAGATTGGCTCCCACGATAGTCCCTAGAGGAGACAGAGCCTCTAGAATCTCTCCTCACCTTGTTACTCTCCCAGTAGCAATCGTTAATGTAACCTCTTCTTGAGACATTATGGCTTCGGGGTTGACCCCGAAGAGGGAATCCATAAAAACTGGGTATCCAACACCATGATAAAATATTACCCTCATGCTTAGACCATGTCCAAAGGGCGGTGGTCCCCTAGACATAGTCCTTGAAGGTAGTGATCGATTAGTCCATGGTCCATTGGATGCTCGGTGCAAGGCCAAAAATGTAACACATTGATTCTGCTAGTTCTCATCCTTTGCTTTAGGGCCTGTCCCTCGGTGTGGTCAGTACTCCATGCAGTTGAGCAGTGAAGCTTCCCTAAAAATTCCAGAAAAAATCTAAGCTTAAAAATTCAATATCTCACAAAACTCCTTTTTTCCATGAGACATTTTGCCATTCAATGCTCTATATTTTCATTTAAAAATTCCTTAAATCATAAAAATAATTAAGGAGTCATTTAATAAAAAAATTGTTTTTGATCCAACCTCCTTAAAAATAAGGAGGTTGACCCAACGTTGACTTCTCGAATAATTATGGGTCATTCAAAAAGCTTAGGATGATCTCTTTGTCAAATTCAAAGTTGAGTGGCCACTTCTTTCATAATGATATGGTTGACTTATTATTGAAATTTTTTGGGTAGTTGTTTCATCATCTCTCTCATCATCATTCTCATCCATGCTTTCCTACTCTTGTGCCTATGCTCTTGCATCTATAATACTCATAGAAAATGTGATAACTCAACCACTTGACTTTGAAGAAGTCAAATGGGGTTAGTTGCATGATATAAGAAAATAAAGGCAATAATGCATGATAGGACATTTTTGTGTGTTTACCCAGATGGCACTAAATAGATACAAATTGAGTAAATAAGTGGAATGAAAGGACGAATGAAAAAATTTCATAAAAAACATGATGATGTGTATCATATTAGCTAGAATACTGCATAAAAATATATTTATAATGACAAAATTGAAAGTTTCAATGACACATCATATTTTTCACTACACTTGCAATATTCTCTACTAGTAAGTTTGAAGAGAGAGAGAGAGAGAGAGAGAGAGAGAGGATTTCCTCTCTCTTGTGTGCTTGAGAAGAGACACTAAGAAAGAGATTGGAAGTCTCTCCCACTTCTCTCTCTATCTATCTTGATTTTTCCAAAGGAGGGAGAGTTGAAACGTGTTTTGAAAAATCTCTCCAACTAATATCTTATCTTTCTCCACCTCTCCACACATTTTTCTCTCTCTATTCTCAAAATATCTCTCTCTTGCTTCATGTGAATTGTCTTATCCTCCCTCCTCAAAAATCTCTCTTTACTCATTCTTTATTCTCTTTCTCCGTCTACTTGCAATATTATCCACTTTACTCACATGAATCCACTTACCAACCTTTTGTTCCTCCAAGAAGCTATGAAATATGAGGTCTATAGATGGATGATAGAGATCTAAGGGTGGAGATTAACATCCAAGGATAAATCTGCAAAAGCTCGCAGAAGACGAGAAGAGAGACTTTTTTTTTCTTGGGAAAGAAGCACATCTAGGTGGAGAAATGCAATTGTAGCACACCGATCATCATGAAGAAATTACTATTTGGATCACTCTTAGCCATTGGACGACAAGGTATCATATGCCCCAATGAATTCTAGTATCATTTTTTTACGTTTCATGATTAGAAATGATTTGGAGCTTGAATCAAGAAAAGTATTCTTGAATCAAGATTTTGACATTATCTTTTTTGAGTCAATGGATAAAGTTTTTAGAAGAATAATCTAATTTATGATGAATTGAATATATGTATATACATATTTAATTTAGCCAAAGTGCTATCTCTTATGGATGGAAAGAAATGAATTTGATTTACAGGAATAGACATGCAATCAATCTGGATTCATGTGTTTATATATGTACATCCATAATTTATTCTTTTCTTTTTATTGAATCATTCATTTAACATCGTTTATTTTTATTCTCAATACTATTTATTTTATGTCTATATGCAAAATGGATATTGGAGAATGGATATTTTATTTCTAATTTGATGATTTTGAAAATTAAATAAAACAAGCCATTATTCACTATCTCCCTCTAAGATTTGGAAATAAAGGAAGAAGAGAAGAAAACTCTCAGCTCTAATTTCAAAAAAATGTTTCTCTTGCTTGATTTTGAAAGAGGGAAAGGGAACTAGAGAAGAGAAATAAAAGGCAACACTTTTTGCTACTCAAATATGACAAATAAAACAAGAAAAGAAGGAGAAATAAGGTATCCATTTCACTTGTATTAGAAAAGAAAGATTCTAAATTAAGAAAACATACAAGAATCGCTTTTTTCTATATATTAGATTTTTGGATTACCATTTAGTTGAATTGAGAATTTAATCATGTTTTAATTTTTGTTAACCTACATAATTTATTTTCTATCGTAATCCAAAAAATCTGTTATGATATCTTCAATAGAGCCAATATTGATATCTTCCTCTCATACTTTAAAAACAAGGAAGAAGGGAGCAACCTCTATCCAGATTTTGAAAGGAAGGACAAAAACCAACCTCTCATATCTAATTCTGCATAAAAATATTTTTACTTATTCTATGTTGGATTATGATTGCTTTATAATTTTTTAGCTTTATAAGTGATCTGATTATTTTGATTTGCTCTAAAAAATGGAAAAGGGCTACTTCTGCAATGTGCTATGTCACATTTTACTTATAAAGGAAGTCACAGTTATTTCATTAGAAGCCCTTAAAATTTCATGATCACATTTAATAACCTTTTTGGTAGTTCAACAAATAGTATGTGTATGTATATGGTATCTTGAAGCATCTATACCTTCAAAATGCTATTATTGTATAAGATTTTGTTTTCATCATTCATAGACTCCTTCAAAAATCATATCATAGGCATCCTCTACAATAGACTTTAGCATCATATTGAAAGGTCATAATAAATAGTAGTCTTGTGATAACATGCTAATTAAACATAAAAATATATGATTATTGATGAAAATTAAGGCTTAAAACATTCCATTCTAATACATGTTATTATATTTTTTAGTGTTTATCTATCATTCCATGAAAAAGTCATTATAATCTCAAAATGCATTAATTTAGGGTTAATTATAATGAATTAAGGATAATATTTTCATAACCCATCTTTACTTGAGATTATAATTAGTTTTTAAGGTTAAATAATTAGAGAAATCATTTTATATACACTCATATATTTTTCTAACTTTTAAAATCTAAAAGGCATGAGTGTATTTTTTAAATAAAAATTTATTCTCTTGTTATTTATTAAATTAAAATGATTTCTACAATGATAGATAATTCAATTTTTGATCCAATGAAATAAATTTAGATTAATTTAGAGTTATATTTTGAAACATATGAACTTTCTAATTTTAAGGGATTTTTTCAAAAATTTTCTGAATTTTTTTGAATTTTTCTAAATTTAAAATTGATTTTATAATGGCACAGATGACGTAGCAAAATCTGGAGTGTCCGATCGTGTGATTAATCGCAACCATCGATCGTCACTTAAGGTGGGGGGAGGGGGGGAGGAGGAGGGAGGGGGGTACGTGACGCAATCCTATTCGCCAGTAAATCATTTTAAAATGATTTAATCTCAGTCGTCGATCTCAGGAGTTATAACGGCTAAGATTAAAAACCGAGAAAAACACATCTGGAGTGTCGGATCAAGATCAAACGGCAATAGTTCGATGCGTTACTTATAACGCACGCGACGTGGCTTCATCTCGACGGTCCATCTGAGATTCAAGGGCCACGACTTAACCGTAACGATTTGTATCTCTACATTTCATCAAAGCCATTGATTGAAGATTAAACGCTCGATCGGACTGTTACGCCCAATTCGTCTTATAAATAGAGATGTTCTTCGATATTGTAAAGCATTCCAGGGCAATTCGAGTAATCAAATTATTTAGACACCAAATCCCTTTGAATCTCATGGTTCCAATTGCTTCTAGACTCATTTTAGTGTCCATCGGAGTGCATGAAAGTGAGATTTTGTTAAGAGAACATGAATAAATCAGCTCTTGAACATCAATGATCATTTTTTGAATTCGGGAATGAAAAGCTTTTTGATCCAGCGACGAATTAGATCAATTCGAGCGTAATCTTGTCTAAGATATGGTGCTTCATCTTAATCTTCCTTCATATAGCTTTAGATTTCAATTTCAAATCATAATTTTAGTCAATTTCAATTTTCAGATTTTTGTGATTTTTAATTTCAGAAATTTCTCTCTTATTTACTTGACGATTTCTTATCGAATCTTGATCCAAATTCAGCGATTTTTTATTCTTTGGATTCGTTTTCAAGTCCCTCTTTCCAAAAATATCAAATTTTCCTAATTTCTCACTATGATTCATTGTCCGATTTGATCGAATTTCAAAAGATCATCTGAAATTACCCTAATTCTCAATGTAATTGACTCTTGTTCACCACTATACTACTTAATTTGTGATTATTTGATAAAATTGATGAGTTTGGTATTAAATTTGACACGAATTAGTGTCTAATCAATGACCGCGCCGATTCGTTCCGTCATCTTGATATTATTGTGTTATCACTCTAACATAGCTTTTTTTAGCCTAAGCTAAGTATTCATAACCATCTTGAAATTACTTGAAGATCATATAGAAAATTTTTTAATTTAATTTATATATATGATAATGTGTCATTGGCGCATTCATTTTCATTATCATAAATAAATTTTAAAACATAATTATTTCTAATACGATGCATGTTATCATGCTTTTGTGATATTTATGTGTTCATCAAGTTATTCCATGCATCTACTCAAGTTGCACCTAATTAGTGTTGATTATGCATAAACATGAATATGCATCCTTCCCTTGATTTTTATATCTTGAGACTAACTCCATTTTACTTCTTTGAAGTCAAGTGATAGAATTCTCATATTTTTATGAGTTTTGTGGATGCGGGGACATAGGAAAATATATGGAAATACATTATTCTATATTAAAATCCTTTTAAATTATTCTATTTTATATTTAAAATGAAGTGGAGGTCACCCTTTGAATAAGGAAATCCTCCTTACTTAGGAGGAGTTGGGCCCATGTCTTTACTAAGAGGGGCTATTACCTCCTTTTGAGGAGGTGAGCCTCATTCTTTGGAAAGGGATTAGGCCACCTTATTTAGGCGTAAGATCACCTGCTGTAAGAGGTAACTAAACCCTTGGATGACCATGGGGTGGTGCATCTCCACCCTTGATCACAAGAGTGCAAGATCTCCACCCTTGGTCACCTCTCTAGAACCCTAAAAGACCCTCTCTTTATAAGACTCTACTTTCTCTCTCCTCTCTTTTTTTGCTCTCTTAGAATTAGGCTACTAGAAGGAAGAGGAGAGGAGGTCAAGGCCCAAGGAGAGCATTTTTTTATTCTCAATCTTGTTGTGGTGTAGAAATCAGGAGAGGATGGAGATCAGAGAGGATTGAGCATCACCCAGCCTTAGGGCGGGCATTGCGACAAGGTTTGTGCAACAATTCAGATTGAGTATTTATTTTTCATCTCCATAAATAGGAAACTTGTGTTTTATTTTTATTTTATTTTAATGTAGTAGCTTTGATATCATCCATACCCGCCACTCTCTCTCTCCCTATAATACTTGCACGATGATCCATTGATCCATCACTACTGCCGACCACTCTTCTCACCTTGCCATCATCTCATCACATTTCATGCCTTTTTACATTAATTTTCCATTTTAAATTCTGATTTCTCTATTAATTGAAAAAAAGAAACCTAAAAATTATAACTCATATTCATCTCTATGCACCCCATTTACACTCGTACTTCTTTGTGCGCTCTCAGTTCTTCCACTCTCTCTCACCTTTCATTTGAACATCTAATCTCATTATCTCAACTCTCTATGGATTCGACCCTTGCTTACACTATAATAATATAGAAATCTAAATTTTATTGCATCAAACCAATAAAAAACAATGAAAGAAAACACGTGTAATCGAGATCATCAATATATTCGTATGAAGAATTATTATTCATACTCGAAGGTTTATTGAGATCATCAATATATTCACTTTTTGAAAGTCACATTAAGGAATTAAAGGATGATGGTGGAAAAGAAGGCTTGATAAGCATGGATGACATCAAAGAGAGTAAAATATGTAATATATTTATATTTAATCATTATTTATAGCCTAATTACAATTAGTACTATGATTCATTTTTTATGAGTGTATTATGCTCATTAAGAATCATGGAGCCCATTAACCAAGAGGAAGATCTAATAGCAAAGAGAGAATCATTTTGAAGAGATCAAAGGGCATCACTGAAGGACATCACTCAAATCATCAAGTAACTTCTATAATCATATGTTTATAGAAATGGTGTGATCTCTGGGTGAGACAAGGACATGCAATCTCTTGGTGAGATGAGGAAGACACATTGTGGACATGTTATTGCTCACCATGTGCACACATCCACTTTGGTGGGAAGGGATGAAGGCGAGTTTTGAGTCAAGGCAATCTTCTCTTTGAAGATTCTGGTAGTTTGTCAAGCTAGCATGACATTCCACTACAAAGAAGGTCAATCCTATGATGAGATGTCATTGGAGCATCAGTGAAGGAAAATTTAAATTTTGTCTTTCAGTGATCCTATTGAAAACATTTCTAGGTTTCTTTTCCTAGCGTTGGACATCTCCATGGTGGAATCAAACCTAGATAGGATTCTTCCTTTTTGTAACGGAAGAGGATCCTAGGTGGGGCCTTCATAATGGAAATTAAAGAGAGAATTAACCCCCTTGATGGGATTTGAGGTCGATAACTTTCCGAAATTTGGATCAAAACATCAAATGCAGCGGAAAACATTTAATCGGACATTCAAAATACCAAGCCACCAAAAACAGATGATCCTATCATCTAGTATGAATGACAAAACATACTTACAGGGTTTCCTTTAAAGATTTCTTGAAGCTATTCAAGTGTCTAGTCTTTAGCGGTATCCACACGGTCTCCGGATGGTTGGATCTTCTCTTCAAAGCTCTTCACCAAGAGAGAAAGAGAAGAATGGATAGAATTCCCACAAGGCTTGCATGGGCACCTTCAGTTGTGGTCGTTCTCCCCCTATTTATAGACATTTGGAATGAGGTTTTTTCATAAAAACATTCATAATTATGTCTATATCCACCAACATCCATAAACCTTATGTGTGTGACCCTCTAGGTCGATATATCTCACTAGTTAATAACTCTATAGACCAAATAATACCTTATTGGTCAACCTTAATTAATTATCCACATCCATATATAGATTAATTAATCAAGGATCGATTTAACCCAATCGATAGGTTGAGTTGCCAGCCCGTTGGGTGCCAAGCTATACCACGTACACTAGGAGATGTGGAGTATATAAGAACTCACTTGTGGAACCTTACCGTCATCGATTACTATGTATATATAATCCTTCATCCACATTAGACTCATGAATGACTTAGGGTATGGTCAAATGTCAAACCCTAATCGGTCACTCAAGTTAGTACTGATGCGTGTAGAAATCATCGGGAACTCCTTCTCCGATATTTCTACTACCTTGGCCAAGAATTTCATCGCATCTCATTCCTTGAGTCAATCTCCTCAAATACCGAGGGTGGATGGTCCCATATTGATCACACAATCATCTTCGTGCACTTCATGTCGTATCTAATATATGACATTTTAGATATCAAGTGGCTAGAGATTCATAAGTCATAATCAAAACACGATCATCCATCCACAAGATGTCTTTGGTGTCTCAAGTCAAAGAAACATACACAACCATGGCATGAATCAACCTGATTGATAGTTAGGTATAATACCATTCAGGGATTTATACATATCAATTCATTGAACTCTTTCTCCAAAGAGCACCCACTATCTATCCATAGTCTCTCCACACCAATGGCTATAGGATCAGTCATACTCATCATATGAGTTGGATTAGATAGTGTTATTATTTTCGGATAATTCGATGTCATTCTCCAATATCCCACGAATAGGAATGTTTAGAACATATGTGTAAAAGTCTAGTGATCACTATATTATGACTTAGTCATCAAAATTCACTTAGTCATTGCACATGCTCATGGACTTCATTGCAAACATCACACAAGAATGACAATGAATAAATTTCATTTCAATGAACATAAACAAGATACATGAAAATGTGATGGGCTTTTAGGCCACATAATATCCATCACCCCTTACATTCACCTTCCACTTTTATCAAATTTAATGAGGTATCAAATTCAAACTTGATTCCTGATGAACTCAATTTGGGGATATTTTTAGTCATTTTTTAAATCTATTTCATGCAAAAATATTTATAATTCCTCACTTTGTATAATGTTAAAGTAAGGCTCAATCATCAAGGAGCTTAGGTAATGAGATTAGTGCTTTTAAGGAGTATAGATACAAGTATAGGGAAAAAGTAATGGTAGAAGGGATTTTGGAGAACTATGGAGGGATGAAGAAATAGAATATGGTTTGAAAAAAATTATAAATAGATATATTTATATTCTATAATAAATATTGATGAAAATATTGAGAAGGGAATGATAGAAAAGAGAAATGAGAATGATAGAATAGAAGATGGTGGAAGAATGATGAAAAATCAAGAAATTGGGTAATCGGGAAATTAGGTAAAGATGAGATATTATTTAAGGAAAAGAGAAAAAATCTAAAATAGAAAAAGGGAAATTGGTTCTATACTATCCATAGAGGGGATTATAAAGAGAAAATCAGATCCAAATCCTTACAAAACCCTTGTTTTTCATGCTAGTCCTAGGTCGGGTGATGTTTGACTCGTTACGATCTCGATCATCCACTTGATCTGGCCTCCACAACAAAAATTGAACACAAAATAATGCCAAGCTTAGGCCTAAGCCTCTGATTTTCCTTCTGGTAGCCTGATGCTAAGAGAGAGTCAAAAAATAACAAAAAAGAAAGAAGAAGATTCTTTTTTTATATGTTAGGTTGAGAGGTTCCTTTGAATAAATGGCGGAGATTTAGTCTTTTTGGGTGCAACCAAATGAATGATGGAGATTAAATCCATAAGCCATGACCATAATCACCTCCCTAAAGAGGTGGGAGAGCCCCTTTTAAGGAGATGGGCCCCAAAACCACTTTCCTTAGGGAGTGGGTTTACCACTCTCTAAGAGGTGGTAACCTTATCACTTTTGTAAGGAGGTGGACTTACCTCTTTCTCCTCTTATAAAAATGGATCCATCTTAAAAAATAGGAAAGATCTAAATTAATTAATAATAAATAAAAATAAGAAGTTTGACTTCTTTGACCCTTCAAGAATGCCTTTGACCACCTTTGACTTCTCAAGAATCACTTTGACTATCATTGACTTCTAAGAGAAAGGGAGTGACTAGTCTCCTAAAAATGTGAAATGGGTTGACTCCCCCTAATAAAGTGGTTAACTAACCTCCTAAAAAGATAGAAAGGTTTGATTAAGCTCCTAAAGATATAAAAAGGTTTGATAAACCTCCTAAAAAGATAGAAATGTTTGACTGACCTCCTAAAAAGATGAAAAGGGTTTGACTGACCTCCTAAAAATGTGGAATGGTTTGACCAATCTCCTAAAAAGGTGGAATGACTTGACCAAACTCCTAAAAAGGTGGAAAAGGTTTAACCATCTTCTTGAAAAGGTGGAAAGGTTTGACTAACATCCTAAAAAGGTAGAAAAGGTTGGCCAACCTCCTAACAAGATGAAGTACTTGTCTTTTTCTTCTCCTTCTAGATAGTTTGCATTCATGCTCTAATTGAACTTCGCCTAAGTCCTTGCATCCGAAATAACTCATAAAAATGTGAGAATTCAACCATTTGACTTCCAAGAAATAAAATGGGGTTAGTCTCATAAAATAATAAAAATGTAAGAAATGATGCATAACATGATTGACGGAGAATTATCTCAACACATGAACACAAGGGTTCCAAGTGAACCTAGGTATGAACTAAGGAAGAGAAATCATTCTCAACAGAAAGCAAAAATACTATACTCCTCCTTATTCACAAATTTGAGAAATTATCCATTCATGAAATGAATGAAGGAAGCCTCTCTAAAACATTGAAAGAGAGTGTAGATCCAAAGTGAATTATCTTCCCTCCTCCTCCATTTACATACTGATCCAAAGATTGACTTGGTCAAAAGAAATTAAACCCTCATCCTTAGATACTTAGAATTCTTTGAATGGACCAAGTCAACCACCTCTTACCTTGATATAGGTTCTTAATTATCCAAACCATATCCAATATATCATAGGTACCTTGTATAAATTACTGATCTCAAGAAAGAAAATCAGTAGGAACATCTTTTTTATTCCATTCCCTTCTCTCTTTGAATACCACCTATAGTTAGAATTATAGGAGAGATCTAAATAATATTATTATCTTCAGATTCTACCTCAAGACCAAGCCTTTGCATGAGTAAACCATGCAATTATATGTTGATAATCAGCATGAAGAATCGGCCATCAAAGAAGATAGTCATGAAGAGCTCCAGGATCACCATGAAGAGCATAAAAGAAGCCTCATAAATGAAAATGTCAAGCCACGATTCACTCAAAGTGAATAGGAAGACAAATACATCAAGAAGAGCTTCACTGTTTCTCCAGTTCATGAAGACTTAAACTGAAAATGAAGAGATGATGGATATCATGGTTCAAGAGAACATAAGATCAGTATAAAGTCCATAACTCCTCTACCAGTCACCATGAGAGCTTTAACTACACAAGAGAATCTCCACGATTGAAGAAGAAAATGAAACGTGACCTTCTTACCATCTTGAGAGCAATGAAGACATATGAAGCCATTTATGAAGAACATAAAGAAACTTCAAGCACATAGGACTATCTCCCACGTGATCAACTCCTCTACGACTAAGGAGACAATAAAATCTTGGTCAGATTACTTTTAACCGACCATAGAAGAAAAAAAAAGCCTTCCTCGAAGATGATGCTAGTGGATTCCACATGAATATGAAGCATGACCTCCAAGCTTTCTAAAGATCATAACGACTGGATTTATTACTTCCAACCAAATGAACAACTACCACAAACCATCGGGAACTTAAAGCTTATTTCACGTCCTCTCCCCTACTATTGTAGAACAGAGAAGAGACAATAAGATCTCCCCTGAAGATAGGCCATTACTTCCTCTAATTGAAGATGAGATATTCACGGTCTTGAAGACTCTGACAACAGCTAAGGCCTGAACGAAATTTGTATGAAACATAGGGAAACTTAAAAGAAGATGCTACCAAGACAGAAGATTCCGATAATAATCATAACTATATCTCAAGGAGCGCAAGCCACTCACGGTTGTTGATATCCGATGAAAAACTATTCTACATGCGTCAACTGACTGAGCAACTGCTTCTAAGGCCACCACAACCGCCCTAAGTCCACGAGATCAAGGAATAAGTCATGTATTCCTTTAAAAGCGTTCCACGTATTTCCACCACGTGATGACCACGTCAAATGAAGAGGCATAAAATACGTCAAATGAAAAGATGTAACCACCGTAACTGCCTCTCTCTCCTCGAGGCATCTCTTCATCCCAACCTCTCTATCTTCTCTACTCTATAAAAGAGATGACTGTAAAGAGAAAAGACAAATGTTGTTTTATTGGAATGAAATTATTTTCCTTGGTTGGAAAGTACTGTGTTCATCGTGTTCCTTGTCTACCATTCTCCTTTCCTAAATCTCATCCCGAGTTTTATCTTCCTCTCTTTTCTCCCTCCACTGCTGTCATCTTTCATCCATCTAAAGTTGAGAAGCAATAGAGGAATTATCTTGATCGTGAGGTGATCTCAAAGGGCTTCCACTTCACATCTAAAAGGTACTCATCCTCTCATCTTTATCCGTGTTTAATAGTTCATCCACTATATCGTGAGTCCAACATTCTCTCCTCTTCATATATGTCCTCTCTCTCATCACTACTATCTGAGATTATTCTATAATAGATAAGCCCAATCATCATTCTATCCTTTCTAAGTTTTCCTCTCATTATCCATATTCTTCATTACATAAACCATAACATCAATTCATCCATTATCCTTTCCATCACATTTACACTCATATCGTCATTCATTCATTCATCTATCCGAATTAATATCCCTCATGTACTCACTGATTTATATCTCCAATCCATCTTAATATCAATCTCATATCCTCTTTACATTATAGAATCATCATAATAATCATTCTTAACCATTAAATAACATATATCATCCTCTCCATCTCTCTCTCACTTGACGCATTCTTATTATCCTCCATTATACTAATCTCTTATCTTCGAAACCACCATACAATATTTCCTCACTAATATAAATAAATATTCCCTTGTGGTGTCATTCATAGGTCCTCTTCATATTGTAGGATTTAGAATATAAGTCACCAATTTTATCAATCTTATCTTATTTCACCCATCCTGCTATCATCACTATTCATTCTCACTCACCTCTTCTTCTTTATTCCATCTTCTTATTCTTATCATCATCTTCTAAAATATCCTACATCAATGACTTAATCATATTTCTTCACATTCAACCATTTAAAAATAGATATTTTCATTTTTATAGTCTTTATCAGCACTTAAACAAGATAATTGATGCATGAATGTGACTTATATTTTAAAGTTATATATTCCTCATGGATTTCAGCTCTTATTCACCATTATACTTAATAAATCATCCAATTGTGAGAGTTAGGAATTATTTTTTACCCAAGATGTGTATTAGATGATCATACAATGTTGGCTTGTTACCTGCCCAGAATCACATTCTACTAAGGTTTTGTGAATCTCCACAAAGTAGGTTTTTGTGAATCTGCCTATTTTTTTGATATCGATCATAGGATTGTTGAATCTCCCCCGATCCACGGATAAAAATTTGCATCCCTACTTTGATTTGAGTGAGGCCCAGAGGTTTGCCTTACTCTTGCATCCCATTTTGGACTTGAATGGGAATGCAAGTGTACCCATAGTGTGCTACTTTGCAATTGATGCAGTTCACATGAATCAATGCTCGTTGTTAACACATAAATCTATGACCTTTCACTCTGAATTTTCATGAACATTTGGCTTAAAAGGAATATATTTATGTGTTGTTATGATTAAATTGCTTAATTTTGCTTCATTATGCTTTTATGGTATGTCTTGGATTTTATAATATTTAAATATCCCTTTTGGATTATAAACTGACAAGGAAATGAATTTTTAAAGCAAAATACATATTTTAGGATTTTTTAAATGGTTTAAATGAATTTTGGAGCATTATTTTAATATATCTCTAATTATCTTAAGGTTTTTCTTCATATTTATCATTAACAGGGGCATAAGTGCAATTTTGGGTCTTCAAAGGTAAGTTAGACAGCCGCCACCAGATCGCGACACGTGTCGCGATCTGGAAGCTGCACGTCTACTAAGTGATATCCTTTTTATTTTATTTTTTATGATTATTTACTGACGTACCTGTGCAGATGACGTGGATGGCACCGTCATCTTTGACGTCAATGAGGAAGGAGAGAGAGCGACATGGCGCTCTCTCATTCGCCGCCTTCTCCTTTTGTCGTTTCTGTTTTGTTTTGTCGTGTACTTTTTATTTAGGTGTTTTGTCGTTTAGGAGACATTACTGTTCGTCGTTTTGTTCTACCTTCCTGTTTGTCATTTTCTTGTTTCTGTTTCGTCATTTTCTTATTTACGTATTGTCGTTTTGGACCTAAAGCAAAGAAGAGAGCCACGCGGCGCTCTCTTATTTGCGCTTAAAGGAGAAACCTGCGGCGAAATTCATCGTCGCAGATTTCTCTCACTTAACAATTCACGAGATTAAAATATTAATTTTATTTTACTTTCCTGCGCAAGTAATACGGAGTTCCTTCGCGCGCCGTCATGTTTGACCGCGAAAGAAATAAGAGAGCGACGTGGCGCTCTCTTATTCACGCGAAGAAGAAACTCTTGCTCTACCTATTATTTTTTCGTTTAGTCACTAACCTGTGCAGGTGACGTGGCGAGCATCGGATGATCGGCTTCAAGTCGACGTGGCACGATCGCGTGGACTCATCGGTTAAAGATTATATTAAGAATATTAGACCATCAGATCGACGGCCAGGAATGCTCCAACTTGGAAGGCTGATATCTTCGATCCAGCCCGTCCGATTGAGCTGAATTTTTGGTGGGATACTAACCTCACCGTGCTCTTTCCATCCGCACGGTTGGATTTTCCGTTGGACTCCTGAAAACACTGGGAATTGATCTCGTCTGTCAGATTGTTGGAAACCCTAACTCCTAAAAGCACTCCTCCTTCCATTCCGAATTTCTTGGCTTTTGGCTCTCTCTTGACACCAGGTCACCAACAGGAAAGGGGGAGAAGCTTAGGCACAAGCTAGGCATCATCGGATGCTCGAGTTCATTCTGGAGAAGGAGAACAAGAGGAGATCGACGTCGTAGCAAATCAAGCACCACTTGGCCTAGGATTGGCACCAACACGGGGTTTGTGGGAAGATTCTGAGGAGGGATTCTCTTGTAAGCCTTTTCCATGGATAATGTAGGACTTTTTCTTCTATTTTAATCGTAGGTTATTGCATTTGTTGCCACAAATCATACCCAAACCATCTCATTTATCTCTTTTCTCCCATTCATCACCCCTTCATCTCTTTTCTCCACCTTCAATCAATCTCTACCCTTCTAATTCTCATCTCTTCTCCTCTAATTAGAACTACAGAAACATAATCTAACCAATTACATCCATTATCTCTATAAAATTCCTCTTCTAACTTCTAATATTCTCCACCATAGGAATTCATTCCTTCTTCTACTTTCGTCTCAACCCTCATTACCTAGATTCCCTGAGGATCGACCCTTGCTTACTACTATCCTAAGTGAGGTATTATAAATGTATTGCATGAATTAGAACACACAACAACAATATAATCAAACCGATTTCTAGTTCATCACTCGCCATGATCATTGAAATCTTTGACCTACATTGAAAACATGGACATTGGTATGCACCAACTAAGAGATTTTGAATGGCCATTCACCTTGCAACACATGGGGATATGTGATAACATGCATATTTAACTTAAATTCTTATCTTATTTAACTCATATTCATGCTTATTTTATGTAATTATGATGAATGTTATCATAGTTTTTATGAATTTTCTCCATTGGTATGCCATTCTACTAAAGTCCATGTTTATGCATTATTTAGGTTAATTATGTGCTTTATTGATGATTAATCTTTTTCAAGGTTAAATTAATAGAAATTAATCACTTTCTTTGAATTACTTTGACTTTAGTAGATGTTTTGAAGAAGAAATTTCAAGAAAAGAATGTTAAGATGATATAAAGAAGACTTCTTAAGAGATTATCTAAGTTTATTATACATTCATCTTATATTCTTCTATGAAATTATATATTAAATGGCATGATATTAAAAACAAATAAATTTTTGATCCAATGGAGAAAATTTGAGTTTAAAAGGAGTTATATTTTGAAAGTTATTGATTTCTAAACTTCCTAGATTTTTTCCGGATTTTTATTTGATTTTTATTAATTTATTTCCTTATTTAAAAAGGAAAAAAGGGGTTTATTTCTGTAGGAACGTAGAGCTGATGTGGCGCGTGGGACCCATGCGGATGCGACGCGGCATGCAAGGCCACGTGGCAGAGCCGCGCGAGCCCACGCGGCTCTCATGTGGCGCAAGGTGGCGCGGACACGTGGCAGGGGCCACGCGAGTCCACGCGGACGCCCAGGAGGGGTGCCACATGGCGAGTGAGGGGCTGGCGTGTGAAGGGCCCACGAGTTAGTGGGCCCTGGTTAGATAGTTGGGACGGTAACGCAATAGCGTTAAATCACCCCAGCTTTTATACTCACCCTTTCTCGTTTTTTTCTTCCGTGTGGGACTATGTTCCCGTGAAATTTGAATATGCAGATGATGTGGCGATTGTGTGGAGCGTCGGATACGATCGGGAGGCGTAGATCACGTGGACCCCAAGTCTATCAGATCACCAATCAGACATGTGCATAAATTGCAACTTATGTGACATCGAACGATCAGCATTTAATCTCCCGATTACGCGATCATGGGGCGACACATGGACTCACCTCGACGCAATGATGGAAATCGGACGGCGGGATTGGCGAGATCGTGAGATCATTTTCCACGATCATCGTGCGATCTTGGCCCACAATCATCACGTGATCTTGACTACTACTCGACCCTCACTGGATCAAACGGCCTTGATTTTTGGCACGGAATATCCTTATAAAATGATCTTCTTCCCTTTGTAAACATAACTTTGATCAAATCGTGAAGCAATTATGCGATTTTGAAGGAAGATCTTGAGTTCATCACAATTTCCCTTGCATTTAGACTTGATCACGATCCGATTGAGGCAGGATTCGTCGTGATCAATCTTCGAATTCGATCGAATTCTCCCCTTGAACGCCGAACATCCGCCAAGGAAGAAATTAAGCCGATACTCTTCAATCCCCGTATATTGAAGCCAAATCTTCGCGGAAATCGCGTTAGCAGTGAGAATCAATCTTTCATCTGATGGTAATTTGTATTTAGATTAGATTTAGGAGGTTAATTGTGTGTTAAAAGTCGTTTTGTTCTTCATTTTTGCCCAATTTTGGTTCAAAATTTTTCTGATTTTGAAATAAGAACATCTCTCTGATCTTAAGTCCAAATCACTTGATTATGGTTTCATTGGATTCCTTGACCCCTCAATTTGTAAAATTCAATGATCATTTGACCCCTCAATTTAACATTTGACCAACCAATATTCATTTTCAATCCGAATTTGGGCGTTAACTTGCGGGATCAATTACTCTTAAAATACACATTGAATTTGACAATTTCGGTCTTCTTGGAATCCTCTGGTTGTTAGATTTTGTATTGATATATTAATTTCAAGATTTGGATATCATTTGGTTAGTCAATTTGAAGATTTACACTGAAGTGTTTATTTCGGGATTTTTCTGTAATCTTTGATATTTCAATAATTCATAGTAAATCCAATTCTTATTGAAAAATCATGAATTTTATATCAATAAATTTCATTTTCTCTCTAGTTTCTGAATATATAATTTTTGTAATCTTCTGACCCCTTTTGATTCTCCGATTTTATAGAAAGTTAACTATTGGTCAAAGTCAACGCTTTGACCTTTACTTTTGACATTTCTCTGTCAAATCAGAGGCCTAAAATCTTAAAATACCCTATATACTATATTTATATCATTTATATTCATAAAATATCATTTCTACTTCTTGAAAACCCTAATTAAACCTAAGTTTGACCAAGTCAACACTGCAATAAAAGTCAACCGTGTTCTCTGTGGATCTACCCGATACTTACACTTTACTTGATTTTCTATCTTTGTCATTGTGAGTTTGGATTTATAAATTTTGTTTTACTGACGTTTGTGTGTTTTAACGACCACATAAAACGCTTCGTCAATATGCCACTATTTTGGACAACATAATTGATGGGCCACTTTTGTTAAAAAAATTTGGAAAGGAAGAAAAAAATTATCCACATGACATTTGTGAGTGGATCGGATACCTCTTATTAGATATGAAGAGAATGCTCACATTAAAACCTCAAAGATGAAGAAGAATAAATGACAAATGAAGATAAATACTGAGGAATAAATGAAGATGAATAAGGTTCCTCAAGAGTTATAACAGATGTGACTCTAGGAATAGAGTTCTTTTTAGAGATAAGGGTGGCTTTACCCCCTCATGTCAAACTTCAAATGTACATATCTTATAATTGGAAGTGACGAGTATCTACTCATTTCTAGTACTCATAGGAGTTTTATATGCCCTTAACTAACATGTGTGAATGGTTTTATGAGAATATATATTCATAATGCATTAATATGTTCTAATGATAAGAGGAAGAAACCCTAGAATTGTATAAAGGAAGAGAGAGTACCCACAAGACACATCCATGAGGTCATTGAAAAAAACAAGCGGGATACATGTCAAAACTAAGTTCCAAACTCACTAATTTTGAGAAATAATCATGAATTAGATAGCTTAGTGATGAATAGGGGTCGAATACACGGAGAATTAAGGAATTTTCAAGGTGGTATTTAAATTCGATCAAATTGGACAATGAATTGACGTGAGAAATTAGGGATTTTGATAAATTTAGAAAGATAACTAAAAGATGAATCCACATAATAAAAAAATCACTTGATTTGGATCAAGATTCGTGGAGAAATCAAAGAGCAAAAATTAGGTGAAAAAAATTGATCACGAGGAGAGAGAGAAACCAAAATTAAATCTAAAGTTAACCAAAATCTACGATTCGAACTTGAAAGATAATGATACAGGACAAAAGATTAGAATAAAAACCCATAATCTAACCCAAAGTTGTGCTCAAATTGATCCAATTGATTGCTAGACCAAGGGCTTTTCTTTCCGCGAATTTGAAGATGAAACTCGCTATTCAAGAGGCAATTTCTCCCTATTCTTTTAACAAATCTTGATTTCAAACACTCCCTTGGACGCAAAAATGAGTCTAGAAGAGGAAAAAAATCAAGAGATTCAACTAGAGTTGCCTAAAAATTTTGATTTACTTGAAAACATTCAATAATACATTTCTCATTGAAGAGAGAGAATTTATAATATTTTGAAATTAGGAATGACCCTCAGATCTTCTCCTTGATGACATCAACGGTCATGATGGAATCTAAAGAGGCAAATCATTATGATTAAGTCACGACCTTCGGATCTTCATCGGAGCGTCAAGATTGCACCATGTTATCGCATAAAGAGAGAGCGTCGCAAGATCTCATCCGTTTGGTCTTGAATCGACGTTTTAGATTCTTAGATGACACTTTAAATTTTGGTTTTTATAACTCCTCAGATGAACGGCAAGAATTGATCCATTTTAATAAAATGAATTGTAGTCCATTCATATGATTCCACGTGGGTACGTGAGGGGGGTCCCTCACTTAAGTAAAAATAAGGGGCTAAGATCAAATCGCATTAATTCACATCGATCAGATGATTCTAAGCACGCCACGTTGATAACATGCATTTATAACTTAAATTATTATCCTATTTAACTCATATTCATGCTTATTTTATGTGAATATAATGCATGTTATCATAGTTTTTATGAATTTTCTCCATTGGTATGTCATTACACTAAAAGTTCATATTTATGTATAAATTAGGGTTAGTTATGTGCTTTCTTGATGATTAATCTTTTTGCAAGGTTAAATTAATATGAATTAAGTATTTTCCCTAATGTACTTTGACTTTAGGAGATGATTTAAAGAATTAATTCCAAGGAAGAGAATGATTGGATGATTTAAAGAAGGAATTCTTAATGAAAAACTTGATATTATTTTCAATCCATCTCATTTTCTTGTTTTAATTATATTTTAGAAGGCATGATATTAAAAAGGGAGAAATTTGTGATCCAATGGAGAAAATTTGAGATTAAAAGGAGTTCTATTTTAACAGTTATGAAATTCTGAACATTTTAGATTTTTCTGGTTTTTAATTTGAATTTTTATTGAATTTATATTGAATTTATTCCTTAATTAAAATCACAAAAAAGGGGTTTATTTTCCACAGAACCCGCGGATGACACGTGGCACGCGGAGCTGACGTGGCGCGCGGGACAAGTGCCGATGCGACGCGACACGCAAGCCCACGTGGCAGAGCTGCGCGAGCCCACGCGGCGCGCAGGTGCGCACAGGTGGCGCGGACACGTGGCAGGGGCCACGCGAGTCCACGCAGACACTCGGGTGGCGCCACGTGGCAAGGAGGGTTGGCAGGTGAAGGGCCCACGGGTTAGTGGGCCCTAGTAAGATTATTGGGGTGGTAACGCAAGTGCTTACCGCCCCTCTACCTTTTATACACGCCAAGCTCTTTCTTTTCCTCCGTGTCGGACTATGTCCCGTTTAACATTTCAATTTCAGGCGATGTGGCGGCATCGTGCACATCGGATTTGATCGCGGGGCGTCGATCGCGTGGACCCGAGTCCACACGATCTTCATCAAGAGACGTGCGTCAAAAGGCCATCCGATGAAGATCGACGGGTTGCACGTGGCTTCGCAAGAAGGCGTCGATCTTCATCGGATGGCTTTGATTAAATTCACGATCAACGGCGTTGAAGGCAATACGTGGACTCATCTTGACGTGGCAATGGAGATCAAACGACGGAAATCCGATGCTTGCGAGATCGTGGATCATGAGAACGTGGATCATGGAGATCGTTAGAACGATGGGATGATGCTAGATCATGAGATCGTGATCCACGATCATTGTGCGATCGAGGTCCATGATCATCGCGATGATCGTGGCCAAGAATCGACCCTCACCGGATCAAACGGTCCTGATTTTTCGCGGGAATTCCTCTCTAAAACTCGATGTTCTTCTCTTTGTTTCTCAACTCTTGATTGATTCGTGAAGTGATTAAGCGAATTTAAAGGAAAATCTTGAGTTCATCACGATTCCCTTGCGTTTAGACTCAATCTCGATCCGATTGGAGTAGGATTCGACGTGATTCATTGTCAGATTTCATCGAATTTTTCCCTTGAACGCCGAACATCCACGAGGAAGAAATCAGTCAAATTCGCTTCAATCCGCGTGAATTGAAGCCCCATCTTCTTGGAAATCAGGTTAACAGTGATATTTGATCAATTATCTGATGGTAATTTGAGATTTAATTAGTTTTATATCGTTAATTTCGTGTTTTAAGTCTTTGTGTTCTTCAATTTTACCCAATTTCAGTTCAAATTTTTAATGATTTTGAAAATTGGATATCTCTTTGATTATAATTTCGAATCACCTGATTCGGGTTTCATTGGATTCCTTATTTCATCAGCCTTCTGTGGATAGAAAATTTGTCAAATTTTCGAGATCATTTGACCCCCTCAATTTAACGTTTGACCAAGCATTGTTCATTTTCAATCCGAATTTGGGCGTTGACTTTCGGGATCAATTACTTTCAAAATATAAATTGGGAATTTGATCATTTTGGTCTTTTTGGAATCCTCTAGTTGTTAGATTTCTCTTTATATATCAATTGTAAGATTTGGATATCATTTGATAAGTCAATTTGAAAATTTTCTCTGAAGTGTTGATTTTAGGATTTTTCTGATCTTTGATTTTTAATAATTCATAGTAAATCCATTTCTTATCGAAAAATCACGAATTTTATATCAATAAATTTTATTTTATCTATAGATTCTGAATATATAATTTTTTGTAATCTTCTGATCCCTTTTGATTCTCTGATTTTTACATAAAGTCAACTATTGGTCAAAGTCAATGCTTTGACCTTGAATTTTGACTTTTCTCTATCAAATTAGAGGTCTTAATTCTTAAAATTCCTATATCATATATTTATATCATTTCTTTTCATAAAATCTCATTTCCACTTCTTAAAATCTTGAATTAAACCTAAGTTTGACCAAGGAACTCTGCAATAAAAGTCAACCTTGTTCTCTGTGGATCTACCCGATACTTAATTGATTTTATATCTTTGTCATTGTGAGTTTGGTATTATAAATTTTGTGTGGCCGAGGTTTGTATATTTTAACGACTGCATAAAATGTTTCTTCACATGTCACTAGTGAAAAGATAAAACAAAACATAGTCTCACATGAAAAAAATGAACACATTTCAAGGGGTATACAAGTAAAGCGTATATAATGGGTTAGCAAAAATCCTTAATGAATGCTTAACCCACTAATCACACTCGCACACGCGCGCACACTCATGCACATGCGTGCACACATGTGCACCATGTGGCGTGTATACACGTCACCATGTGGCGACACATCACCACATGGCAACACGTCACTCTGCCACCGCGTTAGTGACACAGCAGCGTGCGATAAAAACTTGAAATTTTAATTTTTTAAATCCAAATAAATCCAAATTAAATTCAAAAAAATTTAGAAAAATTCTTGAAAAATCCTTGAAAATTAGAAAACTTAGAACTTTAAAAAGACAACTCCAAATTAATCCAAATTTATTTTTTTGGATCAAAAATTAAATAATCTATCATTTTTAAAAGGCAAATTTAATAAATAGTAAGACAATAAAGTTTTATTTAAAAAATACACTCATTTGTCTTAGAAAATAAAACTTAGAGAAATAAATGAGTATATAAAAAATATTTTCTCTTATTATTTAATATTAAAACCTAATTATAATCTAAAATCTATATGAGAATAATCTACTCTTAAATATATTATTTAAAAATGATAAATTATCCCTCAAAATAGTACATTTTCGATATTATAACTTAAAATTGCATGAAATGATAGATATGCACTCAAAATATGATAACATGCATAGGAATAGACTATTTATGCCTAAATTTACATTAATAATCACATAATTACATGTTATCCAGTACATAGTGATAACACGTGCTGACGCGGTGGGGAGAATGGCATGTCACCACGTGGCGCATGGGTGTGCATGGGTGTGTGAGGGTGGGTGTGTGTGTGTGTGTGTGTGTGTGTGTGTGTGTGTGTGTGTGTGTGTGTGTGTAAAGATGGTCAAAGGTGTGAATAAAGGTCAAAGGTGATCAATTTCATGTTTTAAATAATCATGAAGATCATCCTATCCTTTTGGAGGCAACCACTTCACTAAGTAAGCCAAGGTAAGTCAAAGTTGGTCAACTCTCTATTTTAGGGAAAGTTGACCAACTTATATTAAAATATTTTTAAATTAAATTATTATATATTTAAAATGAAGTGGAGGTCACCGTCTTAAGGTGGACATCCTCCTTACTTAAGGAGGAGTTGGGAGTCACCTCTTTTATGAGGTGGGGCCCATATTTTAGAAAGTAAGGTTATTACCTCCTTTTGAGGAGGTGAGACTCTTTCTTTAGAAAGGGGTGAGGCCACCTCATTTAGGGTTAAGATTACCTCCTAAAGGAGGTAACCACACCCTTGGATGTCCTTGGGGTGTTGCATCTCTACCTTTGATCATAAGAGTGAAAGATATCCACCCTTGGTCACCTAGAAACCTAAAAGACCCTCTCTATATAAGGCTCTACTTTCTCTCTCCTCTCTTGTTTTTTGGCTCTCTTAGCATTAGGCTATCAGAAGGAAGAGTAGAGGAGGTCAAGGCCCAAGGAGAGTATTTCTTGATGTTCAATCTTGTGGTGAAGAAGAAATCATGCTTGCATTGCGATCTGAGCAGATTGAGCATCACCCGGCCTAGGACGGGCATCGCGAGTGGGTTTGTGCGATGATCCGGATTGAGTTCTTGCTTGTGTTCATCTCCATAAACAGTAAAGTTATATTTTTATTTTATTTTTATTTCTTATTTTCTTTTAATGTAGTGGCTTTGACATCATCGACACTTGTAACTTTCTCTCCCTATCGTTGCACATTGATTCGTCGATCCGTCGCTACCGCCAACCACTCCTCTCATCTTGTCATCATCTCATCCCCATTGCATTTCTTTCTACATTTTTTTTCCATTGGAATTTATATTTCTCTCTTAATTAAAAATTAAACCTAAAAACTATCACTCATATTCATATCTACATGCCCCATTTACGTTCGCACTTCTTTCCACACTCTCACTTCTTCCACGCTCTCTCACCTTTCAATTGAACGTCTAATCTCATTACCTCAGCCCCCTATGGATTCGACCTTTGCTTACACTATATTAAGTAAGTAAATATAAATTTTATTGCATGAAATTGATACACAACAATGACGAAAAACACGTGTAATCGAGTTCATCAATCACACACAAATTTGCCTATAAATACACATATTCTTCGATGATGTAAACTATTCTCGAATCTTTCCAGCAATCGAACTGTTTAGACACCTCAATCCTAAAAGTCTCTTTCTTCCTCCTCTTCTAGACTGATTTCTCCATCCAAGGAGTGCTTGAAATGAGATTTTGTTAAGAGAATCGATCAAATTCGCCTCTTGAACACCCGAGTTTTATTTTTTTTAAATGCAGAATGAAAGCCTTGATTGAGTAATGAATTGAATCATTTCAAGAGCAATTTTGGGTTAGATTGTGTAATTTTCTTCCTAATCTTTCTTCTTATGTCATTAGATTTCAATTTCGAATCATAGATTATTCTAATTTTATATAGTTTCTCTATTTTCTCTCTATGTGCAATCAATTTTCCTCTCTAAATTTTGCTCCTTGATTTCTCCACAAATACTGATCCAAATCGAGTGATTTTTTATTTTTTGAATTTCGTCTTGGAATCTTCTTTCCAAATATACTAAAATCTCTAATTTCTCGCCTCAATTCCTCATTTGATTTAATCAAATTTGAAGAATACCTCAAAAATTCTCTATTTCTCTGTGGATTCAATCCTTGTTCACCATTATAATATTCAATTTTAAGTAAAACTTTAAATTGGTGGGTTTAGAAACTTCACGCATTCGAATATTTTTAAGGACCTCACGAGTTTGTCTCGTCACATAGGTCCTTATATAAGAAGTGAAAAAAGAAGGGATGATGGGCCCAAAATGATGGATATTATGTGACCTATGAGCCCATTAGACTTCCATGTATCTCGTTGATGTTCATTGAAATGAAATCTATTCATTGTCATTCCTTGTGTGATGTTTGCAATGAAGTCCGTGATCATATGCAATGATTAAGTGAATTATGATGAGATCATGATACAGTGATCACTAGTATTTTAAACATATGTTCTCAACATTCCTATTTGTGAGATATTTGAGAAGGACATCAAATTATCTGGAAAGAATAGCACTATCTGATCTGACTCCTATGATGAGTGTGGCTGATCACGTAGCCATTGGTGTGAAGAACTAAGGATAGATAGTGGGTGCTCTTCAAAGAAAGAGTTCATTGAATTGATCCTTATCAATCCCTTATTAGTATTATACCTAACAGTCAATCAAGTTTATTCATATCACGGTCGTGTATGTGGTCCTTTGACTTGAGACACCAAAGAGATCTTATGGATGGATGAAAATGTTTTGATTATGACTTACAAATCCCTAGCCACGGGATTTCTAAAACGTCATGTATTGGATATGGCATAAAGTGCTCAAATGATGATTTTGTTGTCAAGATGGAATCATCCACCCATTATTTGAGGATATTGACACAATAAATCTTTGGCCAAGGTATTAGAAATATCGAAGGAGTTCCTAATTATTTCCTACACACATCAGTACTAAGGCAAATTAGGGATTTGACAATTGACTATATCCTAAGGCAACTCAACGTATTGATTGGGTTAAATCAATCATTGATTAATTAATATAATATGTTGATGTAGATAATTAATTAAGGTTGACCAATAAGTAGTTATTGGGCCTATAGAGTTATTAACTAGTGAGGTATATATGCCTATGAATATAAACATAATTATGAGGGTTTTTATGAAAAATTGATATACCAAATATCTAGGGGGAGAACAATCACAATTCAAGGTGCCCATAAAGCTTGTGAGAGTTATCTCCTTTATTTTTATTTCTCTCTTGATGAAGAGCTTTGAAGAGGAGATGTAACCATCTCAAGACCCTGTGGATATCGCTAGAGGGTAGACACTTGAATAACTTCAAAGAACTCGTTTAAGAAAACCCTGAAAGTATATTTTCTCCTACATACTAGATGGTAGGATCATTTTTTTCTTGGTGTCTCAATGTTTTGAATATCCGATTCAATGTATTATGTTACATTTGATATTTTTGATCAAATTTTTAAGGTTTTTCTATGATAGAACTTTGAGTATGCATCATGATTCATGAGCATAATCAGATTCATAAAATGGAATTAAACATGTACCTTGATTCGTTGGATTAATCTTCATCCAAAGAAGATTACTGAAGTGGAGAATAGCCTTCTTGAATATCCCCGATGTAACCTCCAAATCTCTAGAGGAAATGTGATTCTCTCTCGAGGGTTATGAGCATCAAGTTATCCAAGTGGACTATGGCCTCCTATTTACTAGAGATGAGGAAAGCTTAAGCCTCTAGTCAGTCATTAGTCAGCCCATTAATGACTAATGACTAATTTATTACATCTACACATAATTAACCTCCACACACATAAATGAATGTCGTAATCCCCACATTAAACATAATTGAATCACTTAATGGGATTAAATGATGGCTAATCCACAATAATACATAACTATGTCCACTTACTAGCGATAAGACCTAATATTATCGACTTCAGAAACCCAACACTAAATGGGTTGAGAGCCCAATATCACCATTGGTCACTCTTCCTCAAGCTATATCATATAAATCAAACATCTTCAATTTGGTCCACGTGGTGACATAAGAGATCCTGACTAGACTCTTTGTAAAGATGCTTGTAAGCTAATGAGATGATGTCACATGAGGGGTAGAGATGACTCAGGACATAAACTTGTCTTGATTGTAATGGTAGTTAATCTCAATGTGCTTCATATACTCATGAAAAATTGAAGCTAGACTTGATCGTCAAAATTCATGGGCATTGGAGAAGGAGATCTTTAAGAAATGATCATAGCCATACTATCTCCCACAAAGTCTTAGCTATATCTCAATACGCAAACTCTACATAGGAGCATGATACCACCTTCTATTTCTAGGAGTACTAGGTGATGAAGTTACCACCAATGTATAGCCTGATAATGTTGACATTATTTGCATTTATTTTCATCATTATAAATATATTTTAATACAGAATTTTTGCTAATATAATGCACATTATCATGTTTTTATGATATTTTTTCATTCATTATTTCATTCTACTCATCTACTTAATTTGCATCTATTTACCACTAATTAGGTTTAAAACTTGAATATGTCCAATCATGCATCATTTTTCAATTTCTTATACCATGAGACTAAACCCATTTGACAATTTCAAAGTCAAGTGGTTGAAGTCTCACATCTTTCTATGAGTTATATGGATGTAAGGATATAGGCACCCAAGTAGGAAAGCATGGATACGAATGATGATAAGAGGGAAGAAGAAACAACTCTCTACCAAATTTGAACACCAAATAAAGCTTATTTTTATAAAAATAAGTGATTAATAAGGTTTAGATTTGATCCACAATTATTTCGGAAGTGAAAGTTAGACCAACCTCTTTATTTTTAAGGAGGTTAGACCAAATTAGTTTTTATAAAATTGACCCCTTAATTTTATTTCATGATTTTAGAAATTCTTGATCGAATGAAGAAAATTTCATAGAAAAAGGAGTTGTATTTGTGTTAGATATTAAATTTCTAAGTTTAAGGATTTTTCTAGAATTTTTTAGGATTTTTTTTTATATTTAGTGAAGTTTTACAAAAAAAACCTTCTACATTTTTTAATAGAATTTTATTGAAAATTCCTTATGCACTTATAAAGGCTAGCACACCTTTTTTTCTTATGCAATAAGAGTATGCTACGTGACACGCTCTTATTGCACGATCTCAATCAATGGCTAAGACATTTCTAAATTAAAATCATGATATCTCATGATCTAGATGAAGTTTTGAGCTGAAATTTTATTGCTAGATTCATCTTTTAATGCTCTATCCATGAATACCCTTAGATAGAAGAATTGAACTCGAAAAAAATAATTTTAATAATTGGACTCTTTTACCCCTCTTTACACTCAAACCCTAAGAACCCACCTATAAAAGCCTTTATTTTCTCTCTCCTCATATTTATTGGCCCTCTCTTAGCATCAGGCTACTAGAAGGAGAGGTAAAGGAGGTCAAGGCCCAAAGATGAACATTTTTTTATGCTCAATCTTATTGTGGAGAATAGAGCAATCAAATATCGTGATCAATGAGGATCAAGCATCACCCAGCCTAGGTCGGGCACACCAACCGGGTTTGTGCAAAGTTCTAGATTAGATTTTGGCTTGTGAAAATCTCCATATACAGTAGACATGTGTTTTCTCTTTTTTTTTCTTTTTTTTCTATTATAGTAGCTTTGACATCATCTATGTGTGCATCTCACACTCGGCCATTGACGAGACAAAAACCGCAAGGTCATCGATTTCACATGGTCTCGTGTCAAAAATAATTCCAAACTTACCAATTTGATGAAATTAACTCGAATTGAGGGGACATAATGGTAAATAAGGGTCGAATCCACATGGAAATAAGGTAAATTTATGATGATCTCTTCGAAATTGATCAAATCGGACGATGAATTGATAATAAAAATTGTGGAAAATGGTAGATTATGATAGAGAACTTCAAATCATATCCACGGAATCAAAAATCATTGAAATTGATCTTGATTTCACGGAAAAATTGAAGATCGAAGTGGAGAGAAATTTCTGAACGTGTAAATCAAACTAAATTGAACTTGAAATCCTAATCTAAATCAAAATTAAACATGAATAGATGATAGATTAGCAAAAACCGACTCCACTAACCCAAGATTGTGATCAAATTAACACGGTTAAGCCTCTTAATCGTCGAAAACGGGAAGAACGCAATCGTGGAGTTCAAGCTTCGATTTCTCCGTTTCTCAACCAAATCTCGATTTCAAGCCCTCCGTGGATGCCGAATTGAGTGTACAAGAGGATGGAATTGAGAGATTCGAGAAGGGAGGTGTCTAAACAGATCAATTGGATTGATTTTCTAACTCGAATGCTTACAAATCGGAAGAACACCTTGTTTTATAGGGTATTTGGGTGTAACCGTCCGATCGAAATGATCTACAATTACTGATGGAACGGTCCATCGTGGACCATTTTAAAAAAGTCGCAGCCGTCGGATCGTGGATGGAGCGCTCAGATGAAGTCCGATGAGATGCGTTATAAAATCGCATCACATCGTTGTCATTGGATCGTAATCCGACACTCCGGATGTACTCCCTGCGAATTAAATCTGAACCGTTATAACGATTCATTTAAGACACGTGCGCTTGATGGTGATCCGGTGGACCACGAGTCCACACGATCCATGCGCGCTAATCGATGAGCCCTTGATCCGATGCTCCTCATTCGACCACGTCACCTGCACTCAAAATAGCCATGTGGAACTTAGTCCCACACGGAGAAAATTAAAGAAGAGGAAGTGGTTTATAAGATGTGTTGATTATGAAGGGTTAGCGAGTTCCCGAATACGGAATGCTTATATGTACTATAACCCTAAGTAATAAAATATATATTATATACACGTCACATCACGCCGAGTAGACGCCGCATGGGCTCGTGTGGCGCTGCCACGTGGCCTTGAGTATCACGTCGCATTCACATGAGTCCCGCATGAAAATTCCCCCCTTTTTACTCTTTATTTAATTATTTTAAACATTAAAAATCGCAAAATTAATTCAGAAAAATCTAGAAAAACCCCTAAAAATAAGAAAATTCATAACTTTCGAAATATAACTCTAAATTAATCCAAATTTCTTTGATTTGATCTGAATTTTAATTATCTATCATTCTAAAAGGTAAAAATTGATAAATAGTGAGATTTTTAATTTTTATTCCCAAAATATGTTTATTGCTTAAGTGTTTTCTCTTAAGAAAATATAAAGAAATGTTTTAAAAATGATTCCTCTCATTATTTTAACTCTAAAAACATCTATAATCTCAAGTAAAGATGGGTTATTAATTTATTTATCTTTAAATCATCATATTTAACCCTAATTTAAAGTATTTTTGATATTATAATGACTTTTTCATAGAATGATAGAAAAATACACATAAATATGATAACATGCATAGAAATGAAATCATTTATACCTTAATATGTATCAATAATCATGTTTTATCATGTTAATTTAGCATGTTATCAGCCATCACCGCGCATCAATCCATTGTTACTGCCATCCATCCTTCTCATTTTACCATCATATCATCTCCATTTTCTTATATTTTATTATAATTCTCTCGTCTCTTTTCTAATTTCTATCTTAACTCTCAGATAAACTCAAAATTATTGTTCGCACTTACCTCCACATGCTCCATTTTCACTCATGCAAATTCTCTCACCCTTGTCTTTATTTAGAACACCTAACCTCATTCATTCAGCTCCATTTGCATTGGACCCTTCTTAAAACTATTATAAGTAAGGAATTCTATTTTATTGCAAGAAATCAGCGCACTATAATGACAAAGCACACACGCAATCGAGTTCATCATAGCTCATATTAGATTTATAATCTCCCTTGTCACCGGCATACTTGGCATCAAAATAAGCTTCAATATACAGATGATCACATCATCAATAGATGAGCCCTCTTCTTGGGGATCGTTTGATGTATGCTATAACCCAAGAGCTCCCTCCTAGTAAACTCATTGAGGTTCATGCATTAATTGACTCAAAATACTAAATGCTTACACACTATCAAGATAAGTGGCAATTTTTGGATATTATATGGCCTAAAATCCCATCACATTTTCATATATCTTGTTTATGTTCATTGAAATGAAATTTATTCATTGTCATTCTTGTGTGATATTTGCAATGAAGTCGATGAGAATGTGCAATGACTAAGTGAATTTTGATGACTAAGTCATAATATAGTGATCACTAGACTTTTACACATATGTTCTAAACATTCCTATTCGTGGGATATTGGAGAACGACATTGAATTATCCAAAAAGAATAGCACTATCTAATACAACTCATATGATGAGTATGACTGATCCTATAGCCATTGGTGTGGAGAGACTATGGATAGATAGTGGGTGCTCTTTGGAGAAAGAGTTCAATGAATTGATATGTATGAAATCCCTGAATGGTATTATACCTAACTATCAATCAGGTTGATTCATGTCATGGTTGTGTATGTTTCTTTGACTTGAGAAACCAAAGACATCTTGTGGATGGATGATCATGTTTTGATTATGACTTACGAATCCCTAGCCACTTGATATCTAAAATGTCATATATTAGATACGACATGAAGTGCACGAAGATGATTGTGTGATCAAGATGGGACCATCCACCCTCGGTATTTGAGGAGATTGACTCAAGGAATGAGATGCGATGAAATCCTTGGCCAAGGTAGTAGAAATATCGGAGGAGTTCCAGATGATTTCTACATGCATCAGTACTAACTTGAGTGACCGATTAGGGTTTGACAGTTGACCATACCCTAAGTCATTCATGAGTCTAATTTGGATGAAGGATTATACATAAATGGTAATCGATGACGGGAAGGTTCCATAAGTGAGTTCTTACATACTCCATATCTCATAGTGTACGTGGTGTAGCTATGACGGGAAGGTTCCATAAGTGAGTTCTTATATACTCCATATCTCGTTGGCACCCAATGAGCTGGCAAACTCAACCTATCGATTGGGATAAATTAATCTTTAATTAATCAATCTATATGTAGATGGGGATAATTAATTAAGGTTGACCAATAATATGTTATTTGGTCTATATAGTTATTAACTAGTGAGATATATGAACGTAGAGGGTCATACACATAAGATCTATGGATGTTAGTAGATATAGATATAATTATGAGGGTTTTTATGAAAAAAATGATGGAACTTGAGTATGCATCAGTATTTATCAAAATAATCATATTCATTAAACGAAAATTAAATGTGTACCTTGATTCGTTGGATTAATCTTTATCTGAAGTAGATTACTAAAGTGGAGAATAGCCTTCTTGAATATCCCCAATGTAACCTCCCGATCTCTAGAGGAAATAAGATTCTCTCTGGAGGGTTATGAGCATCAAGTTATCCAAATGGACTATGGCCTCCTATTTATAGAGAAGAGGAAAGCTTAAGCCTCTAGTCAGTCATTAGTGGGTCCACTAATGGCTAATGAATAATTTACTACCTCTACACATAATTAACCTCCACACAGATAAATGAATGTCATAATTCCGTATATTAAACATAATTAAATCACTTAATGGGATTAAACGATAGCTAATCCATAATAATACATAACTCTGTCCACTTAATAGAGATTAGACCTAACAAAAACCTCATACCAAATGTCTATAAATAGGGGGAGAATGACCACAACTCAAGGTGCCCATACAAGCCTTGTGGGAATTCTCTCCTTTCTTCTCTTTCTCTCTTGGTAAAGAGCTTTGAAGAGGAGATCCAACCATCATGGAGATCGTGTGGATACCACTAGAAGATAGACACTTGAATAGCTTCAAGAACTCCTTCAAGGAAACCATGTAAGTATGTTTTCTCATTCATACTAGATGTGGCTTTCGTGTTTTGAATATCCGATTCAATGTTTTCCGCTGCATTCGATGTTTTGATCAAAGTTTTGAAAGTTTGTCGACATCAGAACCCAACAGCAATGAGATATATCAGCTTACCCAACAATATCTAATAGTAGTTAACATCCTCAAGGAGTAGAAATGAAGTATCCCAAAACTATGATCAAGCTTCCATGGTGAGGTCTTTGACTTGCACCCAATAAGTCATTTCTCCTGAATCATGTTAAGGGCATACTTCCACTAGGTTAGAGCGAGTTTTTTGTCCCAATACGCAAACTCAATCCTAAGAAAGTATCTGCGACTTCCAAGTCACAAATTTTGAGGTGCTACTATAAATAAGTCTTTTTAGCATGAAAACTAGTATCATCACGCCTAGTCAAAAGAATATCATCAATGTAAATTATAAGAATGATAAGAGCACCCTTGGTCTTCTTAGTGAGCATGGTGGGATTGGCAATGCATGATGTGGTGCCAAAGACATTGAGAACATTGCTAAACTTGGTAAACCAAGCACATGGTCTCTATTTGAGCCTATAAATAGCATATTTTAAGAAAAAAACCTTGGATGAGCCCTCCTAAGAAACATACCTAAGAGGTTGATCCATAACAGCCTGCTCCTAGATATCATTGTAAAGAAAAGTATTAGAAACATCCAACTGCTAGAGAGACCAACACGCTTGATGAAGAGAGAGACGAGTATGTGGACAGAGTTTATATGGACAATGAGGGAGAACATATCAGCGTAGTCAATGTCGTAAACTTGGGTGAAGCCATGAGCAAGGATAAGATGCAAATTATTGCATTCATATCATGCATTTATTCCTACATTTATGATCATTAATGTATGTTATTATGGTTTTTAAATGATTAAAATCATGATCTCTATTTTTAATAGAATATTCTTGATTTCTAATTATTTGTTAACACTTTTTAAATAATTTTATGATAGTGATTTATCAAGAAAATAATGTATAAAGTCATAAAATTAATTTGTCAGTTCATTTCTAATTAAAAATGTATTTATTTCCACAAAATATTTTATGGGTGCATGTTATAAGACTTTAAAATGATTAAAATCATTTGTGGAAGACATTTTTTTAATTATAGGGTTATTTATAATAAAAATTAGAAGTGAGGGCTTCTAAATGAATTTTTAATTCAAAAAATTAATTTTTTTAATTTAAAATAATTTTTAAAGGATTTTGGCTATCATGCCATGTGACACAATCGTAGCCATTGATCTTGACAATGCTAACCATAAGCCACTAAAAGCGCAATTTCACATAATAAAAATTATACACAACTCTTCGAATTCAAGTCGAGGTCGAATCCATAGAGAGAATGGTTAAAAAATTGAAATTAAGGATTTTTTTGGATTAGTAAGCAGAAATAATCGATGAGAAAAAGGAGATGTATGTGAAAAATGTGATAAATCGATAAAACTATTCTGAACACCTTTCAAAGATCAAAAACTATTATTTTTACGATAAAAATGTGACTTAGGGTTTAAAATATGAAAATATAGATGAAAATATTGATAAAATGGTAAAGAATAATATAAAATGATTCTAATCTAAAGATTCATAATAAAAAAACACACTCTAGCAATGCTCTCTGATCAAACACACCTTTGAGAGCATGTACATTTTGTTCGAACTTAGCATCTTGTTTTCAGCATGAGGAATGAATAGAAAAGAGAAGAAACTCATGAGAAATGATAATCTATACACAAATAATGATGGATCAGTGCCCTCTTTCCTTCTAGCTACCCAATGCTAGAAGCATACAATGAAACATTAAAAACTTAATTTTTCTATCTCATAATTTAAATCAACCTCAGTGGAGTTATAGAACTTGAAATGACGATCATGCCCACCAAATTTTACTCCTTATTCTATTGGGATCATGAGATATCATGATTTCAATTTAGAGCATTTTTAGCCATAGAAAATTCTTTTTAAAATCGCATTAATTGCATCGCCAACCATTGATTTCCATCTGATCTTGATCGGGAGCCTTATAAAAATCACACCATGTGTCACATTTTGATTTTGCCGGGGAGGAGAGATAAAATGACGAGTTAAAGCATCAAAAATTGGATCATTTCCATCAAGTGCAAGAGCTAAAAATTTTCTCCACGTGTTACCGTATTATTCCCGTGCACAAATAAGAAATAATATGGAGTATCTCATGCAATGATATGTTGAACCTTGCATCTAGCGATCCTCCTTCCACATGTCACATGCAAAAATAGACAATCAGGTGGACTCAATCCACCGAATCAAAATCCTTCAATCAACGCCATGTGTACTTGCGACTTAAGATTCTTTAGTCCCACACAGATTACATAGAAATTAAGTATTCGATTTAAAAGGGGCAGCCTATTAAGACTAATAAATAGAATGTACAAAAATATAATTAATTAGAGTATTACTCCATTTTCCATGCCATGTGTGCATTGAGTGGGTGCCACATGGCACCATGTTTTGCGCCATGTGTATGCATTGCCACGTCAACACATGCAAATAAAGTTAAAATTTTTATTTTTAATTCTTGAATAATCTATAAAGATCTGAAAAATAGAAGAAAAAAAATTTAGCAAAATCCATGAAAAATAAAAAAAATTAGAAAAATAAAAAAGTATAGGAAAAACCCCTCAAAATTAAAATATTCATATATTTTATAGAAAACTCCTTTTTGATGAAATTTGTGTTGTTTTGAACCTTATGTTGCCTTCTTTTTCATCATATCAGCTTAAATAAAATATGGAAATGACAAAATGGGTAATTTTATCTTATAATTCATTAGTCCTCTTCATTCATTTATGCCTACGATCAGAAAACTCATGCACATGTGACTGAATCATCTTTGTTTGACCTCAAAAAATATCAAAAATTTAATATGCATAAAATTAAAGGCAATTTTATGTGAATTCAGCTAATGAAGGATACGATATGATACGTGTAAAATTTTCATCAAAACATGATAACGTGTATTGGGACATAAGTTATGCTTTAAAATCATTGAAGAATAGAAAGTTTTCATGGAAGGTGACCTTGGTAGAAGTCACAAAATAACAGGTGTTAGCGAAGTACACCCGGTGTCCCTTTTGTATCCCGTACTTGCTAACAGATCTACCTTTGAGATCACGAGGGACTAGGTTGAAGAGTAGTTATGGCTCTAATAACATGTTAAAAGCGGGAGTAAGAAACCATAGAATTGTACATAGGAAGATAGAGTACATTTATCCTTATAGCGGAAGTGAAGAAGAAAGGGATGACGGGCCCTAAATGGGCCGAGAGCCCGATACTACCATCTGATAATAGGCAATCTGACTCGAAATGGGTCGGTGCATCCATCTCGATATGTGAATCCGCTACTTTCCTGTCTCTACCGACCTCTTTGCGTTGTACATTGTGGAACGGGTAATAGATTCCGGCGTCATCGAGCGTTCAAACCCCAGACGGGTCGGTGCATGAAGAAGGCAAGGAGCGACAAAGTCTGAGAAGATTCTTCGTCGTATCCTTCTGCGAGATCGAGTGGTTGCTGCCTCGTTGACCGGAGTGAAAGCCGGAGGAGCCTTCTCTCTCACACAGTCTCATTTTCTCATCAAATCTCACATCGCTGCTAATCCGCCGCCTATATCCTCTCCTGTCTCCCGTATACTTCACTTTCACTCTCTCTCTCTCTCACTCCATCGACGCCTCTTTCACGCTCCCTAAAATGGGGAAATACTTGCGAATCAAGGAATACTTGTGCTGATGAAAGGAAGCCGTCCAGAAAGAACCAGGTTGGGCTTCTTTTTCCGCGGGCGGCGCCGGACTGCGCGTTCAAACCGCCTTAGCGGACTAGTGCGAGCGCCTTGGTCAAAGGATCAGGGGCTTTTCGAAAGAACTCCCATCACGTTTCTCTCCCATCGTCACGTGTTTGTCTTTTAAGGGAATCCATGATGTTGAACGGGGATTGGATAGGAGAGCACCGGATCCGTAAGTCAAAGGAGTAATCCCTAGTCAAGAAATCTTGTCGTTGACTTTTAGAGTCCTCGTGATGCTGTTCAATCATTTTTTGCGTGTGGGACCGAGGATAGTATTTTACCGACTAGAGAGAGAGAGAGATTCCCCCAAACCTATTTTTTCTCTCTCCCATAGCTTTTCGTCTTTATTCCTCGCACCATGTTTCTCTTTCCACCCTTATTTATACGGAGACTCCGAAATTCCTGATACGCACGCCTCTCTCTCTCTCTCTTGCTCTGTACTCGCAGGATGCCGAGGAGCCGCATCATCGTGACCGTGCTAGCTCTCCTCCTCTTCTTCATGACCGAGGCCGCCCGACCGGTGCCCACAGATTCGAGAGCAAGCTCCCCTCTTCTGGTCACCCCCCCCCCTCTCAATTAATTTTCACTTTCTATCTCCGTCGTTCATTTTCCATCTAAAATCCTAGGCATGTCTGATTTTGCGCAGGTGACGGCAAATAATGCAGCAGACGTCGCAGTAGAAGAATGCGGAGATAATTGCATGATGAGGAGAACTCTCGAAGCTCATCTGGATTATATCTATACCCAAAAGAAGAAGCACTGAGGCGGCGGCCTAAGAGATCGCCGTTCTTCTTCGCTTAAGCTCTTTCCCGATCTGTTCCCCAAATTTTTTCTATCTTCACGAAAAATACTAAGTCAGCTTTTACTGTGATGGTTTCGCATCGAATTCCGCAGTCCGCGTGTCGGATGATGCCATAGGATGGCCGATAAAGGTAGAGAGAGGAAGAGGAGAGAGAGGGGAAACGAGGTTAACATGTGAAACCGTGAAGAGAGAGAGAGTGATAGAGAGAGGGTAAAACCGTAAGAGATAGACAGAGAGACAGAGAGAGCTTTTAGAAAGGTGAACCGATAGAGAGAGAATGAGTTTAGAAAGGTCAACACAGAGAGAGAGACAGAAACTAACAGAGAGGTGTGAAGCGAGATAAGGGGGAGAGAGACAGAGAATTGAGATAGAGGAGGAGCAAGGAGGGAGAGGAGGAGAGAGAGGCGATAGGAAGGAGAGATAAGGATGGAGAGGTGGAGAGAGAGAACAAGAAGGGAGAGAGTTGACACTGCGCCCGCCCGCAGACAAAGTATGATTAATGCGACGACCTTGTCGAATTAAGGCAGCCTAGGTCAACGAAGTTGAAACGGGTTGACCTTTCTCCGAGAGGAAGCTAGTTGCCGACAAGCCGTCGAGAATTCGGGCCATAGCCCGACGCAGCGCGTTTAGAGGGTACCTGGAAAAAGAGGGGAACCTCGACAGAATTGAACATAGCTAAGAATCTGTCGTGAGCAATCGCTTGAAAAAAAATCCATGTTTCCATTAAAAAGTACTGCGTTGATCATCACTTGAGATCAGACGCGCTTAGAACATCCCGGGCAAAGTTGCAATCAAGCATGAGCATTGACCTTCTTTTAAACCTGGTCAAAATTTTAGAGTCCTAAACTTTAACTTGGGGTCTTGGCTCCGATCTCATGCATTCATCTCCTCGCCATTGACTTCTTTGTTCACTTGGCCGTTAGGTTTTAATTTCTCCGTTTGACATATGTATTTACGTGAAATGGACATCATAAACTATCGTTAATGCCATAAATTGATCCGCTTATGATTATTCAGGGCTTTGAATTTCCTCATTATGTACGTTTTAATCATTTCCTCGTTCGTGTTAATCATCCACCGGGCATCCACGCTAGCTCTCTTCCGACCTTACGTGTGCTATCAAAGCCACTCAGCATTCGTTTCGTGGATGGATGAAAATGGTTTTCATGTTTCGCAGAAAAATCTTTCAATTCATGAACGTTGAAGGATTTCTTTCCCTTTCTCGTCAGTTCGAGATGCATGGTTAATCTCCGCCGGAGCCTGAAGAGAGTCGCGATGCGATTTTTGTCGTCAGTACCAGGCGAAAGGCTTATTGATCGACGGGGCGTCGCTCTGGGCAGAGCCACGACCATCAAGGCCGCTGCGGGCATCAAGGCCGTTCGGATGTCAGCTGCGGGTGATTCTATGCCAACGTCGACTAATGTCAATAATTTCGTCTTGTTCCCATTAACAAAACATCCCCTTTGTCTTCTAGGAGGCCTTCAAGAAGCACCCAGGCATTGCTGATGATTGGTAAAGGGGCTTTAGGACCGCTTGCTGCGCTGCTGGCATCGCCACTACCAGCAGTGTCCCCTCCAGTCGTGCATGCCGAGAGGTTCCGGCGCCGCCAGGACTTTAATGAAAGCGTTCGAAAAGCCGAAACAGGCTGGCGGCGCTACGATTTCTAGAAGTGGCGATGGCCTTACGTGTGCTATCGAAGGCCGTTCGAATGTCCCCTCCGGTCGTTCAGATGCCGAGAGGTTCCGGCGCCGCTAGGACTTTCCAGCGTTCGAAAAGCCGAAACTGGCTGGCAGCGGTTTTTTTATTTAGCAACGACTGGCAGCAGTTTGACTAGCCCCGACGGAGTGACAGAGGTTTGACTTCACATTGAAGTTATCAGATTTTTTATTTAAAAATTATTTTAGATATTTAAGGGGGTTTAAGGATCAAATATATATAGGCTATTTTTCCCCAATTATATGGAATCAATCTGCATTTATAAAGGGATATGGACAAATTTAGCTATGGTTTTCTCTTTCAAAATAGTAAATTTGGTTTCTTTGAGGAATGAAATTTACTGTGTATGATCTTTGAAAAGTGATGGCAACCTATATATACTTGATTTGAAGTTGATCGATGAGACTTCAACTTTGTATGGCACTAGAGACTTGGGCATATTTTTCAAAAGAGAAATTGATCGCACTCTATCTGATGGAATTCTTGACCCTATTGATCATAAGGGCATGGAGGGAAAAGTGAAGAAATGTGGAGAAAATGACGGCCAATTGATCCTTTTAGACATCTTAGAATTGATACATCTATACATTTTGGACCATTCCCTATTGCTGCCTCCAAATGTTCTTTTATCACATTCACCTATGATTATTCTAGATATGGCTATTTGTACATCATTCATGGGAAATCTGAATCACTAGACATGTTAAACAAGTGTAAGGCCCCTTTTGAACTTTGGATGGGCAAGAAATCTATCTTAAGGCATTTACATATATGTGGTTGTCAAGAATAGGCAAAACCTTATAACCCTAATTATAGGAAGTTTGACTTCAAAACCACAAGTTTCTATTTTTGGGGTACTCCAAAAAGGTTTGGGGGCTGTAAGTTTTATGATCCCACTACTAGAGCAATTTTTGAGACTAGAAATACCCTTTTCTTTTAGGATATTGATTTTTTTTCATGGCAGATAAGTTAAGATATATTGTTTTCAGCGAGGATAATGAAGATTAGAACCCTTAGATTAGCGAATCCTTATATTAGAATCATTTTCCATCAATCTTTTTCATTTTATCTATGTTTTCATAGCGAATCCTTAGATTAGAATCATTTTCCATCAATATTTTTCATTTTATCTATGTTTTCATCAAAATTTTCATATTTTCTAACCCTAATCACATTTTTTTTGTCAATCAAGGGTAATCAATCTTCGAAAGGAGCTAGAAAGTATTTGATCAGTTCATTTCCTTTCTCGAGTACATCTTCTTTTCATTGATCATCTCCGCTTTATTAATCTAAAAATACCAAAAGTATTCCTTGATTTTAATCTTCTAACATTCCTCCCAATTGATTCTACCTTGACTGGTCACTATTCTAAATTTCAAAACCGAAATTCGAAGAGTTGAGTATATTTTTTGATATGCATTACAGATATCTAATATGTATTAAAGTATGCATTAAAGTATCATAATTTTACAAATATCTAATCTGGTTATCCTTTGCCTATAAATAGGGTCAACTCCTTGCATCCCACACAAGTTGCAAGTCTCTTGAGACCCCATTACTCTTGAGAATCTTGATTCTGGTGTGGAGGCTCAAAAGGCTCCTCTCATTCTTCTTAGCATGATGAAGATTTATGTTTCTAATCATTCTTTCGTTGGTGGTAATCAGTCGCTATGTATCATCATGAGCTCACTTCATATCATACATTGATAGTACATTTTATAATGTTAATTTTATTTGCCTTTTAGAGACTATATATATATATATATACATACATCTGAAGGAGATGATTTATGTTGCCTTCAAAGCATCAGAGCATATCTGGCGCGTTCATCTCCTCTTTATTGACTTGTTTATTTTCTAGACACTGTACAAGACAAGGGTCACTACATGCTTCAATTGAGCTTCTTCTGACTATGGAAATTTAAAGAAGACATGTCAAATTTACCATCTATTGGGCCTAGTCAAAGTTTTAGAACCCTAATTAATTACTACAGTGTTCATATCATGTGTTCATATCCTCTTCATTGACTCTTCTCTGTATAAACACAAATTAATTTGCACAAATGCCCTTCTTGCTGCCATAGAATTCAAAAACCTTTCCAAACTTATCTTTCAATGGGTCTGGTCAAAGTTTCAGAGCACTCATCTCATCTGTTCATCTCCTCTTCATCACTTCTTTATTCACCGGAGTATATAATATGCACATCATTGAAATGCTCTAATTATGACTCTGCTAACCATAGAAAATCTACTGAATATCCTTCAAACATATCTCCTCTGATTGTGCTTCAAACCAGAACCCTAGTTTCAGAGAAGACGTGCAAGCAGAGAGCAAGGCAAACGGTGACGGAAAGAAGGGATCTTTGGGTGAGGAACCTCATCGCTTCACTGCCCTTTTCTCTGATCTCTCCTCGGATCACGCCCGACAGACTCCGGGGCACGATTTCGAGGAAGGACTTCACCGTTTCAGATGCCACTCTCCCCGTCACATCAAGAACGAAGCTCCTGTTAGTGGGCACTGATAATGTAGAAGACACCGCGTCCACCCAGCCAGAATTTTTCTTGTTCTCAGCTTCCGGATCGGTCTCCTCATCCCTATCGGTGGAGCTCGAACTCGCGCTCATAGTTGGGCCCGTGAGCAATTTGATGCGAAGTCTTGATCAGGGTTTCCATAGCGTTGTTGCAGAGAGAAATTAAAAGTTCTTTCGTCTTGGTTTCGTGCTTTGGATTCGTGAGGCCGGAGAAGAGATCCTCGAAGGCGTTGACATCCATTGTCTTCTCCAAGTAGACACCCACAGCTGTGCCCACGAACGCTCGAATGCAATCTCCCAGTAACATTCGAACTTTTTCGCTGCAAATCAGATGAACCCATGAAATATCACTCGATTTTTCTCCCTGAGCGGAGTACACCGCCGAAATTAAGTTCCTTGCGAAGCTCCCGATGACAATTGAGGCGAACCCAGAACCCTTATCGGACAAGAGCTTATCCAGAAAGCCTCTCAGCAACGCTGGATTCTGTCTCTGAACTGGGTTCTAAAAGTTTTTCGCGATTATTTAATCCTCGCTGTATCCCGACGGTCACAGCCTCGGAAATCCTTGAAACCGAGGAGGAGAACTCTTTAGACAAAGTAATCTTGGAGATCTGCTTCAGGGTAGAAGGCAACTCGCTGGAATCGCTGCGGAGGAAGTCTTTCATGTCGGTGGCGAGCAATTCGAAGGTTTCCACAGAGGAAGAGAAGGTTTCGGCTAGGGAAACCATGGCTCGGAGAAATTTTAAAATTCTTCGTCTTCTCTCAACCATGGCGGGAAGATGGTAGACTTTGTACGCACCGTAGGCAGCGGCGAGAAGGAGGAGCCACCGCCTACGGCGCCGGGAGAATTGCAGCGCCGCTCGCGCTGTCGAAAGATCCATTACGGAGAGAGATTTAGAGCGTAGGTTTAAAATCGATACCTGGAAACCCTAGAAGTTAAATTGGAGGAATTGTGAAATTGGCGGTCGGTTTTTCAATTCCACTGTGTATCTTATCATCCCTGCTGCGGGTTTTTCTCCGAGGAGAGGAATTTCTTCTCGGACATGGCGGCGCCAGCACGGCGAGGAAGAGTCGAAGTCTGGGATCCAGACGACGACCGCGCGTCGAGTGGTAAATGAGAAGATTGAAACAGGAAGAATCGGGGTATTTTAGTCATTAGTTTGCCTGTGACTGTGAGGGACTGTTCAATCGCCGCGTCAAAATGCGTATGGTTTGTTTTGGGCCGGCCCAAACATTCAGGCCATGAAATGTCTTAGGGAAGGCCTTTTAGGCTCGAATTGCTGATCAAGATCACCTCAATTCGAATCTCATTTTTTGCATTTATCATGTCATCTCAATTATAAGCCCATTTTGTAGAAATTTATGGTTGATTTGATGCATAAGTGGTGTTTGACCTTTTTCCAAGGTTATATGATTGTGAATTAATCACATTTTCTTGAGTTTTCATGTTTGTAAGCCTTGAGAAAAAAATAAAATAGATAAAGATGAGAAGAAGATAAAAGAATCGGTTAATTGTTCTCGGCTAATCTAAGTGGGCTAAAATGCATTTTTCTTGATATTTTTCTATTCAATTTGAATTACAAGCAACATAAGAAAAGAGAGAGCTCGCATAGGATCAAAATGGCGTAAATTTCTTGTTAATTTTTTCCATTCTTTGAGTTGGATGCAAGAGATGGAGCCCACGTGAGAGGTATAGACTCTTGATTGAATTATCAAATTAGGAGCATCACTAACGTGAGGTCTTGATCATGATCTCATAGTTTAGGAATTTTTATTTTCAATTTAGTACCATAATTCGCCTTAATTCTTCATTATCGATTGTCAATCATCATTTTTTTCTATGATCTTCTAAAACCAAATTTGGGGAAGGATATTTGGACATTTTAGATCAGATCATTGTATCACTCACATTATCTCTCTCCTTTCACAAATCATTCATCTTCTCTAGCAAAAAAATTCCAACCTTGATTTAGATCTATCGAACTTCCCCCTTTGTAGACTCAATCTCGACTCATCATTATTCAAGCCTCAAAACTAATCTTAAAGATTCGAGTAAATTTCTTTGATTTCATAAATTTATCTGTTTCAATTACTATAATTTTATGCCATATTATAACTCTAATAAAGTATTTGTGCATCATATACCATGTTTATATGCTAATTTAAACTCTAATAATGAGAATATCTATTTTTTTAGGACTGACTATGGTATAAATATGAACATGTCCTGACATGCATCATTGCCTACATTTTATTTATATCATGAGACTAACACCACTCGATTTCTAAGAAGTCAAGTGGTTTAATTCTCACATTTTATGAGTTTTGTGGACACAAAGTATATAGGTACACAAATTGATTAACATTGATGAAATTATCGATGAGAGAGACGAGGAAATGAACTTTTCCACCTTTTTAGGATCCAAGTCAACTATATTTCTATAAAGTCAAAGTTAGTAAAAAAATAATTCATGAAGAGTGAGACGTGGTCAAACTAGGTTTGGAAGTCATTAAATGGGTCATCCTATTTTTTATGATGACTCGCATTTTTAATAAGTCAAAGGCTTATCAATTTTCCTAATTTTTAGGAAGATAAAGTCAACTTTCCTTGAATCCTCACTTAAAAAATAGGATCTAATCCCTAGTTAAAAGGGATTCAAGCCCTCATAAATAGAGAACCCTTATAGATATTTAAAAGTTTGAAATTATTTTTTGGACTTGTGAATGTGTATATTCAACGAGTGCATATTCTCGCTTTATCAATGGCGCCCACCCCAAATTCAAAAGAGAGGGTGCCGCATTCAAATGATGTGTCCACTCTTTTTTGGGAAGCTTGGCCCCACTTCCTTAGGAAGTGGAGGTTGGATGCCATTCTTAATGGATAAACATTACCTCTTTTAAGGGCCTCACTACCTCCATTTAGGATGTAGTTAATGGGGCATCAAGAGTGGATACATCTCCACCCTTAATTCTATGGGATGAATTATCTCCGCCATTGATGCCTTCAAACCCTAAAAAAAACTCCTACAAAAATCATAATTCTCTCTCTCCTCATTTTTGGGCTCTCTCTTAGCATCAAGCTACTAGAAGGAAAAGGAGAGTATACGCCCAAGCTCGACACTTTTTAGTGTTCAAGTTCATTGTAGAGGCAACATCAAGCAACGTAATGAGATCATAATGAGTCTCACATCATCCAGCCTAGGACTGTCATAAAAAAAGGGGTTAGTATAAGGATTTGGATATAATTTTCTCTCATAATCTCCTCCATGTATATTATAGTTTTATTTTCTCTCTTTACCAAGTAGTTTTATCATCATTTAGACCTCAAAATATCTTAAAATCATCTTACACTTGTTGGTATCTAAAGGTCAATAAGCCTTCCAAAATTATGATAAAAAAGTAAAAAAAACGTCATACATTAAATCATATATTTAAAATATTGAGGCACCAAGAACTGATGATCTCATCATCTACTATGTATGAGAAAACATACTCACAAGGATCCCTTGAAAGAGTTCTTGAAGTTATTCAAGTGTCCAACTCTATCGTTATCTAAAAAATATCGAAGAGTTGGATCTCCTCTTCAAAGCTCTTCACGAAGAGAGAAAAAAAAAAGAAGAATTCTCACAAGCTTTGAAAGGGAAACTTGAGATATGATCATTTTCTCCCTATTTATAAGCATTTGGTATGCAAATTTTTCATAAAAGTTTTGCTAGTTAATAACTCTATATACCCAATAACACCTTATTTGTTAGACTATATTAATTATCTATATCAACATATAGATTAATTAATTTAGGATCAATTTAAGTCAATCATTGCCAAACTGTTGGGTGCCTAGCTACACCATATTATCTAGGAGTTATGGGGTGCATAAGAACTCTCGTATGGAACCTTATCGGCATTGTTTATTATGTAAGTATAATCTTTCCTCTGCATCAGACTTATAGATGATTTAAGGAATGGTCAAATGTCATACCCTAATCGGTTTCTTAAGTTACTACTGATGTATGGAGGAAATCAACGAAAACACATTCTCTGATATTGCTAGTGCCTAGGCCAAGGATTTTATGACATCTCATTATTTGAGTCAATCCCATCAAATATTGAGGGCAGATGATCCTATATTGACTATACAATTATCTTCGAGGACTTAATACTATATCTAATATATGATATTTTGGAGATCCCATGACTAGGGATTTTCAAGTTATAGTCAAATCACGGTCATTCATCTACAAGATGTCTTTGGTATCTCAAGTCAAAGCACGGTCATCCATCTAAATTAACTTGAATATCAATTAAGTATAATATCATTTAGTGAATAATACAGATCAATTCAGTGAACTCTTTCTCCAAAGAGGACCCATTATCTTATGGACTCTTCTCCCCAGTCTATCATCAAGATTTAATATAATTTTGCATCCATATGTCTACTTATATTTAATTTCAATCTTTTATATTCTAAATATTTTTGCACGAAATAAATTCAAGACAGCGATTAAAAATATCTCGAAATCGAGTTCTTCATTAATCAACGTTACTGCCGAAATAGAAAAATAAAAATATTATGGTTCGGAGAAATTCAATTCGTCTTCCATCTGCCCGAATTAAAAGATTATCTTTTCCCTGCCGTCCGTGAGTCCGAGCTCAGGAGTCGGGAGCTCCGTCTCTTAGATACTTTGTGTCAGGATGCAGCGGGCGCTTGTCCTCCCGTGGACTTCCTCCATCTCTCTTACCCGTAGACGGCGAAATCTTCCTTCTCTATCCGTCCGCGCTTTCTCCTCCTCCGTCTCCACCGATCAATCTCGCGGTGGTCTTCCTCGTTTCTATTCTCACATTCTTCCCTCTTCCAAGGTTAGTAGACTCTCGCTCCTCCCTTCATTGGTTCTACTTTCTCCTATTTCCGTCTCATGGAGAATCTTACACTCTTGTATTCAGTTTGACATTTTTGCGCTGATAACTTTTAATCAATGGCAGGGAGATGCGATCCGCATTCAGGGGGACGAATTCTGGCATATGGCGAAAGTCTTGCGCCTGCGAGTCAATGACAGGTGTGTTTCTCTTAATGTTTTGACCGAAGTGGGACCCGCCGATGGTAGTGCCCTTGTTTTTTCTTTTCCTTTACTTTCCTTCAGTTTCTGTGCATCTTCCAATCCAACGACAGATTACTTTGATTGAAGGCTGAACCGACAACTATTTTTTCCCTCTTGGATTCTCAGGGTAGAACTCTTCAACGGAAAGGGAGCTCTGGTTGAAGGATGCATTGACAGAATCGACCGGACAGGGGCTGACTTTCTGGCATATGATGAACCAAAATTGGTCAACCCAAAAACCATTCAGTGGCACGTATATGCAGCTTTCGGTGGGTTATTCTTCGGTGCATGATTTTTGTTTATTTTTCAAATTTTTCAAAATTTTCAGGTGGTTTAAAAGGCGGCCGAGGAGACTGGCTTGTCGAGAAGTGTACCGTATGCTTTCTTTCTCTTATTTGTCTAGGCTTGTGGGCTTCTAGAAGCGTTGACTTTTGGAGTTTTATATTTCCAGGAACTCGGAGCAAGTAGCATCACACCGCTGTTGACTGAAAGGTCTTCTTCAATGACAGACAACCGAGTTGACCGGCTCCATCGAGTTGTATTAGCTGCCACTAAACAATGTAGGCGGTTGAATCTACAGACATAAATATGTGAACATTGTGATTTCTCTTGTCATTGACTTTTCTTGATAATGCAGGTCAACGGTTGGATGAAATGAAGCTGAGTGCTCCTGTGAAGGTTGAGGACCTTTTGCATATTGTGGGTAGTCCTTTTGTCTGTTGAATCGATAATTGCTTATATGAAGAATAGAGAATTGCTCACCTCGTTACCGTTTTTGAAAGAATTTTGTTTTTTTATAGATGACAGAGACGAAGCTAGCATTTCTCGCCTCAGCTGGAGCATCTCCTCTCTGTGAATCCCTAAAGCACTCTACAATGGGGTCGGGAGGACTCATCATCATTGGCCCAGAAGGGGGTGAGCAGTCTCTGTCTATTCATCTTATCTCTCTCTCTCTCTCAATTTTATTTCACTCCTATCTTCAACAGTATTTAACTCTCTTTCTTCATTTGTATGCATATTAATGGAGGCTTACTTTCTTTATCTCTCTGTCTCACATGCGCCAGTGTGCACACACACACTGTCTTTTATTCTCAATTTCTCTCTATCAAACTTGGATGCTTTTTTTAACCCTTACAGATTTCTCTGAGAAGGAAGTGGAGCTCATGACTGAGAGCGGGGCAACTCCGGTCGGTCTGGGTCCCAGCCGATTGCGCGTGGAGACTGCCACCATCGCCCTTCTGTCCGCTCTTATGCTCTGGTCCGATGCTCAATCCGTAACCCAGAGAGAGATCTTGTAGAATAAATGATTGAACTCGACAGCGAGATGGACCAACTGGTCAACAGAATACTTCAACAATGGAGCCCGCTGAACATTTCAAGAGGAAGAATCATTCGCAGCCCCATCCCATAGAATCGGCGAACAACTGTCACGACCCACAGATGAAGGAAGAGTTTGTTGAGGCTTCGCCGCCATATGTGGCGGAGCATCCGCTCCGGCGAGGCTCTGCACAAGCTGCCGGAATCCATGGCGGTCAACATGATAGACTCTGGTCAATGCCACCACATCTTTAGTTCGCCCCTTCCTCAGGGAGTGGAGGTGCCTCTCGCTGGATTTCTCCTTTCCCGAATCGTTTTGACTTTACATTCTCCCTTAGAACCTCTTTTTCGGAGCTCTGACGAGATCCATGGTAAATTTATATTGCGTACGTGGGAGAGTCAAAGACAAGGTCGTTGTCTCTAGTAAAAATTCGAAGGCTGCTGTCGTTGTTTCCGACCTGTCGAAAATCTTCTCGCTGCTCTCTCTTGACCGACCGACTTGGGGGAGCCCAGGCTGGAACCAAGCCTCCCGCGAGATGGAAGTGGGCACGGTGGGTACCGATACAATATCCGCGGGGCCCACTTTCAAAAGAAGTAGGGAATCCAAACCAATGGCAGTCAACGTCCAACCACCGCGGCCGCTAGAACAGTCGAGTCTGGGGCCACTGCTCACCGAACTCGACTCCCCGATTCCCGGAGAGCCCGCTCTCTCTCTCTCTCGGCGATGAACATGACCCGTGCAGTAATTGTTGGAAAATCGACGAATAGGAAGAATTAATAATTTTCTGGAGGAACAAAACTGGCCGGCGAGAATGAGAGTCCCGGCTTATTGACGATCCAATCTGCCCCAAATAGAACATCGCAATCGCTTCGATCCCCGCCAATTCTCTCAGTGTATTGTGCTGGTCAGCCTGCACTTCGAGATGAAGAGATCGGCCGTGTAATTGAGACTACAAAGCTTTAGAAGCTCCGCGGATCTCTGCTTTAACGCCGGAGAACACCCGCTCTGGATCACGAGCAGGAGCTTCGCCGCCAACCCAGCCTCCACCGCCTGCAATCCACACTCCTCCAGCGAGCTCCGGCAGACCGCCGATAACACCGCCAAAGCGTTCCCCGTGCAAGCTTCGGACACCGCCATTAGAGCCCTTACAGAGTTCTCGATCGTTCTCGGACAATTTCTCAACCACACACACCCTTCTTCGATTTCCGAGAGAGAGGCCAAAATCTCGAACGCGGATTCCGTGCATTCCGGGTTCAGATCGGGGATCCGGTTAACAATATGAGGTATCGCTCCGATCGATATTATAGCTGGCTTGACTCGGTCGGAAAATCTGCAGATCGATTTGAGAACCCGGAGAGCAGGGGAGATCCCCTCCGGAAATCTCTTGTCTTTGACCATCTTCAGCAATCCCACAAGCAAGCTAAGACTCAAGCAGGAAACGGTCGCTTCCTCCTCCTGCTTGGGTAAAAGCAAAAGGGTTTCGATGAGGCGAGAGCAGGAGATCTTTGTCTCGATCCCTCCCTCGTTGATCATGTCTGCAACCAACGATATTTTTGCCGGCTGGAGGAGAATCCTTATGGAGGTGAAATCGAGAGGAAGAAGGGAGAGGACGGCGACGGCGAGAGATCCGACGGCGTGGGGAGTGAACGGCCCAAGCAGCGAGAGGATGATAGGGGCGGCGTCCCCGGCGGCTTTCCTGGCGGCGGCGTGAGCCGCCACCAAGCCGTGGAGCTCCTTCAGCACGTGCGCCTGCACTCTCTTCTTTTTTGCCTTTTTTAGAGACTCGATTAAAGAGGACGTTTGTCCGTGGGCGTCTTCGGCACGCTTTCTCCGGTGGTGGCGGCGCTGCGAGAACCAGGCGTGGATGAGCTGGTGGAGGGTGCGGTTGGGGGTTACGGTGTCGTCCCACAGCTCCTGCATCGTGGTGGGGCACGTGCGGCGCCCCAGCGAGAACCATTTCTCGATGTTCTGGCGCTCGTAAGTCTGCCCCGTGCATAACGTAACCGGATCCACCATCGGTTGAAGCGAAATAGGGCAAATGAAGACAGTCGGGATATCCTCATCGGAGGCCGATCCAATTTCCTCGATCATTTCTCTCAGATCGAGCTTCTCGCAGGAGGGAATACCGCCGCCGCCACCACCGAGGACGCCGTCCCTGACAGCGCTCGCTAGGTCGACCACCTGCGCGCGGCTCTCCAGCTGCCAGGACGGAGGGATCTGCAACAGCTCCGGCATTTTGTTCTTTAATATGCCGAAAAAACAGAAAATCAGAGCGGACGAAGCCGAAAAACCCTAGTCCGGCCGCATTCCATCTCCCGAGATTTTGAAGAGATCGAAGCTCCCTCCATCGTCAAACAAACATAGGAGATCCGAGAAATTCCAAGAGAGAAACCTCTCCCGGAGCAAAATGGTCAGAGAGAGAAAGAGGAGAGAGAATGAGGAGGCAGAAAACGGCGGGGGAAAGACCGAAAGAAGAAGATCACGGGGAGAGTGAGAGAGATGTGGCTGGAAAGTCAGTCGCCGGTCAAACTTCCGCACGATCGCGGGTCCCGCGCCAGTCCTCGTTAGTTTATTATCACAATTAAAGCGCCAAATTTGGTGGGCCCGGCCCGTTTAGATTTGAAAATAGGAGTCCGGATTATACGCCGGATTTTACTTATCCGCTTCTCGTACGTTATCTGCCGATTTCAAAATAAGGTAACGTGACCGGCGCGCTTCTTTTAGTCTGTAAAGCGATTGACCGAACGCAAAAGCCTGGGCGGTGAGCCCACCCCAAACGTTGACCGCCTTTAAGCGTTTTCAACCAATTGCGTGACCCCGCGTGGAAGGCAGCGCAACATTTATTTGAATTCGCCCCCAATTCTTATTATTTAATTCTATTAAATATTCCTATCAATTTATTTATTCCACCTGAAGCAGTGGACGGCGTGCCGCACGTGGGGCTGCCCGCACGGGATCATAAATCCCGACCCGCCCCGGGCCACTGATAAACCGGGAAGGCAACCGCTTCCGCGGAGGGAGATCCACGGGAAAGCTCCAATGAACGGACGACACGTCGTTAGTCCTTTTCGGCCCGATAGACGGCCCGAAAAAGGTTGAGGACGAAGAAAATGGAGAAATTGCGAGAGGAGGGCAAGCGAAGATTCAAAGAGGCGCTGAGCAGAATCTACTTTCCGGTCCAGAAGATCGAGGACGAGGAGAAAGAAAATCAACGAGCGACGACTGATCCGCTTTTAACTTTCTGTGAGCGTCTCCCATCTGAGCAAAGGTTTTTCTAGGGTTTATCGAGATGGCGCTGATATTTCATTCGATGTTTGTTTCTTTAAGCGGGAGATCACGAGAAATCGGAGGACGAAGAAGATGGAGAAGAAGAAGAAGCAGAAGGGATTCGGGGCGAGATGGGGGAGAGAAAGTTGACTAGGTCTCAAAGAAAGAGGATGCGAAAAAGGAAATTAAAGGAATCGGCGGCCGCTGGTGCTCATTTGCAGCAGAGGAGGAAGATCATTGGGCCGGTGCTGCCCTCAAAATATCTTCCAGGCGAGGGTTCTGGTTCTCTAGGAAGAGAAAAGATATCTGAATCTTGACGAACATCGCCTGCGGGCAGGAATAAGTACATCAGATTAGGTAATCGAACGGAGCTTAGATAGGGACACAGGGGAGAGGAGAGTTGTAGCTATTTTAATGGGAAGCTTAGATCAAAATAAAAATGGATGAAAATGTTCGCACGGGTGTTGAGCAAGACTTTCATCCGAGGATTACGTTCAATTCAGGTATGTAAATGAATAGTTTTTCTATATTGTGATATACTCTGTCATAGAAGATCGTTGATTCCAAAATTGATTTATATCGAATAACAAGGTGGAAAATGAATCGTTTTACCCGAAGGGCCAAGATCATAACGAATTAACAAATGATTATTGCAAGTTGATGATGTCTCCGGAAGAATTCTGCCCAAGATGAAATTAGCAAATCTTCACGACCTAAAAGCACCAACAAAAAAAATTATTCTTTATATTGTGGTAAAATTCATTGAAGATTGTGTAGGTCTATCAACTGAGCCTTTTAAAATGGAAGGGTGACATGAAAAAGCTAGGCAAGACAAGATCTCCATCTTTTCCTTGGAGGCGTTCTCTGATTCTGGTGATGAATTTTAGTCATGACGTAATCCTACATGATGATGGTCAAGCATGGTGATGGTACAGTGAAACCTATAATTTTGGTCTCAGGACGAGGTTGATGATTAAAGACTTATAAACCAATTATAAAATGATGCCAATTATTCGTTACAAACATGAATGCTAGAATACATTTGAATCACTTCATATGTACATAGGTATTGATGCATTTATGAATGCATACGTTTGTGTGTGTGTTTATATATTCATTTGTATGGATAGATGAATGGAGAATATATGGTGCATGCATGATTTTATGTATGATTATATCCATATATATATATATATATATTCATTTATGTATGATTATATCCATGCTGTCTGGTGTATGTAGGTCTATCTATATAGATACACACATAATTTTATGTGTGATGTATGGTGTGTATATGTATGTGTATATGGAGGATAAAGGATTCTAAGAAGAATTTTTCTAATCGAGATACACACAACTTCTCAAGATATAAGGAGAATTTTAATAAAAATATTATTTGTTAAATGTGGAAATAAAGTATGATTCATCGAGAGTACTCAAGAATGAAATCAATTTTGTATTTAAATGAAATCGATATCCTAATGATCTTGATATCTAACTTAAGTTAGTAAATCATTTGATTTAAAGATAAATGAACCTTTATTTGAAAAAAGTTACTTAAGAAAGTGATTTCTTAATTCGATTTCTACCTTTGGATCATCTGAAATCAGAAATCATGAGTTGACTTCACTTGCATATTTTTCTAATCTCTATTTTAAAGAAACTCTCTTTCTATTTTCTAGCTTCTACTTTCCTATTTTTAATTTTTTTCTAATTAGTTTTAAACAAGTATTTTTTTTCAAAAGGTGGATTTCTAACTTAGTTTAATTTGACATTTAAATGCATGCATTATCATGGCCTTTAATAGAATTTATTTAAATTTCAATTTTGAAATTTTGATTTCTAATTTATGATCTTCAATCATTAGAAATTAGAAATCAAATTTCAATTTCAAATTTCTTGATTTCTCATTTCAATTTAAATTTAAATTTATGATTTTTGAAATTTTTATTTTCTAAATTAAGATATTTTCTAAAATTTGAAATCCAGAATCAATTTCAATTTCATAAATATCTAATTTTCTATGTTTCTAATTTTAATTTTAAGTTTAGAAAAATGTCAACAATGAAGACCTCCAGTTCATTACACATGGCAGCTTCAAAAGAAAATGTAGATTCGATGACATCTTTTGGTGAGCAAGGGTTGACAGAAGTGAAACAAAGTTGCATCACACACTCTCCCCTCATTTCAATACTTTAAATTTTTTCATGAACACATGTACTTCCTCAAAATTTTCTAATACAAATATCTTGACGGCACACACGGGGTCATCAAGCATTCAACAAATTGGAGCACTAATGTTTTCTGGAAGCACTTTAAAGCAGTGCAACGAAGGCTATATAATGCACTAAAGGGCATTGACGATGATGATGGCAGCCAACAGTGTATGATCATTGAAAGGGCACATGAGTAGTTGAAGATCTACTCCCCAAGGAAGCAACCTTTGCATGGTCTAACCACCAATGAGACAAAAAGGACATGATTGACCACTCCCAATGTCTCATTGACTCTCCTTGGAGCATTGTTGACCACAAAGCCTTCAAGGAGTTATGGTGATATGCATCGCAGATATTAGTAGATCCCCCAAGTGCAAGGGTGATCAAGTCATGGACAATTAAGATGCACTAATAGATGGAAAGAGATTATTGCAAAGGTGGTCCATTGCAATGTATCATGTGATGCTGAAAATAGAAGCATGGACATCAGAGAATGGTTGTGGCTTGTTGGGTGTAATAGCTCAATGGGTCAACGCCAATTTGGAGTACTACTACTCAAAATGGGAAAGCAAAGTTATTGAACCTCAAAATTATTGTAACACTAATAATTTATTGTTATTATTAGTGTGTGTTGGGGGAAAGCATGGCAGCCATACTACTCAAAATTATTGACAAGTTTAAGCTACAAGAAAAGTTAGCATCAATACCTAAGTATTAATTTTTTATAGTATATCAATATATCACTTGATTCTTTTTCAAGTAAATGTCACATTCTTGTTTCATGTTGTGATAGTTGATTGTGCCTCCAACAACATGAAGATGATTTTCATGATGGCAAAAAACAAGAACTTCAATGCTAAGCAACACCCACCATGCTTTGTATATATTTTGAACCTCATTTTCCAATATGGCATTTAGACCTTTGCCATCCCTATTGTAACAACATGGACAGAAGAGTAATGCACTAAGCAATTGACATCTTCTAACTATGCCATTGATATGGATTTCTGATAACATGCTAAATAGACATGATAATACATGATTATTTATTCATATTAAGGAATAAAAGATTCTATTCCTATGCATGTTATCATATTTATGAGTGTTTATCTATAATTCTATAAAAAAATCATTCTAATATCAAAATACATTAATTTAGGGATTAATTATGGTGAATTAAAGATAAATAATTTCATAAATCATCTTTACTTGGGATTATAAGTAGTTTTAAAGTTAAATAATAAGAGAAATCATTTTATATACATTTATTTAATTTTCTAAGTCTTAAATGTTGGAACTTGAATATGCATCATGATTCATCAGAATAATCAGATTCATAAACCGGAATTAAACGTGTACCTGGATTCACCGGATCAATCTCCATCTGAAGTAGATTACTAAAGTGGAGAATATTCTTCTTGAATATCCTTGATGTAACCTTCTGATCTCTAGAGGAAATGGGATTCTCTCTCGAGGGTTATGAGCATCAGGTTATCCAAGTGGACTATGGCCTCCTATTTATAGAGATAGAGGAAAGCTTAATCCTCTAATCAGCCATTAGTTAGCCCATTAATGACTAATGACTGATTTACTACCTCTACACATAATTAACCTCCACACACATAAATGAATGTCGTAATCCCCTAGATTAAACATAATTGAATCACTTAATAGGATTAAAATGATAGCTAATCCACAATAATACATAACTATGTCCACTTAATAGAGATTAGATCTAATATTAAAATCTTAAAGAAATGAATGTATTTTTGAAATAGAAATTTAATATCTTGTTATTTAGTAAATTTTATTTTTAAGAATGATAGATAATTTAATTTCTGATCAAATGAAACAAATTTGGATTAATTTGGAGTTATGTTTTGAAATTTATGAATTTTCTAATTTTTAGGATTTTTCTAGAATTTTTTTGAATTTTTTTGAATTTTTCTAGATTTTTTGAAATTAAAAATCAATTTTTCTAATTAAAAATCAATTTTTTGGATTTTTAGAAGTGCACAGGTCACGTGGCGCAATCTAGAGCGTCCGATCAATCGCAATCGACGATCAAACGCGCGATATGATGTGGCAGCACATGGAGCGTCCGATCGTCAATCATCACTTAAGGCAAGGGGTACGTGACGTATCCTGATTCATCAGCGAATCATTTTTAAAATGATTTAATCTCAGCCATTGATCAAAGGAGTTATAACGACTGAGATTAAAACCGATAGAAACGCATCTAAGCGTCTGATCAAGATCTAACGGCGAGCGTTTGATGTGTTATTTATAAAGTGCGCGATGTGGCATCATCTCGGCAGTCTATCTGCGATCCAACGACCACAAATTAATCGTAACGATTTGCATCCAAGCGTTTTATCAGAGCCGTTGATCGAAGATTAAATGCCGATCGGACAGTTATGCCCAATTTGCCCTATAAATTGAGACGTTCTTCGACATTGTAAAACATTCCAAGGAAATTCGAGTAAATCGAACTATTTAGACACCAAATCCCTTGAATCTCTTGCTTCCAATCGCTTCTAAACTCATTTCCGCGTCCACGGAGTGCTTGAGAGTGAGATTTCATGGAGAGACGAGGAAGAAATCGACGCTTGAACATCAACGATCGCATTTTCAGAATTTTAATGAAAAGCCTTGATCCGGTGACTAAATTGGATCAATTCGAGCGCAATCTTGGGCTAGGGATCGTGTTTCATCCTAATCTATCTTGGTATAGCTTTAGATTTCATTTTCGAATCATAATTTGAGTCAATTTCATTTTCAATTTCGGTTTTTCGTGAATTTTAATTTTAAAAATTTCCCTCATGTTCATTCGATGATCTCTCCACGAAATCAGATCCAAATTCAGTGATTTTTGATTCCGTGGATTCGTCTTTGAGTCCTCTTTCCAAAAATATCAAATTGCCTAATTTCTCTCCACATTTCATTGTCCGATTTGATCAAATTCGAAAAGGTCTATCAAAATTCTCCTAATTCCCTATAGATTCGACCCTTATTCACCACTATACCCCTCAATTCGTGTTTATTTCCTAAAATTGGTGAGTTTGATATTTATTTTGACTCTTGGCCGTGTGTTTTCAATGAACTCGCGGTCTCAATTCTTCAATGTCAAAGAGGATGTTGATGTTATTACTTCGATATCCACACAAATGCAGAGGCTGCATGTCACCTTGGGCGAGGTAGTGGCAAAATTTAGGAAATTGGTTTGGGCTATCCATAACCGTAGCCAACAACATATTATGTACATGAAGTTGTGTGTTGACTTAAATATATCAAACAATAACCTCCTTGAATTGGATTATACTATGTAGTGTAATAGCTTGTATGACATGTTTCGGGTTTGCAAGTGGGAACCAAGTTATATTAGACAAATGGACTTGACATTTCAAGACAAATGGGAGGGAGAAGAAGATATCAAATGACAAGTGCAAATTGTTGCAGACATTTACTATAATCCTATGCCTCTTATCATGTTTGTCAGATGTCAACCCCCATCAAAAGAGTTTAATGCTTGATGATAGGACACGGAAAGAGGTGATATCATATATTAGGGGCCTCCTACTCTCTGCGCCAAGAAGGAAAGAGGTGAGAAAGAAGAAGGGTTGACTCGCACAATTGGGATTGACACTCTAAGAGGAATTGGATGCTTATATGAAGGACACTATGAAGTATGAGGGGGACCACATACTCCATTGGTGGGCTCGTAAGTGATGGGTTATGAGGTCGATAAACTTTCCAATTTTGATCAAAACATCAAATGTACCATGAATTACGGAATTCATTGAATCAGATATTCAAAATATTGAGACACCATGAATAGATAAACCTATCATCTAGTATATATGAGAAAATATAATTACATGGTTCTCTTGATGGAGTTCTTGAAGCTATTCAATTGCCTAACATCTAGCGATATCCACTCGATCTCTGGATGGTTAGATCTCCTCTTCAAAGCTCTTCACCAAGAGGGAAAGAGAAGAAAGGAGAGAATTCTCATAAGGCTTGTGATGTAGGATAATTTGAAATGGAGATATGTATGATGATGATGATATAATTAAGAAATAATCCTACAAATGAATGAAGGACCTATGAATGATATCACTTTGAGATAAATGATAAATGAGTAGAGATGAAGTGTAGATTAATTCTGGAATAAGAGAATAATAGTGATGATGATGGTTATGAAGACTACGATGAGAAAAGAATAGTGATTGAATGAATAAGATAAATAGAAGATAGGACAACATGGAATATAAAATATAGAATAGAGATGTAAATAGGGAATATAGAATAGAGAAGACGTGGATATACTGTAATAAGATGCAATGAATAGTAAGACAAATACATATAATTTTTAATTATTATAATGTCAAGATAAGGGAAATATTTAAGCGTATTCTTGGATAACAGTCATTGGATGGAGAATAGAGAGATTTGGAAAGTAGCCGATGGTTAGCAAGAAAGGATGAATTATGCGCTTGGATGAATGAGAGGGTAAGGATAGGGATCGAGAGTATGTAGGGAGCGGAGTAGACGAAATAGATTGGAAGATGAGAGAAACACAACGGTGATGGGAGAATACGACGGGTTCTAACGTTGGACTTACGATACGAGATACTAAATATTTCACGGGAGGGAAGACGAGGATGAGTACCTTGCTTGGATGCGAAGCCGATGCTCTCGAAATCACCAAACGGATCACGATTTCCTTTGTTGATTCTTTCTTTGAAGTGGATGAAAGAGGAAAGAACGGGAGAGAGAACAGATAGGAAGATAGAAATTCGGAGACGAGGATGCGGGAGATGCACGGGAAACACAAGAACACAGATAAAAGTAACCAAGGAACCGATTTTTCATCAATAAACAACTGACTTCTCTCTCTTACACGTTTGCGTTTATAGAAGTAGGGAGAAAGGGAGTTACGTCGGACGTTGCGTCGCATCGGTTATTTCCATGTTGGTTGATCGGTTGACTCGGATTGGCATCTTTTAGCGCTCACTCGGCGAGGGGATGAGAAGATGATGGTTGACCCTGACGGTGATTCCCTTATTTAAGTTGACCCCGCGAGTGTCATTTGGAACTAAATATGCTTGATGATATCCCGTCGTCGGAATTTTTGGGTGATTGTGGTGACGTAGAGAAAAGTCAATACGTAGGATGACGATCGCGATATTTCCGCGATCGTTTGAAGAGCTGATGGCCATGTAAACAGTGTGTAGACGATATTTATCTCGAGGTCAAAAAATTCCCCTGGATGGGGTGACGAAAAAGGCCGAGACAGACGACGAGAAGCATCCATTCTCATTGGGCATTGACTGGAGGCTTTGCAGGTGAGTTCACATGTGGAACATGCGACTGTTACTTCGGCAGAGCTTCCTGTTGAGGACTGAGTATGAAAATGTATCCTCTTGTTGAATAATCGCTTTTACTCGCATGACAGTGATGCATAGATTTCTGTGAGCCATCTCTGTACACAAGCAGAGCTTTGATTTTGTCTTGTATTCACTGGAGTTGCTCGTGAACTGGCTATCTCTTCCTTTTCTGTTGGAGACGAATTTCCAGAAACCTCCTCTACTTCCGTCGCCGTGAGCTCGACGCCTCCTGTGGTAAGTGAAGTGATTATAGAATCCCCTCGTGGAGGATTTCCTATCTCTTCAGCATTCCATGTTAGTAGGGAGAGAAAATGCTGCATAATCTGTTCTCGTGATGATTGTGACAAGTTGGTATGACAGTTGGTTCGTTGGAAACGTTAGGAGCTGATCGGTCAACAACAGGGATATCAAGTCTTCTTAGTCTCGCGATCATGTGCTGGGAGTGGTAAGAGTCTTCGGCATGCCGCGTGCGCTTTCCCGATATAAAGATACGAGATGATTAATTTCTTCCTCACAATGTTTCAATCCAGCGAGAGTAACTCCTGTTACATTCATGTCGTTCTTTGATTGTAGATATGTTGATCTTGGGGAAGGAAGTACTCATTGCTTGATCTTCTTTGAGGTTCTTCATAATTTGACTTATCAAGTCTTTGCTTTTCTCAACCGTGAGGGCCTTGTCTAGAGGGAAGGTAGGCCTCTCTATTGGATACGTCCTTCAAGCTTTCTTAGTTGGCTTTAGACACCTTCTTTTACTCTCATAATGGCTGATGGATAAGAGAAGTAGATTTTTTGACCTTGAGATAGAACAAAAGATAATTTCTTCCATAGGTAATCAAGATGTAGATCTCTCCTATGCTTCTAACTAAGGGTGGTTTTCAAATAATAAGGGAGTTTGAGACAAAGTTGTTCCTATTGCTGTTTCTTGAGATCATTATTCATAACTATAGAAGGTACCTATGATATAGTGGATATGGTTTGGAAATTAGGAACCTATATCAAGGTAGAAGGTGGTTGGCTTGGTCCATTCAAGGAATTCTAATTATTTAAGGATAAGGGTTTAATTTCTTTTGACCAAGTCAATCTTTGGATCAGTGTATAATAGGAGGAGGAGGGAAGATAATTTCCTTAGGATCTACACTCTCTTTCAATATTTAGAGAGGTCTTCTCCATTCATTTAATGAATGGATAGTTTCTCAAATTTGTGAACAAGGAGGAGGATAGTGTCTTGTAGCTGTTGAGACTGAGATCTCTTCCTTAAGTTGTATCTAGGTTCACTTGGAACCCTTGTGTTCATGTTTTGAGATAACTCTCAATCAGCTTGCATGGGCACCTTGAGTTGTGGTCGTTATCCTCTTATTTATAGATATTTGGTATGAGGTTTTTTCAATAAAAATCCTCATATATGTCTATATCCACCAACATCCATACACCTTATGTGTGTGACCCTCTAGGTCTATATATCTCACTAGTCAATAACTCTATATACCAAATAATACCTTATTGGTCAAACTTATTTAATTATCTACATTAACATAAAGATTAAATAATCAAGGATCGATTTAACCCAATCGATAGGTTGAGTTGCAAGACCGTTGGGTGCCAAGCTACACCACGTGCTGTAGGAGAAATGGAGTACGTAAGAACTTACTTATGAAACCTTTCTATCATCGATTACCGTGTATATATAATCATTCATCCGCACGAGACTCATGAATGACTTAGGATATAGTCAACTGTCAAATCTTAATTGGTCACTCAAGTTAGTACTGATGCGTGTAGGAAATTATCGAGAACTCCTATGATATTTTTACTACCTTGGCCAAGGATTTCACCGCATCTCATTCCTTGAGTCAATCTCTTCAAATACCGAGGGCGGATGATCCCATCTTGATCACACAATCATCTTCGTGGACTTCATGTAGTATCTAATATATGACATTTTAGATATCTCGTGGCTAAGGATTCGTAAGTCATAATCAAAATACGATCATCCATTCACAAGATGTTTTTGGTGTCTCAGGTTAAAGGATCACATACACAACCATGACATGTATCAACTGAAAAATATTATGTGGCCTATAAGCCAGTCACACTTCTATGCATCTTGTTTATATTCATTGAAATGAAATTTATTCGTTGTCATTCATGTGTGATGTTTGAAATGAAGTCCATAGGCATATACAATGACTAAGTAAATTATAATGAGATCATAATACAATGATTACTAATCTTTAAGTATATATTCTAAACATTCCTATCCACGTGGAAGAAATTTTCCAGAAAATAGTTCAAATTCCCAATACGGTGGCGATTTAACCTAAGAGGGGAGGGGTGAATTAGGTTTATGTATTATTTTAATATTTTTACTCTCTATTTCTACGTTTACTAAGATTAGGTTGGGGGACCTAATATCCCTTTATCCAGTCCCGAGTATTGTGGACTTGGAGCCTCAATCCTCACCAAATTAAACCTAATCCTCTCACCCCTTAACTGGGTGAAGGAAAATGTTCAAATACAAGGGTTTAGGTTTGCCCCCTACGGCAAACCTAACACTCACCTTTACCTGTACATACAACACTACCCTCTAGGCCTCGACCTCCTCGGCTCCCGGACGTCCTGAATTCCCTCAGCCGATCTTCACCCGATCGCTCGTCCCCTTCACTCCCTATCGTGCTTCTTTCTGCTAATGCCGCCGACCACTGGTAAGTTGAGGCCTCGTCTTCCGGCTTCACTTGGTCTCCCCGCTCCTGAAGTCTAGACTCTTTCTCTTCCCAACAGATGAGACACTTCTGTCCTTCGCGTGTGTGTGAACCTAAGACAGTGTGTATGTAGCTACTGCTACCTAAATAAATAACTCGATTACCTTCGGGTTGACTTTTGACCTAAAGTTGACTTTTCTGACTTTTGTTGACTTCAGGGTTGACCTTTGACCTAAAGCTGACTTTCTGACTTTTGTTGACTTTAGGTTGACTTTTGACCTAAAGTTGACTCTCTGAATTTTGTTGACTTCTAGGTGACTCTATCTCTCTGAGTTGACTTCTAGGTGACTCTTTCTCTCCTACACTCAATCTTCTATCTAATATTTTTAATACACCAACACAAACAACCAGGTTAATATAACAATCAGTGAAACAATAGAATTAATAGTACTGCTAATCGATTAAGATGAAAAATCAATGACTGATAACATGCATTTATAACTTGAATTCTTATCTTCATTAACTCATATTCATGCTTATTTTATGTGAATATGATGCATGTTATCATACTTTTTAGGAATTTTCTCCATTGGCATGTCATTTCACTAAAGTTGATATTTATGCATAAATTAGGAATAATTTCATGCTTAATAGATGATTAATCTTTTGTTTAAATTAATAAAAGTTAATCTCTGTTATTGAATGAGTTTTGACTTTAGTAAATGTTTGGAAGGATGATTTTATGATGAATTTATGATTTAAAAGGTTTAATGAGAAATAATTTAAGCAAATTATAAGTCATCTTAATTTCTTTTTTCTAAATATATTGTAAACGATATTAAAAAGGAAAGAATTTGTGATCCAATGGAGAAAATTTGGATTAAAAAGGAGTGGCATAATTTAAGATGTGATTTTTTGAAGTTTTAGCCCTTTTTCTGATTTTTATTTGAATTTTAAAGTAATTTTTTATTAATTTCCTTGTTAAAATCGCGAAAAAGGGGGGTATTTTTGTCCACAGGCCCCGAAGCTGACATGGCAAGGTAGTGACATGGCGAGGCGGCGACGTGGCACGCGGGACCACCGGCGGATGCGACGTGGCACTGAGGTCACGTGGTAGGGCCGCGGATGGCCCACGTGGCGCATGGATGACTCGTGTACGCGTGTCATATACTCTATATAATACACATAATATAAGCCTATTCATTAGAACTGATTGATGACATATAGCGCTCCCCTATTTAAGCGCAAGATATCCCGCTATTTCTTCCGTGTGGGACTATGTTCCCACACGGTTTCTGTTTTGCAGGACGCGTGGCGGTGCGAGGAGCGTTGGATTTCGGCTAAACGGCGGTGATCGCGTGGACCCGAGTCCACGCGATCATCAAATGCAGCACGTGCGTATTGTTTACCTTAAGTGGCCGCGATCGGAGGGATACGCGATGGCCACGTGGCGGCTGGAGAATCGTCCGATCATCATCAACTGAAGATCGCGCGATCGCGATCTGACGGCCTCCAGTGAAGCCGCGTGGAACTCTTTGGCGCGTCGGATTTTCATCAGGAGCGATCTTCATCGGACGGCCCTGAGGACTCGTGGAAGAACTCCACGACCGCGGTCCGATCGAACCGCGATCCCGGCGCGATCGAGTCGCGATCGTGGAGCGTTCGATGCGGAATCAACTCCACGATCGTCCGAGATGTTTTCGTGAAGATTTACAGCGAGATCGACGCCCAATCGACGCACGATCAGGTCACGATCGTGGTCGATCGTGGTCGATCCCGGCGAAAAGCGTGACCAAGAAATGCGGAAATCGTGGCAGAAATTGAGGCCAACTCATGGCCGATCCCGAAGCTGCGACATCTCCCCAAGGAACCGCTCCCACGACCCTTGCAAACCGCCTCCACGACCGCTCCAATGGCCACGATTGTCGGGCCTAATTTCCTTCTTTAAAAGCATGTATTTCCCTCTCTTGTTCTTCAACTTTTGATCGATTCGTGAAGGAATTAAGCGAATTTCGAGGAAGATCTTTAGTTCATCGTGATCCCCCTGCGTTTAGACTCAATTCCGAAGGGATTGGAGCGGGATTGATCACGAATTCCTCCTTGATTTCATCAAATTTTCCCCTTGAATTCCGAAAATCCGTGAGAAAGGAACCGAGCAAATTCACTCCAATTCGCGCAAATTGGAGCTTAATTCTCGTGGAAATCGGGTTAGTAGTGAGATTCGATCGACTATCAAGAGGTAATTTGAGTTTTTATTAGATTTATAAGTTTAATTTTGCAAATTAGTTCATAGTGTTCTTCATTTTCCCCAAATTTCGGTCTGAAAAGTCGCTGATTTTGAAAATAGGATATCTCTCTGATTATAATTCCAAATCACTTGATTTTGGTTTCATTGGATTCCTCTTTTCATCAGCTTTCCGTGGATAGAAAATTCATCAAATTCCTTTCATTTGACCCTTCAATTTGACGTTTGACCAAGGACTGTTCATCTTTCATCAGAAGTCAAATGTTGACTTTCGGGGTCAATTACTTTTTATTGACAAATCAGAATTTGATAATTTTGGTTTTTTTGGATTCCTCTGGTTCTTAGCTTTCCATTGACATATAAATTGAAAGATTTGGATTTCATTTGTTCATTCAATTTGAAGATTTCCTTTGAGGTGTTAATTTAGGGGATTTTCTGATAGTTGATTTTCAATAATTCACAATAAATCCATTTCTTATCCAAAAATTACGAATTATATATCAATAAATTCCATTTTCTCTCTAGTTTCCAAATATCTAATTTTCTTAATCTTCTGACTCTGTTTGATTCTCTGATTTTGCAGAACACCTACTGTTGGTCAAAGTCAATGCTTTTACTTTGACTTTTGACTTTTCTGTGTCAAATCCGAGATTTCAATTCTTAAAACTTCTTATTTACCTTATTTATATCATTTTCATATCTTAAATCTTATTCTCTCTTATTTAAAACTCCTTTTAAACCTAAGTTTGACCAAGTCAACTCTGCGATTAAAGTCAACCCTGCTCTCTGTGGATTGACCCGATACTTACCCAATACTTGATTATTATATCTTGTCTTAGTGAGTTCGGTTTTATAAATTTTGTTTGACCATCGTCTTTGTGTTTTAACGACGCACGAAAATGACTCGTAAGTGACACGCTAGAATTTAACATCACAACTAATGAGATTAAGATGAAAATCAGTAACACGCTAGAATTAGCAGCACAACTAATCAGATTAAAATGACAATCAGTGAAAACAGTTGAATTAGATTTGTATAGATTAACTAACTATGATATGACAAACAGTTTGATAAGATAAATAATACTTTACGGGATGTGTTAAGAGAACTAACCAATCTGGCATAGAGCCTAGATCAAGCACTCTATCAATCTCAGCTTAATGTTGAACCTGATGGATTTCTGTTCACTAAAAAAAACTTTACAAAAAATAGACTTAAAAAGAATATAATTATATTTAAATAGATTGACTATGCTATTGTATAAACTGGATTAACGAAATTACAAAGCCTCTCTGCGTGTATACTGAGATTAATTAATCAGACCCAGTTCTCTGCAAATAACAGAGTTAGAACAGTAGATAAGATTGTATTTAAGAAATTAAGTTTAATATGATTTAAATTTAAACTAATTTAAAGAGCCGGATGAAACTGATGGTATAGGTATATTTTCAAAGGAACTCACAAGTTTGAACGTATATCCACTGCAAAGGATAAGGTCAGGACATCAGTAATTAATTATAAAATAAGTTAACTACTGGTAAGATCAATATTACCCCAGAAGAACGCAGAAGATTAAATAATCGCAACCTAATAAAACACAACTAAATAGATAACCCCAAATGACGCCGAAGATTAGATTAAATGGGTATTATTGATATATAATACGTATGTGGCAATACCCCTAAAAGGAACAACCAACCAAGAACAAAATGCGTAACTGGACATGGAGATTAGAGTTTTACGAATGCGAGATCAAGCTGCTGCAAGACAAATGAAAATATGGATTATCGTTTGAGACACTAGTGATCACGGTGATAAACAGGCCAATAACACAAGAACAAATAAAAAACGCGTAAGAAGAATCGACCAAAAAACCGTTAGAGTGATGTCGAAAGTTTCTGACTTGATCAAATGCTCAATGCATACAATTTGTTGCTCGGAACAGAAACAGATCTGGCGATCGATCCTCTTTCAATCAGATTGCACAGACGGGCGTTCGTATTACTTGAAGACGATCAGGGCTTTTTCTCTTTTTCACATTCACAATTTTTGAAGCGATACTTTTTTTTTCAAATTCCTAACTCATATATATCACCTCGGGTTAGAAGGGAAGAAGAGATTACCATGTTACCCTCAACGGGAAGAATAATGTGAACCTGAGTTAAACAGGGGTTAATACCAGCCTAGGTTAAGCTGGAAAATAAGTAGATAATATAGTTAATAAAGTTGAGAGTGAGTAGACAACTTTAACGTTATTGAAACCATTAATGTGTTAATCATAGTTCATATCAATAGCAATTTAAATTTATAACAAAAGAAACAGATAACAAATTAGTGCTACTTCAAACTAATTAATACAAGAGAATAACAAATTAATAATAAAATTAATAGGTCCTAATTGAAGAGTTAACAGTACATCTAAACTAGTGCTCTTACAATAGTCACCTCAATGAGATTGAAGTTAGGCTTGCCACGTGGAAGAATCCTGTTCGCAAGCCTTCCAGGGAATTCTTTGGTAATAGGTGCTTTAGAATTGAGATAGAAGACTCTTGGGACGCTTACAGAAACCTTAAGCATGACTCCTTCAGAGACAACCCAGGAAAAGAATCGGCCATGACTATTGCCCGGTAAAAACTATAAATCTGACACCAAAAACTAAAAAAATCAGCCAAATACGAAGATAAAGATATGAAATCTAAGAAAAAACTGTCAAGTCACATACTTGCCAATGGTTGTGAACGAGAAGAGATTCTTGTCTTATGAAGAAATATGCAGGGCCACTCCTAGCTTTACTGTGTTTGGAGATTATCCTAGATCCATGCTTGTTTGTGGCAGGAATGGAGCTATCCAAAGCATCTAACCTGAAACATGAAAAAATACTGAATCAGCATGCAATATGGCAAAGATAATCTACAGTTACAATTGAATCAAATAAGAATCAGTCATCTAAACATTCCTATCCATAAGATATTCTAGAGGGACATTAAATTATTTGAAAAGAATAGCACTATATAATCCGAATCATATGATGAGTATGGTTGATCTTATAGCCATCGATGGGGAGACACTAAGGATATATAGTGGGTGCTCTTTGGAGAAAGAGTTCACTCAATTGATTCGTATGAATCCCTGAATGATATTATACCTAACTTTTAATCAGGTTGATTCATGTCATGGTTTTTTATGTATTCCTTTGACTTGAAACGCCAAAGATATCTTGTGAATGGATAATCGTATTTTGATTATGACTTACGAATCCTTAGCTACGGGATATCTAAAACGTCATATATTGGATATGACATAAAGTCTACGAAGATGATTGTGTGATCAAGATGAGATCATCCGCCCTCGGTATTTGAAGAGATTGACTCAAGGAATAAGATGCGGTGAAATCCTTGGCCAAGGTAGTAGAAATATCAGAGGAGTTCTCGATAATTTCCTAAACGCATGAGTACTAACTTGAGTGACCAATTAAGATTTGACAGTTGACTATATCCTAAGTCATTCATGAGTCTCGTGCGGATGAATGATTATATATACACGGTAAACGATGATAGAAAGGTTCCATAAGTGAGTTCTTACATACTCCATTTCTCCTATAGTACGTGGTGTAGCTTGGCACCCAACGGTCTCGCAACTCAACCTATCGATTGGGTTAAATCGATCCTTGATTATTTAATCTATATGTTGATACAGATAATTAATTAAAGTTGACCAATAAGGTGTTATTTGGTCTATAGAGTTATTGACTAGTGAGATATATGGACCTAGAGGGTCACACATATAAGGTCTATATATGTCGGTAGATATAGACATAAATATGAGGGTTTTTATGAAAAATTTACATATCAAATATCTATAAATAAGAGGATAACGACCACAACTCAAGGTGCCCATGCAAGCATTGTGAGAATTCTCTCCTCCCTTCTCTTTCTCTCTTGGTGAAGAGCCTATAAGAGGAGATTGATGAAAGGAATCAGCGAGGTCGTTGAAAACACGCGGACATCTATCAAAACATTTACCAAACTCACCAATTTAGAGAAATAATCACGAATTAGATAGCATAGTGGTGAATAAGGGTCGAATCCATGGAGAATTAAGGTATTTTTAGGTATTTTTTGAAATTCAATCAAATCAGACGATGAAATATGATGAGAAATTAAATATTTTGATATTTTTAGAAAGAGAACTTGAAGGCGAATCTACAGAATAAAAAATTACAGAATTTGGATGAAGATTCGTGGATAAATCAACAAGTGAAGTTTAGATAGAAATTCCAATTGCAAAGAGAGAGAAAACCAAAATTAAAAACAAAATTGACTAAATCTACAATTCGAAATTGAAATATAATGTTATAGGAAGAAAGATTAGGAAAAAACATGATTTCTAACTAAAGATAGCTCTCGAATTGGTCCAATTTCTCGCACGATCAAAGGCTAGCCATTCCGGGAATTCAAAGACGATTGTTGGCATTCAAGAATCAATGTCTCCCTATTCTCGCAACGAAATCTCAGTTTCAAACACTTTGTGGACGCTTAAATTGATATAGAAGCGATTGGAAGCAAGAGATTCAAGGATTGTGGTGTCCAGACAGTTCGATTACTTGAAAAACCCAAGAATGATTTACATCGTCGAAGAACATCTCAATTTATAGGACAAATTGGGTGTAATAGTCGGATGGAGCTTTTATATCTTCGATCAACGACTCTGATGAAACGCATAAATGTGAATCATTACGCTTAATTTGCATTTGTTGGATTAGAGATGGACCGCCGAGATTTTGCCACGTCGCTTGTGAAGAGAAAATGCATGAAATGCCATATGTCTGATCTTGATCTAATGCTCCGGATGCATTTTCTTCGGTTTTAATCTCAACCGTTATAACTCCTTTGATAGACGGCTGAGATTAAACTGTTTTAAAAATGATTCACCGACGAATAGAAATGTGCCACGACCCCGCTTTTAAGTGAAGATCAACGATCTTCTTTTAACGTGCGAATCAGACGCTCCACACAACGCCACGTCACATGCACATATAAAAACATAAAAATAGTCTCACATGAAAAAAATCAAGGGAAATTGATGTGTATATAATGTATATGCATCAAAGAGAGATAACGTTATCCTTAAAAGGAAGTTTTATCTCTCTCATCACACGCGCGCACACACACACATACGCATACACACGCGCGAACATCTGTGCAACGCCACATGGCGTGTCCATATGCCGCCACGTGGCAACACACTTTTACGTCCATGCCACATCAGCTGGCACATCAGCACGTGATAAAAATAATATTTTTTATTCATTTAATTCAAATTAAATCGAATTAAATTAATAAAAAATTCAAAATATTCTAGAAAAATCCCTAAAAATTAGAAAATTAATATATTTTAAAATACAATTCCAAATTAATCCAAATTTATTTCATTAGATCATAAATTAAATTATCTATCATTCTAAAAAGTCAAATTCCATAAATAACAAGAGAAGAAAATTTTATTTAAAAAATTACACTCATTTCTTTTATAATTTAAAGCTTAGAAAAATAAATGAGTGTTTAAAAGGTGATTTCTCTTATTATTTAGCATTAAAACCTAACTATAATCTCAAATAAAAAATGGGGATAATCTAATCTTAAAATATTTCTCTTTAGTTTATCAGAATTATCCCTAAATTAATGCATTTTGATATTATAACTTATTTTCATAGAATGGTAGATAAACACTAAAAAAATATGATAATATGCATTAGAATGGAATAATTTATGCCTTAATTTTTATTAATAATCATATATTTTCATGTATAATTTGCATGTTATAAGAGATCCAACCATCTATAGACCATGTGGATACCCGCTAAAGGCTGGAAACTTGAATAGATTTAATAACTCACTCAAGGAAACCCTGTAAGTTTATTTTCTCGTACATACTAGATTATAGGATCATCTATTCTTGGTGCCTTAATATTTTGAATATTCGATTTAATGTATTCTAATGCATTGATGTTTTGAACAAAATTTTGGAAATTTTATTGACCTCAAAACCCAACATCAACTTGATTGATAGTTAGGTATAATGAGTATTTAGGGATTCATATGAATCACTTCAGTTAACTATTTCTCCAAAGAGCACCTATTATCTATCCTTAGTGTCTCCACACTGATGGCTACATGATCAGCCATACTCATCATATGAGTTGGATTAGATACTCGTATTCTTTCCAGATAATTTGATGTCCTTCTCGAATATCCCACGAATAGGAATGTTTAGAACATATGTTTAAGGACTAGTGATCACTATATTATGATCTCATCATAATTCATTTAGTCATTGCATATGCTTATGGACTTCATTGCAAACATCACACAAGAATGATAATAAATAAATTTTATTTTAATGAACATAAACGAGATATATAGAAGTGTGATTGGATTACATGCCACATAATATCCATCACCTATCACAGTAAATATATTTACCTATCACAATAATATATTTACCCCATCGCCCAAGAACATTATGATTGTGAACCTCTAGACTCAAATACACATCTAGCTAGTGATCCCATATAGGCTCCTTATTGAAATGTACAATTAATTATTTCAATATCGAATATATATCAATTTATTATGGATTCATTTAAACCTAATTGATAAGTTGAGCCATTGATAGCTAACTTGCCAAGGTATATTGTGTTTCCTGGAAGGTAATGGGGTTATAGTACTTGTATAAAAATGTGTTTATTAGTAATTACTATATATCTATTATCCCTTATATGCACAACACTTGAATCATTTAAAACACCAACTGGCCATCATATTTTAAATTAGTGCCTTAGAAAATCATTAAAAAAATCTATTACGATATTTTACGTTCCCTGTTGGCCAAGGACTTGAGCGCACTAGTTACCAAGTTTTGTATCCTCTTTGTTTCTAGGAGAATGATCTCATTTTGATCACACAGTCACATTTGTAGATATTTGATTATATTTTAGATTTATTGGGGTAGAGGCCTATGGTTAGAAACTCATAGTCAAAGTGAAAATATAATACCCATCTAAGAGATAATTTTTATATCTCACATCTAAGGATCACTTATATAACTCAGATAAATCAACCTGATCGACAATAAGGTAAATTTTCATTCAAGGATTCATGTGGATTGGTTCAATGAACTTTTTCACCAAAGAGCACCCAATGTCTACCTTAATGTCTCAGCATAACGCATTCATGGGACCAACCATCTTTGTCATATGAGTAGAAGCTCGTACTGCTATTCAATGCATTTGCCTGATGTCATGCTCAAGTATCCCATGTATAGTAGATTTTTAGAATACATGTTTAAAAATAAGTCATCACCATAGCATGATCTCACCTTAATTTCTCATCATTGCACTTATCCTTAGACACCATTGTCAAATATCACACATTTATTATAATAAATGTAAGTTTTATAAAAAAAATTGAATGCCTTAGGTTTATCATAAAGCATGATTGACTTGTAGGCCACGTATTTTCAATACTATATATAATATTTTATTTTATAGAATTTTAAATATGTATCCACAAAGATCCGTTTTCTATAGATTTTTTGCTTTAATTTTCTTAATATATATTTACATAGATTCCTCTATATATACTATATTAGTACTTATATAGAGTCTACATACATCTATATATATATAATCTTTTTGTGAAACTATATATTATAAGATATTAGGGCTCTATTTATTTGTAATATCTATCTATCTATCTCTATAAAGTATTTTTTTATAAATATAGGTATACAAAAGAGGAAGGGGTGTAAACTCGTTATTAATTAATAAAAGATGAGAGATACATGGGTTTATTATAGTAGAAGGGAGGTAGATTTAAAGTGGAAGAGAGATAAAGAATCATAGGGATAGATGGGAGATAACGTGTCATTGATGCATTCATTTTCATCATTATAAATGGATTTTAACACATAATTCTGTCTAATATTATGCAGGTTATCATGTGTTTTATTATATTTTTATAATTATCATTTTGTGCCGCTCATATACTCAATTGGCATCTATTTAATGCAAATTAGGTAAAAAATGAATATTTCCTATCATGCATAGTTATTTTCAATTGATTATAGCATGAGAATAACCCCATTTAACGCTTTCAAAGTCAAAGTAGTTGAATTCTCTCATTTTCTATGAGTTATATGGATGCAAGGGCATCCGCACACAAGTAGGAAAACATGAATATTAATGACGATGAGAGGAAAGAGGAAATAACTCTCCACCAAATGTGAACCCCAAGTCAACCCTATTTTTATTAAAGAAGTGATAAATAGAGTTTGGATGTGATAGAGGAATTATCCTAACTTTTTAGGATGATCCATAATTATTTTGGAAGTAAAAGTTGGGTCAACCTCCTTATTTTTAGGAGGTTGGACCAAACTTAATTTTTATTAAATGAACCCTTAATTTTTTTTAAGATTTTAGATATTTCTAAATGAAAAGATAGATAATTAAATTTTTGATCCAATGGAAAAAAATTTTGTGTAAAAAGAGTTGTATTTTGTGAGATATTCAATTTCTAAGTTTAGGAATTTTTTATAAAATTTTAAGGGATTTTTGGAGCATTTTTACACAAAAAACCTCTCTGATTTTTGAAGTAAAAATTTGTACGAGTGTCCCTCTACCCTTATAAAGTTAACATACCTTTTTTTGGTGCAATAAGAGTGTGCCACATGGTGTGCTTTCTCATGCACGATCTCAATTAATGGCTATGATTTTGCTAAATTAAAGTCATGATATCTCATGATCTAGATGGACTTTTAAGTTGAAATTTTATGGATAGATTTATCTTTTAAACTGATATCCATTCACACGCTTGGATCAAAGAATCAAGCTGAAAAATATATTTTAATGATTGAACTCTTTTTCCCCCCTTTATACTCAAACCTTAGGAATCCACGTATAAAGCTTTCATTTTCAGATTTTTTTGGCTCTCTTTTAGTATCAAGCTACTAGAAGGAAAGGGAGAGGAGGTCAAGGCCCAAGGAGGAGCATTTTTTGATGCTTAATCTTGTTATGGAGAAGGAAGCAAACAAAGATTGTGATCGGAGCAAGCATCGCCAGGTTTAAAACGAGCACACCAACGGGGTTAGTGCAAAGATCTGCATTGGATTTTGGTTTGTGAAAATCTACATATACAACAGATATGTATTTTCTTTTTCTTTTTTCTTTTATTTTAGTAGCTTTGACATCATCTACACGTGCATCTTTCACTCTCACCCTTGTCCTCGCCGTGCATCGATCCATTGCTTCCGCCATACAGTCGTCTCATTTTTCCTATCTTACCATATCCATTTTCATCTCTTTTAATCTCATTCTCTCATCTCTTTTCTAATTTCTATCTTAATTCTAAGAGAAACTCACAATTCTTGCTCATATTCACCTCCACGTACTCTATTACCACTCGTGCACATTCCTCGGCCCTCGTCTTTCTTTTGAACACATAACCTCACTACTTCAGCTTCATGTAGATTAGACCCTTACTAACACTATATTAAGTAAGAAATTATATTTTATTACATCAAATCGACACACAACAACGACGAAAAACACACACGATCGAGTTCATCAATGGGCAAGTGGGTTGGCTCAAGGCAGCCAAAGCGGGTCATTTTAGCAGACCTCTTATGACCCATGGGGCACATCTTTTGCACAAAATGGAGCTGTATTATTTGGGTCCTTTCAGGCCACATATTTTAGACATGGTAAATCCATTTGTGGACCTACCTTGTGGTCCTAGGAGGCTGATTTCATTATCCATTGAGACTTATCCCTTTGGGGGTCCAACTAGGTCATTTGGGCTTCAACTCATCATCTCTTTGAGAACCATTTGTTTGACAAGCCTGCCATGGACATTAGTCAATGTCCCGGCCTTTTGCATGATTCACCAACTTGGTATAGACCAGACGTCTAGATAGCTTATCTTTGCTTTCGTCAATCCTTCACAGACTTTACTAGCTTGAGGGACAGTTTTTGAGTATTTTGGTCATTTCTAAGATTCCTGACTCTCCTACATTCGTTAATTCAAGCAGAATTTAGAAGATACTGGCTGTCTTTAATGGGCGTTTAGGATAAAAATCGCAGATACTGATCGCTCCTGTGAAATCACTCAATTCTTCTTATTCTAGTCGCTGCGCCACGCGCTTTCTCCTCAAAAAAATCTTTCAATCCCCATCGGAAGGCAACTTCCAGGTCTCTGAAAATGATGGACCCGGGAAGGATGCCGCAGCTAGAAGGGACGATTGACCGGAATCAGTGACCTGGACTTTGAATTCCCGATTGCTTCAACGACATGAATTGCTGCGTTCGCGGGTGGAGGAGTCCAGCTTTTCGAAAAGTGAAACCAGAAGGGAAATGACTTCAAATCAGTCAGAGGAAAGCCATGAGTGCGCTGAATCCCACTCGGCTCCCACCGAAATCTCCATCGACGAGTATTTCGCTCCAGAGACCGCCCCTGCGGCAACCTCAAATCCGTCCAAAGGAGAGAAGACAGGGCTCACCGACCGCAACTCACCTTCTCTCCTTTCATCAGCCGCGCTTCTTCACTTCGGAGACGAATCTACCGAAGAAAGAATCGTTCCATAAATTTTTTTCCCAGTTTCCAAATATTTTTAGAAAACCCCCTCCTCAATGCTTAATGGCAAAGAAGTGTCGCGTTGTAATTTGGAGAACGGTTTAATGAGGGTTAATCCGCAAAAATCTTATTTTTTTAGGGTTAATCTTCGAGCAATTATCAGGAAAAGAGGTTCTTGACAAGCGGAAACGAATCGACCGAAGAACGAACCGTTACATCGGTACAGCGAATTCGAGCCAATACCGAAACGGCGGCACGCGACTGCGCGGAAAGGAATCCGGAAGAAGACAAGTCTGCTCCACGAGATTCCCTCACCAGCCGCGCGTGAAAAATGCATGAAAGTACTCCTCCAGCCTAAGCAAACCAACGAAAAGCTCAAAATGTTTTACCAAAACCCCCTCCCGATACTTAAATTTTACGAAAAGGTGTGGAGGAGACGTTCCATTCTGTCTCTCTTCCTCTCCGGAGTCTCGTTCTCTCTCCAGTTTCTCCTATCATTGACCCGCCGCAACCAAACAAATCAAAGTCAGTCGAATTCTCGCTCCCTGCTGCGCCATGAAAGATGCGGTAAAGTCCTATTCCAGCCTCAGCAACACAAAGACGGGTCAAAGTCTTTTTTACAAAACCCCCTCCCCAACAGTGAAGTTTCCACGAAGATTTTTCATTTCTGTTTTTACGAGAAGATTAGGTTTACGCCTGGACGGACGGTGGAAGTTCAGATGCACTATAACTTAAAAAGATAATTTTTTTGGGTTTATCCGCAAAATTGCTTTTCTCTGATGTAGACTAGAGAAGTGAGTAACTTTAACGCGGGATAATCTGAAAGACTTGATTTTTAGGGTTTATCTGCAAAATAGCATTCCATTGATGTCGCTTACTTACTGGAGAAATATCGGAATATGGACTGAGAAGGAGACTTTCAACTCCCTCTCTCCCCTCCTCTTTCTCTCTCTCCAGTTCTACTGATTCATCAGGGGAACGGACGCAACGGAAATCCGGAAAAGAAGGCCGGCTTCTCGCATCAAAATTCAAATTTGAGACGAGGTGCGCAACGGACACTAGATTCTTCTGAGCTCGGGGAGCTGCTATCTTCCCTTTTAATGGAGGGAAATGTAAGGATATGGAATATCGCAGAGCGGGGCGGGTTAATCCCAGGAGTAGGTGCAGCAGGGAGCTCGGAGTTTGGGTTTCATGGAAAGATTGGAGACCTCGATCCAAGAAACGTACAATTCACGACCTGAAGATGCTGAACAGATGCTTAATCTCATCCGTCGCATTTCAGGTAGTTATTGTTCCTCTTTTTCCTTGGTAATCTGGATTTCCTTTCTTTTTGATTTAGCTGTGCGCATTGGAATAGATCTTATTTTGTTGTACTTTATTTTTGCTCTTTTAAAGGACGAAGAGTTTTCCGTTTGAATCGAGTGTATGAATATCTGTGGTAGATGATTTATTGGTCTCTCAATTCTGGAAATTTTGCTTTAGTAGTTTTTTCCTTTAGGTGTCTAGTACTTTTTAGTGTCTCCTAAATATTTTCCAACGCTGGGAACGATCCAAATCTGCTTAATCGTGTCGGAAGAGCTTCAAGATCGGTCGTAATTGTCATCTTATTAGAAGACGGTTCTTATATGTGTTTCAAATATTCCGGTAACAAATGTACCACTTCTTACATCGTCAATTCTATATCACATCCCTCTCTCTTTTGGAACCAGATTGTGTTTGTTCTTATATGGATCCAGAGCAAAAACTTGACGTTCGCACGTAGATCTAAAGATGAAAGAGGTGATGATGGATATACGCTTGATCATAAGCTCTCACATTCATGCATCCATGATGAGATACTTCAGTGGAGACGTCAACCTGGCCTCAAGGAATACTCCGTCAGCCCGCAACTGTATGAAAATATTGAGGAGAACATCAGATTAAACCAACCAAAGAGAAGAGCATTATTAGGAGTTTCTTCAGTTGATTCACAGGAGGGTGCCATGCAACCTATCAGAATCTTCCTAAATTATGATGCAGTTGGTCTTTCCCAGGACAGAGATTGCCTAAAAAGTTGGAGATATCGTAAAGGTACACCATGAAAATGTACAATCCGAATTAGATGGCTTCTTATTTGTGATTTATTGTGTAGATTGGGGAACCTTCTGGATCATCTGTTTCTATATCACAAACGTGTGATCCTCGTGGGGATCCTCCGATTTCTGGTGATTGTTGGTATAATTGTACATTAGAAGATTTATCAGGTCCCAGTAAGAGGCTCCGTCTTCGCAAGGTTGGGCTTTTGTTAGATTAATATATGTATGAATGTTTTTATATATGATATTGATTTCTGTAGGCAATGGAGAAAACTGCAGTCTGGTTTAGCCGAACACTCTCAGTGGAGCCAGTGAAAGGAAATCTGCGGCTTAGTGGATACTCTGCCTGTGGGCAGGATGGCGGTGTGCAACTACCCCATCAATATATACAAGGTTTGGCACCTTAACATAAATTGTTATTTATGAAACTCGATTTGATAATATAATGTTTTTTCCATTGACTTGGTTTTTTTTCAGATGGTGTTGCCGATGCTGATTTGGTCCTTTTGGTGACCACTAGGCCAACTAGTGGCAACACGCTTGCATGGGCTGTCGCTTGTGAGCGCGATCAATGGGGTCGCGCGATTGCTGGTGACCCATCATTTTTACTCACCAATGCTGTTTTATGTGGGAGACTTAAGATGGATGAAGGATAACTTTCATTTTTTCAGGGCATGTTAATGTTGCTCCTTGTCATTTGACTGCTGAAGCTGAGCCACTGCTTTCGGCTACTCTCATACATGAAGTGTGTATGCATGCATGCGTGCCAGCCCTTTTTCTCTCAAAGTTGATGGTGATTATTTTTCTGTGTAATTGCTCTTTTGCAGGTAATGCATGTTCTGGGGTTTGATCCCCATGCCTTTGCACATTTCCGAGATGAGAGGAAGAGGAGGCGAAGCCAGGTACACTTTGTTAGTCAATACGTTGTTTGTGTATTATTGAGTCACTTCACTTAATCTCCACAGATACAGTCATATCTTAACTCTCCACTCTCAGATATATCCCAAAACTCATGGAATTTGAATTTAGGTCACTGTGCATGCTTTGGATGAGAAGCTCGGCCGCCATGTCACTCGTGTTGTCCTCCCTCGTGTTATCATGCACTCAAGGTTCCACTATGGGGTAATGATTTAACATCTCCCCATTAAGTTTTTGATAAATAATTTTATTTTAATTTACTTGTAGGCGTATTCTGAGAACTTCACGGGATTGGAACTAGAAGATGGGGGAGGCCGTGGCACATCAGGTAGGAACTCTTCACGATTGAATTATTAAGCACTTTGAGGGATTTACTTCAAAGTTGACAGGATCTCATTGGGAGAAGAGGCTTCTAATGAATGAGATCATGACTGGGTCAGTTGACTCTCGATCAGTCGTCTCGAAGATGACTCTGGCATTATTAGAAGATAGTGGTTGGTACAAAGTCAACTACAGCATGGCAGGGGACCTGCGATGGGGCCGCTACCAAGGCGAGGACTTTGTCTCCCTCCCTTGTAACCATTGGAGAGGGGCGTACCATTGTAACACGACACAGGTATCCGGGTGCACTTACAACCGTGAGGCAGAAGGTTATTGCCCTATCCTAAGCTATAATGGGGATCTTCCACCATGGGCCCAGTATTTTCCTCAGTCCAATAGAGGTACGAAATTACTCTATTATATGGTACCATCTGATTACCATGAAAATTTCAAGTACTGTGGGAATTTGATAGTTAGTCCTTTTATTTATAGTATATTTACTTTTTCCATTTTACCGTTACAAGAATGGGTACATGGTAGTCCTATTTGAAGGGGCTTATACATTGAAATGAATTGACATGCAAGCCATTTTTTTCCTCAGACATCAGCAGGTCCTTCCCCTGCCGCCCTTCATCTGTATCTCATCATTTTTCTCTCTCTCCTCTGCTGCCATTTACCAGTATAAAGGAAGGAATTGTTTTAAGAGGATTGAATCATAAAAATGAGATTATTATCAATGGAGCCATACAAAATCCGAATTTTTTATTACCATTGGCCAAATGCAGGTGGGCAATCATCGCTGGCCGATTATTGCTCATATTTTGTAGCTTACTCTGATGGATCTTGCACTGATGCAAGCAGCGCAAGAGCACCAGATAGAATGCTGGGAGAGGAGAGAGGGATCAATTCAAGGTGGGGATCATGATCATGTCAACAATGGTGAATGAGATCATCTTTCTCTCTCTGAAATTATCTGCGAATGTGGTTAGGTGCATGATTTCCTCTCTGGTGCGTATTGGTTTTGTTCGGGGGTCAATGGCCCAGGGCAATGGATGCTACCAGCATAGATGCACAAGCAATTCTTTGCAGGTATGATTATTAGTTTTTATACATTTTGAGGTATTCTCTATTAAAAGTGATGTTTTATTATTGGATTGGGCAGGTAGCAGTTGATGGGAAATGGAGGACATGTCCCCATCCTGGCGGTCCGATCCGATTTGATGGATTCAATGGTGAGTATTGTTCATTCCAAGTCAGCGTTAATCCTAAAGCAAAAAGCTGGTATCAAATTTCCTTGAATTTCCAGGGGAGCTTTTATGTCCTGCTTATCATGAACTTTGTGATGACCTTCCATTGGCTCTACATGGTCAATGCCCCACCTCTTGTAACTTCAATGGTGACTGCATCAAGGGGAAGTGCCAATGTTTCCTTGGCTACCATGGTCATGATTGCAGTCAAAGTAAGCTCAATTCCTGCAAGCTCTCTCTCTCCCCCTCTTTTTCGCTCTTCAATGCCTTTGAGGGACTCATGTGGCCTAGTTTCTTTGCACCTCCAATTTCTTATTGGTTGCCTTTGAGGGACTCATCTCTCCCTCTCTCTCTCTCTCTAAAACACGTAAAAGTCTAGTATCTCTCTCACACTCTCTCTATCTTAACTATCTCATTTTACAGTGCCTATGAGACTCTTTTCCTCATGGATTTGTCGTGTATGATTGAGTCGTTGAAAGAATCATGATCATCAGTAAGCTGATGAGCAATTTCCACTGATTACAACTGTGATTGCCATGATCAGCCAATCAATTGGCTGGTCGTGGTGATTTTTCTCTTTCTATTGATATGTTGACGGTGACAATTGTCTCCCTCACTTATATCTTCTCTCTCTATCTCGTATCTTCTATCTCTCTCATTCGTTCTCTTCCTCTCTCCCTCTCTCTCTCTCTCTCTCTCTCTCTCTCTCTCTCTCTCTCCTCTCTTCCTCCCTCTCTATCTCTCTCTGTCTCTTTCTTAACTCTCCTGCTTTCTTCTCTTCTTCCTACCCCATCCCTTCCACTTTTCGCTCTTTTCATTTGCCAACTTCTGTCTGTCTCTCTCTGTGTGTGTATATATATCATTCTCTGGAGCCATTTGAGGGGCTACTCTCTCTCACACAACTCTTTTGGTGCTGTGCAGAAGCTTGTCCAGACGATTGCAGCGGCCACGGCGCCTGCGGCTTGAACGGAGTCTGTCGATGCCACGATGGCTGGACAGGGATTGATTGCTCCACTGGTATTCTCTCACATCATTAATTACCAAATAAGAGCACAGACAGAAAAAAATAATCCATTTGAAATATATAAAAGAACTTAACTAACTGCTGTGTTTTCTTCCTGTATGCCTGAAAATGTCTATTATTCTTATACCGCAGCCATGTGCAATGAGCAGTGCAGTTTACACGGAGGTGTATGTGATAACGGCATATGTGAATTCCGCTGCTCTGACTATGCTGGTTACACGTGTCAGAACAGGTCAATGCTCTTGTCCAGCCTGTCAATCTGCCGCGATGTCTTGGCCCAGGACTCTGCAGGTCGACATTGTGCTCCCTCCGAGCCTGGTCTACTCCAGCAGCTGGAAGTTTCTGTGGTCAAACCCAATTACAGCCGCCTCCTGCCGTCTGGGTGGAACTTGGTCAACATCCTTGACCGTGGCTTCTGTTCCTCTGTGGCCAAACGCCTTGCCTGCTGGGTACCCTCTTTGACTTCTCTCTCTGCGCTTATCTTTATCTCGTCTTTTCCTCACTTTTCCTTGTCCCGCTCTCTCTCTCTCTCTCTCTCTCTCTCTCTATAGTATTCTCTCATCCATCTCTTTATCTCTACCTCCGCCAATCTCCTTCTCTTCATTCTGACCAGCTATCCATCCCACATCTCTCTCCCTCCTTCCCTTTACGTGCCGTGAGGCTGATTCTCGCATCTTGATTGGTAGATATCAATCCAGAGATGCGACAAGGACGGGGACAACCGGCTGAGAGTTTGTCACTCGGCTTGTAGATCGTACAACGCGGCATGCAGTGCGTCGATAGATTGCTCTGACCAGACTCTGTTCAGCACAGAAGAATCAGACGAGCGGTGCACAGGCTACGGGGAGATCACCGCAGGATGGTTCCAGCCCTTCAGAAGGGTTTTTTAACGAGATGAACAACATTGCGTCTCTCTTCTTTCTTACTTCATCCTTATTTCCATCCTTGCAACAAGGATGCGAGCTCTCGTTGAAGAGAACGAGAGCTCTGCACGGGTAAACCCCGTTTTCCATCTTTTGGTCAGTCGGATGCTTGCTTGAAATTTGATTATAGAATTGGGGGAGGTGCTAGAAATGAGATGGGGTTCCATCAGTTGCAGAGAAGGCGGTCAACCCACTTTTCCTGTGTACTTTCAGTCTCTCTATGGTAGTCTTTATTCATATAACATCATCAGTGAAAATCATCCTCAGTTTTCCGTTTCAGATAGAAGGTTAGAGGATCGGGGAGGGGCGTATATCGAAATAGGTTGCAAGCAAGAAGTAGCCACAGCTGGCGAGTAGGTAGAGCCTGATCCACATGGAAGATACGACCACGACGTAGATGAAGATGCCCGTCAATGCGACGAGCGCGGCGGAGATGGCTATGTACTTGGGCGCCGAAAGGCTTCCTTCCGTGCCCTGGTTGGGAAAGTGGCCCAGCGCCGCGAAGTCGGAGAGAAGTCGGTCTTTGACCCTGAATCTCTCGGTCAACCAGGCTGCCACGTCGTTCTCTTGCACCGGAATCTCGTTGACCGGGAAGCGCTTGACGTGGATGTGGACCTCAGCGGGCCCCACCCCAAATATGTTGTCTCTGAAATGCGGGTAACGGTGCTTGTACCCGATGGTGACGTCGTAGACTGCACCCGCAGAGAGAGAGAGAGAGAGAGAGATCAGAAATGGGTAGGATAATGGTAGGATAATATTACCTGTTTTTTTACCGGCATCCAGGGAGTATCTCAGAGTTTCAAAGCAGGCGTAGAAGCCTCTAGACTTGGGGAGAAGGACATTTCGGAGGACGGGCAGTCCCTTCTCGGCGGCGTATTGCTGGCTTCTCGCGCACTTGTTCTCTCTGGTCCAAAGATCAAAAAGACAATAACGAGGCTGATAAGGAAGATAATGCGGATGACGATGACGATGATAATGAGTTACGTGTAATCAGTGCCCTCAGGGAAAACGACGAGCCAGAGAGCATCGCCCGGATCTCGATAAGAGGACAGTATTCGATGCATTTTCGATTCGTCAACCTCCCATTTCCTCTCCACCGGGATGAACTCGAGAACATGAAAGGCCCAGCCGAAGATAGGCAGCCTCATCAGGCTACTCTTGAGCACGTATCTGATGTTCCCCAGACGACCCTTCCTCGCCGCCAGATCCCACAAATACATCCAATCCACCTCCGTTCTGTGGTTGGCGAAGATCAAAGCTCTCTCCTTTTCAGGCAAACACTCCCCGGAGAAAACCATTTTCGTATCGTTTATCATCTCGAAGAGCACCGGCCACAACGACAGCCACGCTGCGAACAGAAATGACGTCGCCTTCCTGCTGTGGTGCAAGCTGAAAAATCGAAGTACCACGGCCGTCAAGGGAGCCAAGCAGATCAGCGCCATAAATGCAGTTGACAAGAACATTATTAGCAGGGAAGCGCCTCTCAAGATCCTCAGGGGAGATAGCGCGGCTTGACGGGGTCTGTTTTCGGTAGTAAGGGGTTCCTGGATCTCCATCTCGGTGACGATCAGAGGACAGGATGACGAAAAAAGAACCCCAATAAAGGGTTTGTCGAAGCACGCATTTCAGAGGAAAAGAAACAATCGCGCCTTCCGAGAGAAAGGAGAAGGGAATTATTCGATTATCGCGAGATATTTAAGGAAAATATTCTCCCGGAAGAGCAGTTAACAAGGGTGTCGTCCATCTCGCGTTATTCTCGTGCCTCAGGCAGTCCGATCAAGCTGTGGGGGATTAAAGGATAATATTTTAAACGCGAAGCGCTTGAATGCACCGGTGCGAATTTAGCTGTGTAAGTACTGCTACTGGTCCCGGGCAGAGTTTCACCTAGACCTCCATGGGGAAACTGACTTCGGCGTGTATGTCAGCACTTACAATCTATGTAAGATCTTCGGATAGTCAAACCGTCAAACCATCAAAAGCCTCATTTTTTTTTTTTTTGATATTTTACTTAAGAGTAGACTGTTCCTAGAGTTTTTCTCCCCTTAATACCAAGGGTGTACAAACCTATCTTGACCATACAATCACTTGTGTAGATTTCTTTTTGTATGTGAGTTTTGACAATTTGAAGTTTCATGGTTAGAAACTCTCAAGTTATATCAAACACAATCTCATGCCAAAAAGATGTCTTCAACGTCAAGGTCTAAGGACCACCTATAAAAACATAGTATGAATCCACTTAATTGATAACTAGGTATAATATCATCAATAGAATGATACAGATCAATTTAGTGGACTATTTCTCTAAAGAGCCTTAGTGTCTACACACAAATGAACACTAATAACATATATTCATACTCGCAAATATGTGCTTAATTATCCCTTTAAATATATAAGTCATATCATCTTAATGCATGTTATCATCATATTTGTATATTTTTATGTGTATCATGCATTTCCTCCTATGTTCTCATATGCATGTTTTTAATGTTAATTTTATACTTGGTGTGTTTAACCTTGTAAAAAGGGTCAGAGGCCTTGAATCTAATTATTTTATTCAGTTTTAATGATGGCTAAACTTAGACAAATTCAAGGAGTCGAAGAAGAAAAGAAGAAGGAGATTAGATAATTATTTTTCAAGACGTTTAATTTTCTAATATACCTGTGACAAAATATTAATACTCCTGTATTTTTTTATTTTGTGATTGTTAATGACAAAATAATGTATTCTTTAATTTCCTAAATTTTTCAACAATTTTTTTTAAAAAGGCCTTGTATTTTTAAAGATATGATATCTTTAAGTTTTTCCCTTTTAAAGATTTTTTCTATATTTTTGGAATTATCGAAAGGCTAAGCATCGGCAAAAAAGGGGCCCATTCGGGCCGACTGATGTGGCAGGATGATGTGGAGGCATGAGGTCACATGGAGCCCCATGGCGCCTATGTGGCACCACAAGGGGAGTATTAACTGGGATATAAGGCTGCTCGTTGGGTTTATCCATTATGGACTAATAATGAAATCTATATGTAGGTAAAAATGTTGTAGACCTAAACCACATGGGGGTGGCCTAGACTGATGGGATCTGAGGTCGATAGCTTTCCGAAATTTTGATCAAAACATCAAATGCAACGGAAAAACATTGAATCGGACATTCAAAATACCGAGCCACCAAGAACAGATGATCCTATCATCTAGTATGTATGAGAAAACATACTTACAGGGATTCCTTGAAGGAGTTCTTGAAGCTATTCAAGTGTCTAGCCTCTAGCGGTATCCACACGGTCTCCGGATGGTTGGATCTCCTCTTCAAAGCTCTTCACCAAGAGAGAAAGAGAAGAAAGGAGAGAATTCCCACAAGGCTTGCATGGGCACCTACAGTTGTGGTCGTCCTCCCCCTATTTATAGACATTTGGAATGAGGTTTTTTCATAAAAACCCTCATAATTATGTCTATATCCACCAACATCTATAAACCTTATGTGTGCGACCCTCTAGGTCCATATATCTCACTAGTTAATAACTCTATAGACCAACTAACACCTTATTGGTCAACCTTAATTAATTATCCACATCCACATATAGATTAATTAATCAAGGATCGATTTAACCCAATCGATAGGTTGAGTTGCCAGCCCGTTGGGTGCCAAGCTACACCACGTACTCTAGGAGATATGGAGTATGTAAGAACTCACTTATGGAACCTTCCCGTCATTGATTACCATGTATGTATAATCCTTCATCCACATTAGACTCATGAATGACTTAGGGTATGGTCAACTGTCAAACCCTAATCGGTCACTCAAGTTAGTACTGATGCGTGTAGAAATCATCGAGAACTCCTTCTTCGATATTTCTACTACCTTGGCCAAGGATTTCATCGCATCTCATTCCTTTGAGTCAATCTCCTCAAATACCGAGGGTGGACGATCCCATCTTGACCACACAATCATCTTCATGAACTTCATGTCGTATCCAATATATGACGTTTTAGATATCCCGTGGCTAGGGATTCGTAAGTCATAATCAAAACACGATCATCCATCCACAAGATGTCTTTGGTGTCTCAAGTCAAAGGACCACATACACAATCATGACATGAATCAACCTGATTGACAGTTAGGTATAATACCATTCAGGGATTCATACGGATCAATTCAGTGAACTCTTTCTCCAAAGAGCACCCACTATCTATCCTTAGTGTCTCCACACCGATGGCTATAGGATCGGCCATACTCATCATATGAGATGGATTAGATAGTGCTATTTTTTCCGGATAATTCGATGTCCTTCTCGAATATCCCACGAATAGGAATGTTTAGAACATATGTTTAAAGACTAGTGATCACTATATTATGATCTCATCATAATTCACTTAGTCATTGCATATGCTCATGGACTTCATTGCAAACATCACACAAGAATGACAATGAATAAATTTCATTTCAATGAACATAAACAAGATACATGAAAGTGTGATTGGCTTGTAGGCCACATAATATCCATCATAGACTATGTCATATCACCTAAACCTACCTTCTTATTTTGAAGGTGACCTGTCAGCACTTAGGCTAGCAGATAGGAAGATGGTAATTGGTCTGTTGATCTTCACTAAAGAGGCGAGGAGGGTCGTAGCAACACCCAACTCACCAAACATCAAACTTGGGGCATGGTCCTACATCTTGCGATGCGGCAGCACCAAATGCCCTTGATCTCCTTCAAGATTCATTTGATAGTTACAATTAAATCTCTCTCTCTCTCTCTCTCTCTCTCTCTCTCTCGGAGATTTCATCGCGATTGCCTAATCACAATCCAATAGTTGATAGTTTTTGCAGTAGTTTCCTCCTGAATTTGTAGGCCATGTGGCACATTTTGGAGTCCTTGATCTTGACAGCACCTATTCAATGGCTAGAAATCCATTCCATTATTTCAATAATCACTCACCCCATGATTGAGGTGACATGAAAAAATATAGGCCATCCAAATTCTCTAAGTAGAAAAATGGACAGCAAGGAATTGTTTCAGCCCTTATTTAGGCTGTTTGTTTGCTAAATTTCATTTTAAAGATTGATTTGAGCCCCCAAAAATTCTTTATAAATCTGTAAAGGTGTTCTTCTTTTCGTTGATCAATTGTAATTGCTTTTTCCATGGGATGTTGTGAAAAATATTGAATGGGCATGTGATTGAGTGGTGATTCATAGGAGATCTCAATTGATTGAGCCATTGGGACAACTTCTTCCAAGAATCTCTTGATTAGATATGTTCTACATCCATTTCTAAATCAATTGAGCATTGGAAAAAAAATATTCAGGGGATAAAGCTGCTTGAACTTAGAACTTCGCCCACAGGTGTTTGGATTATAAGGCCTTGATCAAGTGTTAGATAGGATCAACCTCATTGCATTTTTGAATTAGATAAATCTTTTTTCTTTGATAAGATCATAAGAATGCAGATCAAATTTATGTGGATTTTTATTTTTGATTATTTAGATAATTTAGGATTGTAGATTCACTACTTCTCTTGCTGCACATGATCCTCTCTCTCTATCTTGATTTCACAATCTTTCATTTGATTTATGTTTGCTTTGTAAGATCTCATACACATTAGAAAGCTTGTTTCTTTGTCTCTCTGAACTCTTAAGAGTCAACCCTAGATCTCTATGGATTTTTCCCTTATTCACTAATAATATTGAAATTAATCATCATTCGAGTGAGTTTGGACTTCTTTTTGACCCATGGTTCTGTATTATAAATGATTGTATAATTTCAGCTCATCAGTCACAGGATCAACCATCCTCGGCATAATAGCAAGAGTAGACGTTACTAGTTTATTTGGATACTCAATATCCAAAGACATCGGGTGCCGTATATCGAGAACTTGGGGATGAGGGTGCCACCGAGGTTGATTTGAGCTTCTGCGATTCGCTCCAACTTATCTTCATTGGATCGGCATTGACTCTGCTATTTCATTTTCCAAGAGAGACTGCGCCACGTCGTCATGGCAAGACAAGGGGGACTCTCTGCAGTGATGTCGAGTCTGTCGGCGCAGAACTTATCATATGTACCATTTTTGAAGCAAATGAACCCACAATCGAGATTTAAAAAGATAATAGCCCACTGGAGAGTCGTCCTCTCTGGCTCTCTTCATGGTGGTTTCTCCCTCTCTCCCTCCCTCTCTCTCTCTCCCTGGTAGATCTTGCAAGATCCTTAAGATCTAGATCAAGAATCTTTAATTGAAGGCTTACACTGAAGGTTGAAGCGATTCAAGAATCTGTAAATCTGAAATCCTGTCAAATAGAAGAGAAAATAATCCCGCTAGTCAAGAAAGTAGTGTAAGCATTAAAGCAATCACTTCCCAAGATTCCAAATGGCTCGGTCAGCTATCAAATGCACCCGAGAGATTTGTTCATTAGACACACTGTGCTACCGTGGAGTGGTTATATAGAACGAATTGTGAAACCCACAAATTTTATGCGTCGGATTCATGAAATTTTAACTGATCAATGCGGATTTTAGACGGTCAACTCTTACAATTACTCCACATAGGAAGCTACTTGCATAGCAATATGAAATGCATGTGCCTCCAATTACTCCAAAAAGGAGGATAGTACCAGAATTTTCAAGTTATTCACAACCACTTCCAAAGTTTAGCCAGGATATAGGAGTGTCAAACAGTATGCAAAGGACTTGGTAAAAATTGTGGAAAGAACTTCATCGTGACCGAGTACTCACTCGGCCATCTGTTGAAAGAAATTACATTCTTGGTGATACACTGGTCTTGTTCAAGCTAGATAAAGTCTAGAGTTATATGTCTATAGGATACTGATGTACAACCAAGAGGTAAACTAACCCTAGATTAAGTTATTGGTCAAACTATTTGATAAGAAAATCGACTTTTAGGGTCCTTAACTGTATACAAAATACAGCTTCTCAAGCATCCAATTCTACATTTTTTTTGCAACATAAGGATAAGTCTCAGGTAGTAGTTCAGGTAATATGGCTCAAAATCATGATCCTCCACATATTGGTTTTGACAGTAAAGGAAAAAGTCATAAACTAATCAGTCATGAAAACAAGAAAGGTCATAAAGGAGATAGGCGTTGGGAATTACATGGGAAACCTAGAGACATTGGAAAAACCTAGAGACATATAATTAAAGCTCAAAAGGATCTTGGTTATAACACAATGAACCAGAATAGATTGAATCCAATTGGACATCAGTGATAGAAAGGCGATTTGAAGAAGTGAATGAACCCAAAAAAATTTCTAGTGGAGAAAGTTCAAGAATTGAATTTGCATCGCTTGCAACTTCAGGTAATGGCTCTAGCAATTTATAATAACATTACTGCTTGTATTTATGGCTCGAGTCTTGAGTATGATGCTACGACCTATCGATTTCAGGAGGAGTTAAATCTAACCTCTTACCCTAGTTTTTTAATGAGTTTGTGGGCTCCAGAGGGTATTTAGTATCAAAATGGTGGGATCACTCAATTTCTTTGAGCACATAGAAAGCTAAAAAGCAGAAAAAATCATTGAAAAATACAATCAAAATGATGGCGATCTAGAAAAAAAGTTAACAATATTTTTTGAAAACTAATCTCTCCCACTAGCTATAGACTCTCAAGAGCCTGGGCCTCTAAGAAACTCAACATTTTGATATGTAAATTATAAAAATTCATGAATTTTCAAAGTCTCCAGATGGGGATGGAGATTAGCCCATATATGACCATTATGGAAACACCCCTGATGAATGGGTTGAATATTTTTCTACACCCATGGAACTTAGAAGAAATCAAAGCAATGGACTAGAAAATGATATGGCATGATGTGTTGGGAGATGAAAGAAAAACCTACCCTATCTCCTCAAGGTGTAAGGAAAAATCATGTGGCGAAATCCTCTTTTATTAGGAAAATTTGGAAGATGGAAGAGTATCACTTGTGACACAAGTATTACTTACGAGATTGGTGGAGCTTAATTCCATAATGTTTGCATAGACCCTAGCTTAAGTCATTATGTCATACTTTCGGAAAAATTAAAGCAAGAACCAATTGGACAAGTGATGCCCACATCTCACATTCTATATTTTATTGATGGAACTCATAGGGTTCCTTGTGATTAGATCACAAATAGATGCATTGAAATTGAGGGATGTCGCTTGAAATTTGGTTGTATAATTTTTTAGGGAATATTTGAAAGCATCAATACTTTTGGGTAGATTTTTTCTCAAGCCAGATTATGTTATTATATATGAGCTGGAAGAGGTGATCCTTAAAGAAAATTATAAGATAGTATCACTCAAGGAAACTAGGTGATGGATATTATATAGCCTATAAGCCAATCACACTTCCATGTATCTCTTTTATGTTCATTGAAATGAAATTTTTTCATTGTCATTATTGTGTGATGTCTGCAATGAAGTTCATGAGCATATGCAATGACTAAATGAATTATGATAAGATCATAATATAGTGATCAATATTCTTTAAACATACATTCAAAATATTCCTATTCATGGGATATTCAAGAAGTACATTGAATTATTTTATAAGAATAACACTATCTAATCCAACTCATATAATGAATATGACTGATCGGTGCGAAGACAGTAACGATAGATAGGCCTGTCAATCAATGAATCCTTGAATGATATTATACCTAATTGTAAATCAAGTTGGTTCATGTGGTCCTTTGACATAAGATACTAAAGGCATCTTGTGGATAGATGACTGTGTTCTGATTATGACTTACGAATGCCTAGCCATGAGATCTATAAAATGTCATATATTGGATACGACATGAAGTACTCGAAGATGATTGTGTAGTCAAGATGGGATCTTTTGCCCTTAGTATTTGAGGAGATTGACTCAAGGAATGAGATGTGATAAAATCGTTGGCCAAGGTAATGGAAATATTAGAGAAGGAGTTCCTAATGATTTCCTCTACACATTAATATAAACTTGAGTGACCAATTAGGGTTTGACAGTTAACCATACCTAAGTCATTTATGAGTCTCGTGCGAATGAATGATTATACATACATGGTAACTGATGACGGAAAGGTTACAAAAGGGAGTTCTTACATACTCCATATCTCCTATAGTATGTGGTGTAGCTTGACACCCAATGGATGACAACTCAACTAGTCAATTGGGTTAAATTGATCATTGATTATTTAAATTTATACATTTTTATGGATAATAAATTAAGGTTGAACAATAAGATGTTATTAGGCCTCTAGAGTTATCAACTAGTGAGATATATAGACCTAAAGGGTCACACACATAAGGTTTATAGATGTTGTTAGATATAGACATAATTATGAGGGTTTTTATGAAAAATTTACATACCAAATGTCTATAAATAGGGGGAGAACGACCACAATTTAAGGTACCCATGCTAGCCTTGTGATAATTCTCTTCTTTTTTTCTCTTTGTCTCTTGGTCAAGAGCTTTGAAGAGGAGATCAAATAATACAAAGATTGTGTGGATACCACTAGAGGCTAGACACTTGAATAACTTCAAGAATTCTCTTAATAAAACCTTGTAAGTGTATTTTCTCATACAAACTAGATGATATAATTATTTGTTCTTGGTGCCTCAATATTTTGAATATCTGAGTCAATGTATTCTATTGCATTTAATGTTTTGATCAAAATTTTATAAGACTTATCAACCTTAGAACCCAACAATTCACTGGTGACTATTGAGTTTAGATAGATCTCTAAATTTTTCTTTTAATACATTTTCTACTTGGCCTTTAATATGTCTTATACTTGGGCCTTCATATGGGCTTTTACTTAGTCTTCAAGACCTTCCTTTTGGCCTTTAGTGAGGCTTACTATTGACATTTAATGGTCATTCATGTAGCCCTTTCATCGACCATTTAATTGGTCATTAAAGGACCTAGCTATGTTTATTTTGGTAATATTTATTTGTATGATTGTAGGATGTACAAAGTTGATTCCAGATAAATACACATAAATCTCCATAAATATATCAATATATATATATATTTACAAACATACATAAATATTTATGTAGGTTAATTTTATATCTAATGGATATATACTTCTAGATATATAAATATAGATATGAGAAATTTATCTATATATAGTGTTATGTAATATATATTTTTTTTTGGATACATTTATAGCCAAAGAAGAAGGTTTTCTAAAAATAACTAAATAATTTAATATTATATATGATTATCTATATGTGTGAGTGTGCGTGTGCGTGTGTGTGTGTGTTTGTCTGCGTTATTTCAATGAACAAAAGCAAGATAGGTCAATGTGATTTGGCTAAACAACAACATAATAGTTTCAACTGTCAAAAATTCTTCCTTAAAAAAGAGTAAAGCATGAAACTTCATCCACATATACACCTCAGCAAAATGAGGTAGCAGAAAGAAATGTAGGCCATACATGGAAAAATCAAGAGCCTCAATATTCCAAAACCTACTACCAAAGTCTTTTTGGGGGAAAGCAGTTTTATCTAAAACTCAATTAATCAATCCGGTCTTAATGCCCCCACAAAAGCTGTGCAAGCTTTCCCTTGGTTCGTAGAGTTTGGTTTCCTGTTTACCCACAATGGAAGAGCCACCCCCACCAATAGGGCAGGCGGCCACATTTCATAACACACTCTTCGCACAACAGATCCACTTTGAAGTTGAATTATTCGCTCGGTCAATCGTCAGAATGTGTACGAGATACCATAAGGGCCCAATATCTCAATAGCACCCTTGTCTAAAGCTTCAAATGAGACTGAATATCCGAAAGGCAGGAACGTCACATCTTGTTAAAGAAACTGTTGGACTCCCATTTCTTACTGCTTACATGACCACATCGCTTATGATATGTGTACCGCTTACAATATATATTAGTTGAATAATGCCTCCATCACCTGAATGAAACCAGAATTTGCCTTTAAAAATCCTATCGTATCAGAGGCCCATTGATAAACTAAGTGAATGCATTGAAGGAATAAAGCTTAAGAATATCTCAAAGAATAAAGGAATGTTCAACAAAGGTCTTAGATTTTGGAGCAATGGAGGAGCTCTTGGAGTCAACCCATGTAAAGTGCCAAGGAGACACTAAGAAGTGTAGAGTTGTGTGAAAGTTGGAGAAGTGAGCTAGACTGTGAGTTTTGGTATGTTCTAATTGTACCCTACCAAGCAATCAATGTATAAAAAAGCAAAGTATTGAAGATTTATCGATGTATATAAAGCAAATAGTGATACCATTCAAATTCATACATTTCATGTATTTATTCTTAAAACTATAATCATTACTAGATGTTATCATGGTTTAAAATGATTGAATGGTTTAACAATAACCTTGATGTTTAAAAGATATTCCTGATTTTTAATGATTTAATAATAATCAATGAGAATGTTAAGACATTGATAGATCAAGAAAATGATTTATAAAGACAAAAAATTAATTCCCATGTATATTTCCAATTTAAAACGCATTTATTTACATGAAAGTATTTATTAATGCATAGTATTTGGGTTCAAAATGATTAAAAATAATTCTGAATGATATTTTTTGTTTTTTATATTTTTTGGGTACTTATTAGAAAAATATATTTTTAGAAGTGAAGATGATTTCTAAGTGATTTTTAAATTCATAAAATATTGATTTTTATTTTTTTAATGATTTTTAAGGGATAATTTCAATCACGCCACCTAGCGTGATTGCTGCTGTTGATCTTAATCATTGACTGTCGCTAATGGACTAATCTCTCTCTCTCTCTCTCTCTTGTTTTTAAGTTTCATAAGGAAATCTTAGTAAAAATTGAAAAAGGCGTTGACTAGGATAGGGCATTGACTAATAAAACAATCTTGATGGAGTTTCATAACCAAAATTTATGGGTAAACGCATCTCTTTGTCCTCTTTCCATCTGTACCCTTTAAGCCTATAAAAGAGGTGAAAAGTTAAGTTTTTTTTACATTTTGATGTGCGCTTTTCGCATTAACTAGCTAGAGGAAAAAGGGCGCCGATCGATCGTTCTTCATGTATGAAACATTACCTCCAATAAGTTTCTTCTCTTTTGTATTGATTCCTCGTGTTAGATGCAAGACACCAGGTCCGGGGAAAATATAGGGGCTCTCGAAGGTGTGTTTGATCGTAGAGCATTGCTAGAGCGTGTTTTCGTTGCAAATCTTTATATTAGGATCATTCTCCATTGATCTTTTCCATTTTCATAACTATAAATCACATTTCTATCTCCAATCAAGAATTTTTTATCTTTGGAAAGAGATTAGAAGTACTTAAATGGATCATTTCATCTTCGCATGTCTCTTTCATGTTCATCGATCATTTATGCTTTCTTAAACGAAAAATACTAAAAAGTTTCTTTCATTTGAATCTTTTTACCGTCATCCTTGTGGATTCGATCGTGACCCACTACTATTCTAAATTTAAAAAAAATAAAATTCGGAGAGTTGAATACAATTTTTGATAGGCAAACTTGGACTTATCAATATACTACTAAACATACTCAAATTAACCACCACAAAAATTTATAAAAATAAAATCAATATAATAGAGAGTTGTCTCTTTATTTTGATAAATTCTAAATGATCGATGAGTAAAAAGTGAGTGACTCGTCCAGATGAAAGGAATTAGCTGTTCGTGCCCATCTCTTAAATTAATAATTATTTGTGTAAATTATAGGGTAAACATCTTATAGTGGCACGACCTTTCATTTTAGGTCCAGATTGTGGCACGACCTTTTTCTATGTCCAATTTGTGGCACCACGTCAGCATTCCCGCTTAGGTGGACGGTTTTCTTATTCCGTCCCCCACGTGGCTGCCACGTTTTGTCCACGTCTTCACTCTCTCTTTATTCTCTCTCTCTCTCCCTCTCTTTCTCTCTTCTCTTTCTTCTCTCCCCCTCAGCGACGGTCTCTCTCGCGACGGAGAGCACGGTCTCTCTCTCTCCCATTATTATCTCTCTTCTCTTTCTTCTCCAGGTTACGATTTTCGGGCAGCTCGATCAGGCACTTCATTTCATTTCTAACCCGAGACTTGGATCTGAATAAACCCTTCTTCGATCTATGTTGCTCTGATTCGTTGGATCCGAAGAGGACGAATCTGGTCTCCGTGAGCCTCGAACGGTCAGGATTGTAGCTACAGGTGCTAGTGATCTTCATCTGGCCGATAAAACTTTGCTCATGAGAGTTGCAGGAATAGAAGAGGTAGGTGGAATCTAAAGTTCTTGCAATTTTCTTCAAGGTGGCCTTGTAAATCTCTCTACCCGTCTCGAAGTGAACGATGAAGATGAAGCAAGGAACTCCCTTTTCCACGTCAAATGCAGGATTCCTTTAATCAGAAGAGATAGAGAGCATTATGCATCCGTGAGGACGATACACGCGGACGTGAGCGGGCGATGGGTGGAGAGGGAGAAGGTGGGCGTCGAGGGCCCTTCCTCGACGGCTGCAGGCAGGTCTTCCTTCCCAGCGACGATGCCTCCTCCGCCGCGTCTCGCGGCACGCGAGCGGAGGGAGAGGGATTCTTCTCAACTTATCTTCTCCTCTCAAAGCTCTCCCTCTCCGTTGCAAGCTGGTACAGTTACGTCTCGAGCGTGGGCCGCGTCCGATCTGGAAGGAGGTCCGCTAATCGTCTTCCTTAGAAACTGGGAGGGGGGGGGGGTTGAATCCGTAGATGGGGTCGGCCCGGGAATCGTCCACGTTATGCAGGCGAGAGACTCGGCGCGGTGATCTGCAGCTAACATCGAAGAAAAAAACTTGTTTGAGCGAGAGAGACCGTCGCTGAGGGGGAGAGAAGAAAGAGGGAGAGAGAGAGAATAAAGAGCGAGAGAATGAAAACGTGGACACAACGTGGCAGCCACGTGGGGGACGGAATAAGAAAACCGTCCACCTCAGCTGGAATGCTGACGTGGTGCCACAAACTGGACATAAAAAAGGTCGTGCCACAATCTGGACCTAAAATGAAAGGTCGTGCCATGTTTACCCTAATAAGTATGCAGCAGCGAGAGTTCTAGAAAGATCCGATTGTTTCTGGAATCTTGAGGCGGTCGGGCGAAATCTTCTGGAAATATCTCGGCGTTTCCGCAAAGGACGTATAAATACAAGCCGAGAGCCGTTCGCTTCAGTCGTTCATAATCGGCTTCGTCTTCTTTTTCAACTTGCCATCCACTTTCTAGCAATGGAGGAACTGTACGGTCCCGGCTCGTGGAGGAGAGGGCACGTGCGGCGGCCAAAGGAGCCAGCAAGATCTCGCCCGGCGAAAATCGTGTCCATCCCCGTCCGCTTCATCAATTCCGAGGAGAAGGAAGAGAAGCGGCAGGCGTCTTCCTCGGCGGCGGATGAGAGGCCTACCAAGGCGGCCAACATGGACGCGGGGGCAGCGACGGTGATGATCCAGAAGATTGCGAGAGGCTTCCTGGCGAGAAAGAACGCGAGGGCGCTTCGCAGTCTGGAGGCCCAAGTGGAGGCCATCGAGAGGTCGGTGAAGGGATCGGAGGGTTTCTTGCGCGCGGACGCTAAGGAGCGGATCAGGGTCTCCGAGGCGCTCATGTCACTGCTATTCCGCCTCGATTCCATCCGCGGGGCGAGGGATTACCGCCGCCGCGTGATCCGGCGAGCCATCGCGCTCCAGGAGGCGTTAGACGCGATCGCAGCGGCCGATAACGGAGCAGAAGAGACCACCGGAGCCGATGGTAACAAATCCGACGAGAACAAATACGACGACGACGACAAGGACATCTCTGCCGCTGGCGAAGAAAAGGAGGAGACACCTGATACCTCTCGCGAAAGCACGGGATCTGGAGAGGCACCGCTGGACGGCCTCCAGGAAATTCCAATGGACTCTGGAGAGCCACCCGTGGACGGCCTCCAGGAAATTCCAATGGATTCTGGAGAGGCACCGGTGGACGGCCTCCAAGCAATTCCAATGGATTCTGGAGAGGCGCCACTGGACGGCCTCCAAGCAAGCACGATGGATTCTGCAGAGGCACCGCTGGACGGCCTCCACGAAATTCCAATGGATTCTGCAGCGGCACCGCTGGACGACCTCCAAAAAAGACTTCAATGGATTCTGGAGAGACACCGCTGGACGGCCTCCTAGAGATTTCAACGGGTTCTGTCGAAGAATGCGAGCAGTTGAAATCTCTGCCAACAGATCGCAGCGGAAGAGAGGCTGATGTCGGAGCGGAAGAGAGAATACTTGAGGAGAAATCCTCGGAAGATGACGTCAGGCTGTCGTCATGCAGTGGATCCCAGGACGACGCGGACGAGGGTACTCCGGAAACCGGCGACGAAAGCATGGAGTGTGGAAAGATATCGCAGGACGACCCCCCGGCGAGAAAAATTCACCGGATTCTGTCGGAGAAAGGATGCAGTCTCCTCCCTCGGACGAAGGCGCGAAGACTACGGGTATCGTGGACGGAATGGTGGAAGAGAACAGAGCCCTCAGAAAGCTCGTGGTCGACCTCTGCGAGAAGAATGAGATCCAGTGCCGGCTGATGAGCGGCCTGCTGGAGAGGGTGGGACGCCTGGAGCAGACCGTCGAGAAGAGGGAGAGACGCCGGAAGCGGCAAGCCTGCGATGCCAAGAGAACCCGTGCCAGGAAGCTCGAGAGAATATGGCGTTGACGGAGGAATGAAAATCCCAAGTCGTTCTTCTTGCGCTCTTGTAAATAGTTGGCACTCTAATTTTAATTTGTTGCTTTTTCTATCACCCGGACGGTTGGTATACTAGAAATCCTCATAAATTCTGAAAAAATTAGACATAATTAGTGGATAATTTCAAATAGTTTTAAGAAATTCTGATAATTAAGGTGAAATCGATTTTTTGAAAAGTTTACACGCCTAATATCTGACTTTTAAAAAAATAGTTTACATGCACTGAATATGTCCATGTAAGCTTTGTAAAGAGCATTGAAGAGCTAAAAACTTGAATAACTTGAATAACTTCTTCAATCAGCCTTGTAAGAAGAGATTATAATCATATTAAATGATCGAATTATTTGCTCTTAGAGCTCGATAATTTGAATATTAGATTCAATGTCTTATGTCGTATTCAATATTTTGATTAAAATTTTGAGAGCATATCGAGCATTACATCCTATCGAGATAGTAGGCAATTCTTATTTTCACCAAATGAGTGCAAGTGTTGTAAAGCAAGTGGTGGTGTTTTGATGAAACGGTTTTGTGCGTTCATTTGAAACATGCTTCCTCATGTTAAAAGAATTTCCAAACTCACTAATTTAGAGAATTAATCACACATTTATTAGGATAGTGGTGACTAAGGGTCGAATCTACAAAGAATTAGAGAATTTTTTTAGATACGTTCAAAATTCTATCAAATTGAACGATGAATTGGGGTGAGAAATTGGGGAAATTGATAAAATATTATACCAACTTGGATGTATTAGGAGTGTGATCATGAACGAAGGCCGCACAACCAAACACCCCAGGAGGCAAGGCAAGGAGGTCATGATCAGGGTGGAGATGACGAAGGGGTACTTCACCGCCAAGAGATGATGAGGACAAGTGGTTCAGGAGGTAGGTAGAGATAAAAAAGGCATCAGACCATAGAAAATGGGGGACTCCCATTTCCACCAAGAGAGTGCGAGTCATATCGAGTAGGTGACAGTATTTGCCCTCGGTAACACTGTTTTGCTGAGATGTGTGAGGACACGTGGTTTGGTGGAAGATGTCACAAGAGATGCACAAGTTCTCTAGAGGAGTTTGAACAAATTCAAGAGCATTATCGGTGTAGAGAATTTTGTGGGTTTTAGAATATTGAGTGGAGATCTCTTGAAGAAACTACTGATGAATAAAAGGCAGAACATTTGTGCATTCTTTGAGAAGATAAACCCAAGAGGCACGAGAGAAATCATCTAAAAAAATTATCTAATAACAAAAGCCACGAAATAAAAAATCACTCAATTTGGATTACTAATCGTGGAGAAATCAAGTGGCAAAGGCCATCATTATAACATTTGGATAGAAAATTTGAAGTTATTCTTATTTTGAGAGCTCTATTTTCTTCCTATGAGTGTTCTTCGTATTAGAGAGTGCTCATGTGCTTGTGGATTCAAGTATAATCTCCTTGTAGACTTAAGGGTTGAAGAGGGTAATTAGTTTTATGGATTAATGTACTAAGCCTTCTTTTAGAACAAGGCTTGTGGTGTCAAGCCTTTGTTCCCTATCTCTCTTGTACTGAGGTTGTGTCAAGTGGTATTAGAGCAAGGACAACATTCTTGTATTAATTGTGCAAGAATGACTAAAGGCAAGAGTGTCTAGGTTCATGAGGATGCTTCTCTTGAGGTATGTTATGTTTTAAAAGAAGAACTTTATGATTTGAAAGAGATGTTTCAAGATCATAGGGAAACCATGTATAATATTATTAAGCAAATATTGGCACAAATTTAAGCTTAGAACAGGCCCCTGAAATTATAAATACCAAGTGTATTCCTGGGTCTAGATCTGGTGGAGATAAGGTTTACTCTATTCCTAATTATTCTATCTCTACTAGTTCAAGAAGTGATCATGACAGTCATGATAGAACAAAATCTCAAATGAAGATTGATCTCCCAACTTCAATGGTCAATTGAAAATTAAAGAGTTCTTGGATTGGTTAGTTGATGTAGTAAGATTTTTGACGATACAAAGATTGCAAAAGAGAAGCATGCTAAGCTCATTGCTTGTAAGCTAAAGGGGAGTGCATTGGCTTGGTGGGAGCAAGTGAAGGCCATGCGTACAAGATTTGGTAAAGAACTTGTTCAAAAATAGGAAAAGATGAAAAAATTCATGAAGACAAGATTTCTGCCCCTTGATTTAAACAAAAATTATATCAATAGTATCAAAATCACAAGAAACTAAGTAGATCCATATTTGCTTATATTGACGAGTTTTATTGCTTATAAACTCATCTAGATTTAAATAAATCTGAAGCCTGCAGTATTTCAAGAATGGTTTACAATGGGATATTGAGGAGAAACTATCGATTCAATCTTTTCACAAGTTGACTAATGTTGTTGTAGTTGCAGAGTGTGCAGAGACACTTATGGAAAGGAGGCAAACCAAGGCTCGTGCACTACCAAGTTTTCTAATTTCCATAGTTGAAAACTCACGAGAAAAAATTTTTAAGCCAAAAAACAAATCATTGAACCCCTCCAATTCAGCCCAAGAAGACTAGTTCGATTCCAACAATGAAGGTTTCAAGTGCCAGGCACAATCCATACACCTCAAACAATGCCATGAAGTGTTATTGCTATAATGCAGAGGGCCATTTTGAAAAGTGTTATTGCTACAAATTGAATGTTTTTCCTACATAGAAAATGGTTAACTTTGTAAATGCAATCAAAGGTCAAGATACAATTCAAGATGAATTCACTGAAGAAATTGATGAACATATCACTGATGGTGATTGTGGTGAGCCATTCTTATTGATGGTGCAAAACTTGCTATAATGTGACTAGGAAAGAAGAGCATCCCTAGAGACGTAGTGTGTTTTGCATAAGATGCATCATTAATGACAAGGTATGCCACCTCATTATGGATGGTGTGAGTTTTCAAAATATAATGGCTAGTACTATAGTGAAGAAACTAAGACTGAAGACAAACACCATCCTCAGCCATATAGTGTTGGGTGGATCCATGACAATCATGGGTAGATCAAGGTCACTTAAACATGTCTTTTTAAATTTCTTATTGGTAGAAAATACTTTGATGAGGTGCAATGCAACGTCCTTGATATGGGAGTCTGCCACCTTCTTTGAGGACACCCATAGCTATGTGATTGTAACACTGAACATGAGGGTTTAGAAAATACTTTTTACAAAAAATGGTAAGAAGTTTGTATGGGATCCATTAGAGGAGGATGTTTCCCAGAAGGAAAAAAAATGGAGGTGATGTTTATCAACAAAAGAGAACTTCTCTCTAGTCTACATGAGAACTTGTATTTAGTAGGTATAACAATATTTAGGGATTTATGTAGATCAATTTAATGACCTCTTTCTAGAAACAGTGCTTATTATTATATTTAGTGTCTCTCAGTTGATGGCTAGAAATCAGCAATACTTATCATATGAGTCAAATTAATACTATTAATATTTCTAGATATGCCTTTATCAAATATTTGTTGAGTAAGAAAGTTTAAAATGTATTTGCCATTTACGAGTGAATGTTAGAGTGATGTCCCTTGCTGTATGTATGAATAGAAAATGGATTTCTTTTAGGGTTCTCTCTGTTGTGGTCCATAGTTTCTGCAAATACCAATTGTCTTACTCAAGAGCCCGCTTCTCAAATGATAAAATACAAAAGAGCTCCTTCCTGATGTACTCAAAACGTCCCATTATCTAGTCGAGTAATTGTAAGTATGAGCCTCAAAATTGTCTACTGAGCAAGGCCTAGGACAAGCATGAGAGCAAGTAAATGCTAAGTAGGCAAGACCACCTATCATGCAAGTAGCAACCCGATACTCGGCACGAGCATGAGTACTATAGGTTGACCAAGTTGACATCAACCAGAAATTTAAAGATATATTCTCAAGACTCATGTCCTCTTGTAACTCAATGAAAATAATTAACTCTTAGAAAATTTTGGTGCCATTATAAGTTAAAACAGTAAATATTATTACTAAATAATGTTGATGATAAAATGATGATTCACTTTTGAAGAATTAAATTGGTCTCAAAATAAATATACCTTCCTTGAATTACATAAAAATCTTATGAATTTTATGAAGTGTGGTTTTTAACTGCGAGAATCACAAATCAATTATGAATATGAATCATTGATGAAGTGTTACAGAAATATGATTTGGTATTGTATGAATAATGGATCGATTATGAGCACGAAGTAGAATAAATATTATAGTTCACGAAGTATTAGATGAGATAAAAAAGAGAAAATATGAATAATTGAGGATAAACCTAAGAGAAATAGATGAGAAATTAGAGAAGAGGAATTGAATCAGTACCATGTATGCAACTTAAAAATGATCAACAAGAAAAATTAAATTGAAAGTCCCATCTAAACAAGAATGTACCTCTTTTTACAATTCATTGCCACACATAAAAGACAATATAACTTCATTTTTTAATCTGCATCATTTTACACAAACTCTTGTCTTCACCGACCTTGAGGACTTCCTCCTTGACGTCAATAGTTCAGTGTCATCAACGTTCCTATCAATTCAACCTTCCAGGAACTCTTGTAAGAAGTGGTAATGATCCTTTCAATTGAGAAGTTGTCTTTTCGAGGGCATACTGCACTCACGAGCTGACGAAAATGACGCACATTGTAGTCAACATTTTTATGAGGAATGGTCAACATATTGCAGCTAACATATTCTATATTCCCACGTTCCACGTGATGGGTGACGAAACATTTTATGCGGTCATTAAAATACACAAACGTCGGTCAAAAACAATTTAGAATTCCGAAACTCACAATGGTAAAGATATAGAATCAAGTAAAGTGTAAGTATCTAGTCGATCCATAGAGAACACAATTGACTTTTATTGCAGAGTTGACTTGGTCAAACTTATGTTTAATAAGGGTCTTAAAGAAATGGAAATGATATTTATGAATAGAAACAATATAAATATACAAGATTGGGTATTTTAAAATTTTAGACCTCTGATTTGATAGAGAAAAGTCAAAAGCCAAGGTCAAAGCATTGACTTTGACCAATAGTTGACTTTCTGTAAAAATCAGAGAATCAAAAGGGCTCAGAAGATTACAAAAAAATCAGAGAGAAAATGGAATTTATTGATAGAAAATTCATGATTTTTCGAGAAGAATTGGATTTATTATGAATTATTAAAAATCAAAGATTAGAAAAATCCCGAAATGAGCACTTTGGTGTAAATCTTCAAATTGACTAATCAAATGATATCCAAATCTTGCAATTGATATATCAATAGAAATATAACAACCAAAGGATTCCAAAGAGACCAAAATTATTAAATTCCAATTTATATTTAAAGTAAGAGTAATTGATCCCGCAAGTCAACGCCTAAATTCGGATCGAAAATGAACAGTGGTTGGTCAAACGTTAAATTGAAGGGTCAAATGACTGGAATTTTACGAATTTACTATCCACGGAAAGCTGATGAATCAAGGAATCCAATAAAACTAGAATCAAATGATTCGGACTTAAGATCAGAGAGATATTCTTATTTCAAAATCAGCAAAAATTCGAACCAAATTAGGGCGAAAATGAAGAACAAATCGACTTTAAACGCAAAATTAACTGTCTAAATCTAATCTAAATACAAATTACCACAAGATGAACAATCGATTCTCACTGCTAACCTGATTATCGCGAAGATTTGGCTTCAATTCATGCGGATTGAAGAGTATTGGCTTGATTTCTTCCTCTCGGACGTTCGAGTGGAGAATTCGACCGAAGTCCAAAGATTAATCACAACGAATCATGCTCCAATCGGATCACGATTGAGTCTAAACGCAGGGGAATCATGATGAACTCAAGATCTTCCTTCAAAATTGCTTTATTGCTTCACGATTCGATCAAAAGTTAAGAGAAGAAGAAATAATACATCGGTTTTGAAAGAAGAATTCCCGCGAGACATGTGGACCGTCTATTTTGCGATGAAATTTGAGCCTTCGGATCGCGAGAAACTGATGGAATCGTGGCCCAAGACGCAGTCCACGTTCTTCTCTAATTAGAGCCGTCCGATGAAGATCTAAAGCTCCCGATGCGTCCACATGATACCCCACGATCACACGATGCGACCCATGCTTTCCACTTATTTCGCCTGTCCGATGAACATCGGAAAGCTCCTGATGCATCCACGTGTTGGCATGTGAGTCATCGATCACGATCACTTAAGTGTCAATTGACGCACAACTCTGATGGTGATCGCGTGGACTCGAGTCGACGCGATCCACGCCCTTGCGTTTATTGCGACATCGCCTGCAAAAGATAAAACTCACGTAAACATAGTCCCACATGAAAGAAAAAGAAAGATGGGGTGAGTATAAAACGTGGGGCAGTATAATGCATTTGCGTTACCGCTCCAAACTACTAACCAGAGCCCAATAACCCGTGGGCCCTTCACACGACAACCCTTCACTCGCCACGTGGCGCCCCTCCCGGGCGTCCGCGTGGACTCACGTGGCCCCTGTCACGCGTCCGCACTACCTTGCGCCACCTGAGCGCCGCGTGGGCTTACGCGGCTCTGCCACGTAGCCTTGCATGCCGCGTCGCATCCGTGCGGGTCATGCGCGCCACGTCAGCTCTATGCGCCACATCAGCCCCGTAGTTTTCAAAAGAGGTGGGGTGCAAGGATTATGCTTTCAGGAATTTTAGTTCTTACCCATAATCTGTGGAGGGCAAATTCCTCTAAACAGCTAATACTGCCCCAAAGGGGAAGGGGAGAAGATAGCCAACTCTGAAGGTTGCCTGGAGAAGAAAACTAAACAACACATTGTGGTGTTGGCCCCAAAATTCTAGAGTTGATTGAATTAGAGGCATGATGTTGGGAGAAGTTTCGGCGAGGACTAGGTCAAAATGATGTATTTAAATAAATATACATTCAAATAAAAAAATGATTTTCAGCGGATTTGCGGACATTAAGCTCTTAAACGGGTCTCTTAGTGGGCCATAGATAGATGGGCTAAATGATACATGAGCCTATTTGGACGTGGTAAAAATCATTTTTAATAGGAAACGAATGAATGAGATGTCAGCTCTAAGCCATGAACTTGGTAGTGACTCCTCATAAGTGTAGGTCTTTCCTCTCTCTCTCTCTCTCTCTCTCTCTCTCTCTCTCTAGTTGCTATCTGTTTGGCCTGGAGTAGGGCCAACTGATTCCAGTCGTCAACATTTTAATTTAGTTGCTTTCTCTTGGGACATGGCTGTCACCAATTTGAGGACTTGGTGAGGGGAAGGCGAGATCTGTCCTCTGTCTCTACCTCTAGTTCCATCGCTCTCATTCTCACTCTTTCTCCTCCTCCTGAGTCGTAAGGTTGCATCTTTCATCTCTCTCTCTCTCTCTCTCTCTCTCTCTCTCTCTCTCTCTACAGTGGAAGGAAAGTCAAACTTTTGCTACTTTGTAAGTAGGGTTCGGCCGTTTAGATACCAATATCAAAAACTGATATCTGTTACGATGACTATATCGAGGTACCATTAGGGTCCTAAACGGTTTCTTGACAGAATGAATGGATTTGGTCCCTGAATGCACACCAATTCGTGTCAAAATTAATACCAAACTTACCAATTTTTTGAAATAATTACAAATTTAATAGCATAGTGGTGAATAAGGGTCGAATCCACGAAAGAAATAAGGGAATTTTGAGAGATCTTTGAAATTTGATCTAATCCGACAATGAATTGAGGTGAGAAATTAGGAATTTTGAGATTTTGTAAAGAGAACTCAAACATGAATCCACATAATAAAAAATTACTTGATTTGGATCAAGATTCACAGAGAAATCAAAGAGTGAATTAGATAGAAATTTCCGAACATGAACAGAGAGAAATTCAAAATAAAACCTAAAATTATCTAAATCTATGATTCTAAATTACAATTTTATGATACAAGATGAAAGATTAGGAGGAAAACACATAATCTAACCCGAGATAATGATAAAAATAATCCAATTAATCATTGAATTCAAGGCTTTTCATTCCACAATTTTGAAGACGATCATCGACACTTCAAGAGGCAAATTCTTCCTATTCTATCGACGAAATCTCACTTTCAACCACTCCGTCAATGCAGAAATGACTCTAGAGATGATGGGAAGCAAGAGATTCAAGGATGGTGGTGTCTAGACAGTTTGATTACTCAAACACATCCAAGAATAATTTACAATGTCGAAGAACATTTATACCAATTTATAGCAAATTTCGGCGTAACTGTCCGATGGAGCATTTAACTTTGATCAACAGCTCTGATGAAATGCTGGAGTGCGAATTGTTATAGTTTAGTCGTGTCCGTTGGATCGGAGATGGACCAGCGAGACTTTCGCCACGTCACGTGCGTTATAAGTAACACTTGCAACGCCATCTGTTGGATCTTGATCTGACGCTTCGAATGCATTTTTTTGTCGGTTTTAATCTTAGCCGTTATAACTCCTCAGATCAACAACTGAGATTAAATCATTTTAAAAATGATTCGCCGATGAGTAAAAATGCACCACATACCCCCCACCTTAAGTAACGATCAACGGTCCTGTTTTAATTGCGCGATCAGACGCTCCACATGCTTCCACGTCACCTGCGCAAATTAAAAAAAAAAAAAGTCTCACATGACAAAAATAAAATAGAAATTATGTGTATGTAAGATGTACGTAGTTAAGGAGTTTAATGAAAATCCTTAACATGGTGCTTTCTCTTTAATTAGACTTACGCGCACACACGTGCACTTCGCACGCGTGAGCACACGTACACTGTACGACACATGAAGATCTCATATCTCACCACGTGGCATGCTATTTTTTCCCACTCATGCCACATCAGCACGCGAAAACAAAAATATTATTTTAATGAATTTAAATCAAATAAATCGATTTTCAATTTAGAAAAATTCAAAATAAATCAAGAAAAATCACTAAAAATTAGAAAATTTTCAAAATACAACTCAAAATTAATCTAAATTTATTTCATTGGATCAGAAATTAAGTTATCTATCATTATAAAAACTCAAATTTAATAAATAACAAGAGACTAGATTTCTATTTCAAAAATACACTCATTTTTCTAAAAAATTATAACTTGGAAAAATAAATGAGTATATAAAAAGTATTTTCTCTTATTATTTAGCATTAAAACCCAATTATAATCTCAAATATAGATGTGAATAATTTTAATCGAAAATATATTCTTAAAAATACATAATCATCCCTAAAATAATGTATTTTGATATTATAACTTAAAATTGTAAGAAATGATAGATATGCACTCAAAGTATGATAACATGTATAAAAATGAAATGTTTGTATACCTTGATTTTGTATTAATTATCATGTAATTGCATGTTAAGATTGCATGTTATCATACCTGATAACTATAGTACCCGATACCGAGATTCACATCTCGGATATCGATTTGTGGAGTTCGGTATCAGGTTACGATATCGATATCCGATATCGACATCCGCTAACGATAGAAGTTTGGATGTTGATATCGGATATCGATATCTGATATCAATATCCGATTAGATAAATAACCTAATATTCTATCGAGTCTCAAATTTTCTCTCTATTCTCTCTAATCTCTCTTCCGTAGTCCGACAATCCGCACTTTCTCAGTCCAAACTTCCGTAGTCCTCACTCAAAATGACACATTTGATGGGTTCTTGAAAGTGCATTTTGATGGGTTTCTTTTGTTCCTGGAGCTCTATCAGATGCACTAAAGATTTCGAAAAGATTTGAATAAGGTAGAGAGAGTGATTCTTGAGTTTCGAAGATGATGGCGTGATTTTCAAGTTGAAGGGTTTCACGGTTAAATGCAGCTCATACAAGTAGAAGTTGATAGTAATAAGTTTAACGGTGAAGATGCTGACGAAGAGTTTTGAGAAGAGAGAGTGCGAGCTCTCCTCTTCCTTCTTCTTTTTGTTGACGTTGGCTTTGTTCTCTCCATGTTCCCTCTTCTTCCTCTCTCTTCTAGGATGGCAAAGAGCAGAAGACGATGATTTGAAGGAATCGAGGGAGAAATCAGCCGCGTATGAAGAGAGACGGGGATGATAGAATGGCATGAATGGGGGCAATTATATGGAGATTATATAGGATGGAAGAGAGAGAAAGGTGTAGGCTGTTATATGACTGCTTAAGTTATCCAATATCATCATCCATCATCTAGTACCGGAATTGTACTGTTATCGTCCAGTATCGCACCTATTCTCATCAACAATCTGATATCCAGATATCCAGAACTGGATAACAGTATCGGGTACTGGATATTGGTTACTGGATGACAGTTTCACGAAATACCGCTACTGGATGATGTACTGGATGACGATAGTCAAACCCTATTGGGGAGGAAGGGGTTGAAAGTGGGTGAGGAGATATTTTAAGTATTAGTCTCTTTCTTTCTTTCTTTCTCTCTCTCTCTCTATTATGTGGGACGTGGTTGTCACCGATTGGAAGACTTGGTTGCGATTCGTGATAAGGCTACAGCATTCCTCTCTCTCTCTCTCTCTCTCTCTGTGTGTTGTCTGCTAACTTTGTTGTAGGACCTAGGCATGATAAACCTACATATTTCTAATTTAATTGGGATCCTATCTTTATCAATATCTCTCGCTCTCTCTACCTCTGTGGCTCTCTCTCTCTCTCTCTCTCCGCCCCCCTGATAACATGCTAAATTAACATGATAAAATATGATTATTGATGCATATTAAGGCATAAATGATTTCATTTACATGCATGTTATCATACTTAAATGTATTTTTCTATTATTCTATGAAAAATTCATTATAATCTCAAAATACTCAAATATAGGGTTAATTTTGATAAATTAGAGTTTAATAATTTGATAACCCATCTTTTTCTTGAGATTATAAGTGTTTTTAAGGTTAAAATAACAAGAGAAATCATTTTTATAAACATTTATTTTATTTTCTAAAGTTTAAAATCTTAATAAATGAATGTATTTTTGAAATAACAAATTAAACTCTTATTATTTATTAAATTTGACTTTTTAGAATAATAGATAATTAAATTTCAGATCAAATGAAAGAAATTTGGATTAATTCAGAGTTATATTTTGAAAGTTATGAATTTATAATTTTGAGGGATTTTTTTGGATTTTTCTTATTTTATTTTTGATTTAAAACGATTGTAAAGTACATAAAAGAATAAAAAAATGGGTTTAGATTTCGCGCGGGTCCCACGTGGATGCGACATGGCACTCTAGGCCACGTGGCAGCGCCACGCGGGCTCACGCGGCGCCTACGCGGCGCGATATTTATTTACATGCGGCGCCTACTCGGCGCCTACGCGGCGCGATATTTATTCTATGCGTTTTATAACGATCATCTACGCGGGATCATCCAGACCGTTCATCAAGATCGGACGGCCACGACTTAAGCGAAACGGTCCACAACGGACCGTTCCATCGTAACCGTCGATCGAAACGATCGGACGGTTACGCCCAAATGTACTATAAAATGACTTGTTCTTCGACGATTCTAAGCATTCGAGTTGGAATTCAATCTAATTGAACTGTCTAGACACCTTCCCTCTCGTTTCTCTTGATTCCATCGTGTTCCTCTTCCATTTCCGCACCTCTGGAGCCTTTGAAGTCAAGATTTGGTGGAGAATCTTGGGAGAAATTGGCGCTTGAATATAACGTTCACGTTCTTCGTGTTCTTCGTGATTAATCGGCTTAATCGCATCGATTTGATCGCTAATTGGGATTAGTGGAAGCGGTTTTTCTTAATTTATCCTCCTATCATGTTTAATTTTCATTTAGATTAGGATTTAAAGTTCGATTTAGCTCAATTTTAGTCAAAATAGTGATTTTTCACGTCCGAAAATTTCTCTCCACTTCAATTTTCGATTTCTCCACAAAATCAAGACGATTTTCGATGATTTTTGATTCCGTGGATTCGTTTTGAAGTTATCTTTCATAATATATCATTTTCCCCAATTTCAACCATCAATTTCTTGTCCGATTTGATCAATTTCGAAGATTATATCAATAAATTCCTTATTTCCTTGTGGATTCGACCCTTATTTACCATTAAACCCTTCAATTCAATACATTTTCATCAAATTGGTAAGTTTGGAATTATTTTTGACGCGATACCGTGTGAAATCAATGGCCTCGCGGTCTCGTCTCGTCAGCCCCCTCTCTCGTAAGGCTGGATCTTTTGTCTCTCTCTCGCGTGCGGTTGGAGGATACTTTACTGTAATGACGGTGTAAAATCAGACCACATAGATTCGGGTTTTCATCTCTTCTGCTCTCTTTCTGTTTCCCTCGCTCCCTCTCTAAAAGAACCTCTTCTAAATCAGAGCCTTGTACAATCATGGCGCTCTTTGCTTGTGCCTCTGGGATTTGGGGAGTTTTTCATTATGCTCTCTGTGGCGTGCTAGGCAGTGAAGCCGCCACTTGTCTCTCTTTCATCATCGCATGAACTTGGGACTGGGTGAGGCGTCACATTCGAGGACCTGGGGAAAACTGGCATGGCACCCCAAGGGTCAAGAGTCTCGTCGCTCAGGACCAAATAGTCAACTACTTGATGCGGATGAGAGAATTTCTCAACGATAACGAGAACCGGAGTTCTAGGGATCCATGGCATGGGAGGCATTGGGATGATGACCTTGCTGAAAATATTTAACAACGAACTACGTAGAAGCTGCGTCACGCGAAGGTTTGATCATATAATTTTCATCACTGTGACCCAATCTCCTAACATTGAGGAGATCAAGAGAGACATCGAAAGACAAATTGATGGAAATTTATCATCTCTGACCCAAAGCAGATTCTTGCTCTTGTTGGATGATGTAGAGGAAAGAGTGGACTTGGGTAAAATGGGAATTCCTCTGCCCTCAAACGAGAATAGAAGCAAGGTCATTATCACGACTCATAATAAATTACACTGTCAAATCGGTGACAATAGTCTCACAGTTTCTACCCAACCTCTGGAGATGAACTTGTTGAACGAATCAGAGGCATGGAACCTCTTCAAGAGTAAGGTAGAAAAAGATCTCGACTAAGAAGGTGAAGAAATCGTGATGCATGCAAGGAAGATGGTAGAAAGGTGTGGAGGCCTCCCTCTTGCTCTAACACTGGTTGGCTGGTGTATGGCAGAGGCTTCCTCCATTAATGAGTGGAGAGAGGCTGAAAGAAATCTGAGTACATCCCATTCGACGATAAAAAGGAGTAGCGTAGGATCATGAGCTGCTACAGTTGCTGAATCGTGGCTTCCCAAGACCTAGGGAAAAACTAGATGACACCCCATAGGTCGAGAGTCTCGCGGGTCAGGAAAGAATCAAGGACTACTTGAAGCAAATGAAAGAATTTCTCTACGATGAGAAAGTTAGAGTTCTTGAGATTCTTGGAATGGGGCGCATTGGGAAGACGAACTTGCTGAGGATATTTAACAACAAGATAGTTGGAAGCAGCATTACACGAAGGTTTGATCATATAATTTTCATTACCGTGTCCCAATTTCCTAATGTTGAGGAGATCAAGAGAGACATAGAAAGAAAAACATGTGAAAATTTATCATCTCTAAGTGAAAGCAGATTCTAGATTCGATTGGATGATGTACGACATGAAATGGACTTGATGAGCATCGGAATTCAAAAGGACAGATCAAAATCAAATTTCCATATTTGGCATGTCGATGTACCAGATGCCATGCAATTTATTGAGGTATCAGCCCTAACTGAATCAGAGGCATGGATCTTCTTTAAGATTATTGTTGGCAAAACTTTAGAAACCGAAGGTACAGAGATTGTAAGACTTGCGAAGAGTGTGGTGAAAATGATGTAGTGGGATTCCTCTTACTCTAGAAGCTATCAGCAAGATAATGAGTGGAGCTTCCTCTATATATCAGTGGAGCTAGGCTAAAGGAATTCTGAAGTCATACCATCCAATGATAGAAAGGCGTGGGAGAGGATGTGCTACACTTGCTGGATCACAAAGTCCAAGGATCTGGGCAAGAGGTTGGCACCCTTCCTAACGATAGTCTTGCTGGTCAAGAACAAATAAAGGACTACTTGAAGCAGATGAAAGACTTTATCGAGGATGATGAAGCTAGATTTCTTGGGATCTATGGCATGGGCGGCATCGGGAAGACGACCTTGTTAAAGATAATTAATGATGGACTAGTTGGAATCAATGCTAGAAGAAGGTTTGATCATGTAATTTTCATCACTATGTCCTAGGTTGTCGACGTCGAGAAGATCAAAAGAGACATCCAAGAGCAAATAAGAGGAAATTTATCATCTCTAAGAAAAAGCAGATTCTTGCTTTTGTTGGATGATGTATGGAATGAGGTGGACTTGAGTGAGTTGAAAATTCCTATTGCTTCATCCCAGAACAGATGTAAGGTCATTATGACAGACAGATCAAAGTCATACCGTCGTGTTAAGAATGCCAATCAAGAGGGTACAAAATCTTTTGAGTTATCAACCCTGACTGAGACAGAGCCTTGGATCTTCTTTCAGAAAAAGGTTGGTAAAAATTGAAATTCCATAGGAGGAGAAATTTTAAGACTTGCAAAGAGCATAGCGAGTAGATGTGGTGGGTTTCCTCTTGCTCTAGAAATCATTGTGATGGAGAATTATTTTGAAACATGAACACAAGGGTTCTAAGTGAACCTTTCCTCCTCCTCCTCCTCCTCCTCCTCCTCCTCCTCCTTATCTACCCACTTGAAACTATCCATTTATTAAATGGATGAAGAAGACCTCTCTAAATACTTAAAGAGAGAGTAGATCTTAAGGGATTTATTTTCCCTCCTCTTCTTATTTTAAACTGATATAAAGATTGACTTGGTCAAAGCATTTAATCCTTATCTTTAGAAACCTAGAATCCATTGAGTGGACCAAGTCAACCACCCTTTTATCTTTGACATAGGTTCCTAATTTTCCAAGCCTTCTCCACCATATCATAGGTACCTTATGTCATTTTCAATCATGATCTCAAAGAAAATTCAGTAGGAAACCTATTTGAATTACATCCCCTTTTCTTTGAAAACCTCCTTTAGTTAGAATCATAGGAGAGATCAATTACTTATGCAAGAAGCTATCTCCTCAACCTATTCAAGACCAAGACTTATGAAGAAAATCAGACAAGAAGACTGCTCTCTTAATTTATGAAGAGCTCCCAAAATCATCCTAAAGACATGACAGAAGGTTTATGCATCCACTCTGAAGGACATGACAGCGAACCCAACAATAGGTCTATATATTAATTGCATATGGACCAACAGGATCATGACTTATTCAATGATGATGATGGGAATTACCATCAAGGGAAAATCGTCATGAGGACAAGTCAACCTCACCTTCTCTTTGAACAAGCATATCCACAGGCAAAAGTGTCAACAGCAACCAGGACAACCGAACATGCACCATTTGCATCATCTTCAGACCCGTCCAATACCCTGAAAAACCAGACATCATCTTCACCATTTGCGTGAAGTCACGCTGGCATGAAGAACAAAGATTCTCTCTTGTTTCACTATTCTGGCAATGTGAAGTCTCTCCTCGTGGAGGCCGACTTCCAGCTATCGGCGAAGCTTATCACGCGTATGGAATAGCGGGACTGTATAGAATATTAGATGCAGAGCAAACGGACGACGACTTTCCGACTCCTGTAACCGTCGTACGCGGAAACTATCTTCTCGTCATCTCAATCAAGCGGGTTTTAAGGAAAGAAGATACGGGGCCCGGTCAACCCATCGATCCACACTCCGGCGTTGACCGTCTATCCACGACTATCAACAAACTGAACGCTCGCGCAAAAGAGGAGAATGAATATCTCGCCCGACTCACTTCGGAATTACTCCGCGGCTCACAGTATCACCAATATTAAAGTAAAGAGAAAACACAAAGATCTCCACGCACCTTACCTCACGTGACAACTACAGCAAAGAAAATTCGCAACGGACGCCTCTTCGCTGGGAGATCCGAAAACCGAACGCATCGGCGTAACTTCCTTCTTCTTCATTTCTATAAAACGAAAGATTGTAAGAGACGAAAGGCAGTTTTTTATGAAAATTTGGTTACTCTTTTGGTTCGGTTATCACCTTTGTGTTCGTGTCTCCTGTGTCTCCTCTATTCTCCCGCAACCTATTCATCTCCCGAGTTCTATCCTTCTTCTTTTCTCCCCCGTTTCTTTCCGCTTTCATCCATCTCAAGAAAGAAGTCAAACGGCGGAAACATTGGGTCGAGCAGTGATCTTAAGGAGCGTCCACTTCACGACGACTTAAGGTAATCTCCTCTTCTATTTTTCGTGAACAATAGTTCGCTAAAACAGATCATAAGTCCAACGATTTCCCCTTTTTCCTCTATTATATAATATCCAAAATATTCCCCGCCCTCCTTCTATCTCCTCTTAATATTATTAACGAATTTCGTTTCATCCTACGCCCTTCCGCAATCTTCTTTTCTCCCTATTTCTATAATATAAAGCATTATCTCCTTCCGTCGTATCTCCGTCCTATTAGCCTCTCTTCTCCTCCTCTTTTCTTATATCTATTCTCCGCAACCGCATTCATCAGCCTCTGACTCTTCCCCGATTTCTCTCCCATCATAAATCTAATACCATCACTCTTTCTTTATTTCTATATTATATTACATGATATCTTATCTTCACCTCGTGTTGTCCTTTATTCTCTCTACTTTCTATTCTCCAGTCGTTATTCTCTTAATCTATTTTCCTACTTCTGTCCCTTATATATAAAATCATATTTATAGACCATAATCTATCTTAATATCTTTTCTATTCTCCATACATTCCTGAATTGTTATAATCTGCATTCTCACTGATTTAATCATCTTTATAGCAGTGATATCATTTCATAGGTCCTCCCTAGTTTGTAGGAGTATTATCTATTTTAGAAATATCCTACATCACATTGGTAGTAGTATGATTGAAGCTACTCTTTCAACCTGGAAGGTGGCTAAAATAAATCTTACCATATCTCCTCAAACTCAAGAAGGTATGAAGGATAAGGTATTGGAGGTGTTGAAGTTTAGCTTTGATAGGTTAAGGGATGATAACATCAAGAACTGTCTTTTGTATTGTTGCTTGTGGGGGGGAAGATGAAGCAATTCCCAAAGATAATCTTCTTGACTACTGGTATAGGGAAGGATTTCTTGATTGTGATCACTCTGAAAGCCTTCATGAAGCTCAAGATAGAGGACATAAAAACATTGGTACACTCGTGTCATATTGTTTATTACAAGAAGTGTCGAAGGACAATGGATACTTAAAGATGCACAATGTTGTTCGGGAAATGTGTTTGTGGTTAACATCACGAGAGTTTAATGTATATAGAAAGTTCTTTGCATATCTCGAAGGAGATCACAATTGATCTTCTCATACTAAGACACTGAAGAACATACAGAGACTATCAGCAAAAACTAATTGGCATTTAAGGGAAAAAACCCTCCCTAGAGACTTCATTTGCTAATCCCGATCTCCACACGTTATTATGTGATCGAAATTATTATCCAAGTTTTCAAATTGAGGAGAATTTTTTTCAGAATTGTACATCTCTTTGTGTTCTTGAGCTAAAGACTTGTGCCTTAAATTTTGCATTGGAAGATCTTAGTTTAATAAAATCAATTGAGGTATTTAGGCTTAAGCTGTACAAACTTGAAAAACCTGCTTGATGAGATTGGGTCTCTACCCAACTTGGTAGATTTGGATTTGTCATGGAATTTGGATTTGACAATTCTTCCTAATTCAATTGGCAACCTTAAAGAACTCCAGAAATTAGAATTTGTCATATTCAGGATTAAAAGAGCTTCCAAGAACAATTGGGTCCCTCACAACTTTAGAAATTTTGTGTATTTCAAAAGCTACTGGATTGGAAATATTTGCAAATCATATTGTATGATCTGATTCTAAGTTACAAGCTATGGCATCTCATCAAGGAAAGACTCAATTCCATCTAGGAAAGAATTCGATCCATGAATTGTATAACTTGAGACATTTGGTTGTGTCAAAGGTTCCAGGGTCACTTGTCAATTTAAAAGAGGATCTTAATTTGAGTTATTTTGAATTAGACTTCCATATCCAACTAGTGCTCTTAAAATGTTTTTCGAGGTTACGACTTTTAGAGAAAAATTTCTCAATGAATACAAAGTTGAAGAAGTTAGATTTTTGAAAAATAAAAATATCAATTGTTCCAAATTCAATTGGTGCTCTTACAATATTAGAGGAGTTAGATTTGTCACAAAAAAAAATATCAACACTTCCAAATTCGATTGTAGCTCTTAAAAGACTACGAGTCTTAAACTTGTTACAAAAAAAAGTCTCAAACCTTCCTAATTCAATTGGTGCTCTTAGAAAGTTGGAGGAATTAGTTTTGTCACAAACAAAAGTATCAAGCCTTCCTCATTCAATTGGTGGTCTTAGAATGTTGAAGAAATTAGATTTATCTCAAACAGAAATATCAATCCTTTCACATTTAATTGGTGCTCTTATGAATTTGGAGGAGCTACATTTGTCAAAAAAAAGTATAATTTGGAGGTGCTACGTTTGTCACAAACAAAATTATCAAGCCTTCCCCATTCAATTGGTGATCTTACAATAATGTGCAGCCTAAATTTGTCACAAAAAAAACTAACAAGCCTTCCTCATTCAACTTGTGGTCTTAAGAATGTTGAAGAACTTAAATTTGTCACGAACAGAAATAACAATCCTTCTAGATTCAATTAGCTCTCTTACAAAATTTGGATTGGCTAGATTTGTCAAAAACTAACATATCTTTACTTCCTCATTCAATTAGTACTCTTACAATGTTGAAGACATTAGATATATCACAAACAAAAATATCAATCCTTCCTCATTCAATTGGTGTTCTAACAAATTTGGAGGTTCTACGTTTGTCACAAAAAAAGCATCAAGCCTTCCTCATTCAATTTGTGGTCTTAGAATGTTGAAGAGCCTAAATTTATCACAAACAGAAATATCAATCATACCAGATTCAATTGGTGCTCTAACAAATTTAGAATTTCTAGATATGTCAAAAACAAAAATCAAAACCCTTCCAGATTCAATAAGTGATCTTATAGAGTTGCTAGGTCCTATATTTATCACAAACAAAAGTGTCAAGCCTTCCTTATTCACTTTGTGGTCTATGAATGTTGAAGACCTTAAATTTATCACAAACAGAAATATCAATCCTTCTCGATTCAATTAATGCTATTGTAAATTTGGATTGGCTAGATATATCAAAAACAAAAGTCTCAACCCTTTCAGATTCAATTGGTGATCTTCTAGGGTTTCGGGTCCTATATTTGTCACAAATAAAAGTATCAAGCCTTCCTTATTCAATTGGTGGTCTTAGAAGGTTCTCAAGCTTAAATTTATCGCAAACAGAAATATCAATCCTTCCTGATTCAATTTGTGCTCTTACAAATTTGGATTGGCTAGATATGTCAAAAACGAAAGTTTCAACCCTTACAGATTCAATTGATGATCTTATTGTGTTGCGAGGCCTAGTGTTATCACAAACAAAAGTATCAAGCCTTCCTCATTCACTTTGTGGTCTAAGAATGTTGAAGAGCTTAAATTTATCACGAACAGAAATATCAATCCTTCCAGATTCAATTAGTGCTCTTAAAAATTTGAAAGAGTAAAATTTGTCAGAGACAAAAGTATCAAAGCTTCCCCATTCAATTGGTACTCTTTCAATGTTGAAGATATTAGGTTTATCGCAAACAGAAATATCAATACTTCCATATTCAATTGGTGATCTTATAGCGTTGCGTTGCCTATATTTATCACAAACAAAAATATCAAGCCTTCCTCATTCATTTTGTGGTCTTAAAATGTTGAAGAAATTAGATTTATCGCAAACAGAAATATCAAACCTTCTAGTTTCAATAGGTACTCTTACAAATTTGGAGTTAGATTTGTCACAAACAAAAGTATAAGAGCTTCCCCATTCGATTGGTGCCCTTATAATGTTAAATGGATTATACTTATCACAATTAGAAATATGAATCCTTCCAAATTCAGTTGGTGCTCTTTCAATGTTGAAGAAATTAACTTTATTGCAAACAAAAATATCAATCCTTCCAGATTCAGTTGGTGATCTTAAAAATTTGGAAGAGTTAAATTTGTCACAAACAAAAGTATCAAAGCTTCCTCATTCAATTGGTGCACTTTCAATGCTGAGGATATTAGTTTTATTGCAAACTGAAATATCAATCCTTCCATATTCAATTGGTGCTCTTACAAATTTAGAAGAGTTAAATTTGTCACAAACAAAAGTATCCATGCTTCCTCATTCCATTAGTGCTCTTAAAATGTTGAAGATATTAAATTTATCGCAAACAAAAATATCAATCCTTCCACATTCAATTGGTGCTCTTAGAAATTTGGGTTGTTGAAGAAACGATATCGTATAGTCATTGAATACACACGATATAGTGTCAAAACAAAGTCTAAACTTACCAATTTTATGATTAACTAATTAATTGAAGGGTATAATGGTAAATAAGGGTCGAATCCACAGAGAATGAAAGAAATTTGAGAAATATCTTTGAAATTCAATCAAATCGGACGACGAATTGAGATTAGAAATTGGGAAATTTATGATAATAAGAAAGATAACTCAATTGCAAATCAACAGAATAAAAAATCGAGTGATTTGGATGAGAATTTGCAGAGTTCGAAGTTTGAAAATGGGAGAAAATTTGTATCGCGAAATTGATTGAAAACCAAAATTAAAATGAAATTAAACTTAATCTATGATTCAAAATGTAAAATTAACACTAAATGATGAAAGATTAAGATGAAAACATGCAATCTAACCCAAAGTAGCCTTCGAAATGATCCAATTAATCGCCAGATGCATAGCTTTCCATTCCGCATTTTCGAAGACTAAATTGAAGTTCAAGATGTGATTTCTCCTCAATCTCTCGATCAAATTTCAATTTCAAGCACTCCTTGGACGCGGAAACGAGTCAAGAATGGAAAGAAATCGATTGACACTTAAATTGTGGTGTCCAAACAGTTCGATTATCTCAAAAATCCAAGGGCGTCTTTTCCGTTCGATGAACACTCTAATTTAAAGAGAAATGAGGCATAACCGTTGATCTAACGGACGCATCGCGATCAACGGTTGTGATGAAGCGCCCATTGATGAATATTCGCGCTTAAATGATGATCTTTTGATTGGCAATTAACGATTGAGAGGTGTCCACATCTTGCATTTGAAGGTGTGCATCGCTTCGATCCATCCGTTGGATTTTCATCCAACGATTGTGATTTAATCAATGGTCCATCGGTCATGACGAATCTTGACCGTTATAACTCGTGAGGTCAACGGTCGCAATGACTTCACTAAAGTCAATTTGAAACCACGTGCGTGATTGAAGATCGGGTGGACCTCGCGTCCACCGCATCGACGCGCACCATTTCTCGTGATTTGAATCCAACGCTCCACGCTTTGCCACACGTCTTGCAATCAAAAGAAAAGAAGACCAATAATCCCACACGGAGGAAATTAAGAGAGGTATCAGGGTTTATGGCGTGAGGCGAATAAGAGGGTTAGCTTTAATCCGAAATATCGGATTCTTATATGTACTATAACCCTATACTACAAGTAAATATAAATATGCACACGTCACATCCGTGCCACACAGGCACTCGCGTGGGTCCGCATGGCTCTACCACGTGGCCTTGCGTGACACGTCGCATCCACTTGGGTCGGCGCGATAAATGCACCCTTTTTTCTTTATTTTTAATTAATTTAAATTCTTTTAAAATCGAAAATAAACTTAAATAAACTCAGAAAAATTCCTAAAAATGGTAAAAATCATAACTTTCAAAATACAACTCCAAATTAATTCAAATTTATTTTTTTGGATCAGAAATTGAATAATCTATCATTATAAAAGGTCAAATTATTAAAATAATAAGAGAATAAATATCAATTAAATTAATACATTCATGTATTTCTTAAATTAATTTTATAAAAATACATGAATGTTAATAAAGATATTTTCTCTTATATTTTCATCATTAAAATATAGTTATGATCTCAATTATAATTAGGATTAAAGATAATAATATATAATTAAATTGATAATCCATAAATTGATGTATTTTTAGATCATAACATGAATTTATACAAAATAATAGAAATATACTTCAAATATGATAACATGCATACATTTAGAGTAATTAATGCTTCTATTTGCATTAATAATCATGTAAATTCATGTATAAATAGCATGTTATCAGTTGTCTAGATATGTAGTCTTGAGCCTTCCAGATTCAATTGGTGATCTTACAGTCTTGCATCACCTGGATTTATCACAAACAAGAGTATTAAGCATTCCTCATTCAATTGGTGGTCTTAGAATGTTGAAGAGCTTAAATTTATCACAAACAGAAATATCAATCCTTCAAGATGCAATTGGTGCTCTTACAAATTTGGAGGTGCTATGTTTGTCACAAACTAAAGTATCCATTCTTCCTCATTCAATTAGTGCTCTTAAAATGTTGAAGACATAAGATTTATCGCCAAAAAAAAAATTAATTCTTCCAAATTCAATTGGTGCTTTTACAAATTTTGATTGGCTAGATATATCACAAACAAAAGTTTCAACCCTTCTAGATGTTGGGTTCTATGGTTGATAACTTTCCGAAATTTTGATCAAAACATCAAATGCAGCGGAAAAATATTAAATCGGACATTCAAAATACCAAGCCACCAAGAACAGATCATCCTATCATCTAGTATGAATGAGAAAACATACTTACAGGTTTCCTTGAAGGAGTTCTTGAAGCTATTCAAGTGTCTAACCTCTAGCGGTGTCCACACGATCTCCGGATGGTTGGATATCCTCTTCAAAGCTCTTCACCAAGAGAGAAAGAGAAGAATGAAGAGAATTCCTACAAGGCTTGCATGGGTACCTTTAGTTGTGGTCGTTCTCCCCCTATTTATAGACATTTGGTATGAGGTTTTTCATAAAAAACCCTCATAACTATGTCTATATCCACCAACATCCTTAGACCTTATGTGTGTGACCCTCTAGGTCCATATATCTCACTAGTTAATAACTCTATGGACCAAATAACACCTTATTGGTCAACCTTAATTAATTATCCACATCCCTATATAGATTAATTAATCATGGATCGATTTAACCCAATCAATAGTTTGAGTTGCCAGCACATTGGGTGCCAAGTGATGGATATTATGTGGCCTATAAGCCAATCACACTTTCATCAATCTTGTTTATGTTCGTTGAAATGAAATTTATTCATTGTCATTCTTGTGTGATGTTTGCAATGAAGTCCATGAGCATGTGCAATGACTAAGTGAATTATGATGAGATCATAATATAGTGATCGCTAGTCTTTAAACATATGTTCTAAACATTCCTATTCGTGGGATATTCGAGAAGGACATCGAATTATCCAGAAAGAATAACACTATCTAATCCAACTCATATGATGAGTATGGCTGATCCTATAGCCATCGGTGTGGAGACACTAAGGATAGATAGTGGGTGCTCTTTGGAGAAAGATTTCACTGCATTGATCCGTATGAATCCCTGAATGGTAATATACCTAAATTGTCAATCAGGTCGATTCATGTCACAGTTGTGTACGTGGTCCTTTGACCTGAGGCACCAAAGACATCTTGTGGATGGATGATCGTGTTTTGATTATGACTTACAAATCCCTAGTCACGGGATATCTAAAACGTCATATATTGGATACGACATGAAGTCCACGAAGATGATTGTGTGGTCAAGATGGGATCATCCGCCCTTGGTATATGAGGAGATCGACTCAAGGAATGAGATGCGGTTAAATCCTTAGCAGAGGTAGCGGAAATATTAGAGAAGTTGTTCTCAATGATTTCCTACTCGCGTCAGTACTAAATTGAGTGACGGATTAGGGTTTGACAATTAACCATACCCTAAGTCATTTATGAGTCTTGTGTGGATGAAGGATTATACATACACGGTAACCAATGACGGCAGGGTTCCATGAAAGAGTTCTAATATACTCCATATCTCCTAGAGCACGTGGTGTAGCTTGGCACCCTTTCGGGCTGGCGACTCAACACGTCGATTGGGTTAAATCGATCCTTATTCAATTAATCTATATGTTGATATAGTTAATTGATAAGAAGGACCAATAAGTGTTATTGGGTTGATAGAGTCATTAACTGGCAAGATATATGGACCTAGAGGGTCACACACATAAGGTCAATGTACGTCGGTGGATATAGACATAATAATAAGGGTTTTTGTGAAAAGTTCACATTCCCAAAGTCTATAAATAGGGGGAGAACGACCATAATAGAGGTGCCCAGGCAAGCCTAGTGGAACTTCTCCTCCCTCTTCTCTTGCTCTCGTGGTGACGAGTGTTCAAGAGGAGATCCGATCGTTTGGAGACTGTGTGGATACCACTAGAGGCCGGACGCTTGAACGGTTGAAGAACTCTTTCAAATGATCCAAGTAAGTATGAATTTTATTCTATACTAGATGATAGGATCACCTAGAATGGATGATGAGATCATCCATTCTTGGTGCTTCCACGATGTTGAATGTTTTGATTTAACACCTTCCGCTGCAATCATTATTTTGGACAAAGATTTGGAGAGCTTTTCAAGCCTTAGATCCTAGCACCAAGCTACACCACATACACTAGGAGATATGGAGTATGTAAGAACTCACTTATGGAACCTTCCCGTCATCGATTACCATGTATGTATAATCCTTCATCCACATTAGACTCATGAATGACTTAGGGTATGGTCAACTGCCAAACCCTAATCGGTCACTCAAGTTAGTACTGATGCTTGTTGAAATCATCGAGAACTCTTTCGATATTTCTACTACCTTGGCCAAGGATTTGATCGCATCTTATTCCTTGAGTCAATCTCCTCAAATACTGAGGGTGGATGATCCCATCTTGACCACACAATCATCTTCGTGGACTTCATGTCGTATCAAATATATGATGTTTTAGATATCCCATAGCTAGGGATTCGTAAGTCATAATCAAAATAGGATCATCCATCCACAAGATGTCTTTGGTGTCTCAAGTCAAAGGACCACATACACAACCATGATATGAATCAACCTGATTGACAGTTAGCTATAATACCATCCAGGGATTCATACAGATCAATTCAGTGAACTCTTTCTCCAAAGAGCACCCACTATCTATCCTTAGTGTCTCCACACCGATGGCTATAGGATCAGCCATACTCATAGTATGAGTTGTATTAGAGAGTGCTATTCTTTCTGGATAATTTGATGTCCTTCTCGAATATCCCACGAATAGGAATGTTTAGAACATATGTTTAAAGACTAGTGATCACTATATTATGATCTCATCATAATTCACTTAGTTATTGCACATGCTCATGGACTTTATTGCAAACATCACACAAGAATGATAATGAATAAATTTCATTTCAATGAACATAAATATGATACATGAAAGTGTGATTGGCTTATAGGCCACATAATATCCATCACCAGATTCAATTGCTGATCTTACATTGTTGAGAGGCCTAAACTTATCACAAAAAAAGTATCAAGTATTCCTCATTCAATTGGTGGTCTTAGAAAGTTGAAGAGCTTAAATTTATCACAAACAGAAATATCAATTCTTCCATATTCAATTGGTTCTCTTACATTTATGGATTGGCTAGATTTATCAAAAACAAAAGTATCTGTGCTTCCTCATTCAATTAGTGCTCTTACAATGTTGAAGACATTAGACTTATCACAAAAAAAAATATCAATCTTTCCAGATTCATTTTGTGCACTAACAAATTTGAAGGTGCTAAATTTTTATTATCATGACTTCATTATTTGATTGATGGTCTTAGAATGTTGAAGAAATTAAACTTATGCCAAATAGAAATATCAATTTTTCTAAATTCAGTTGGTGCTCTTACAAATTTGGATGGCTGGATTTTGTTAGAAATAAAAGTATCAATTCATTCTCATTCAATTGCTGCTCTTACAAGGTTGAAGACATTATATTTTTTGCAAATATAAATATCAATCTTTTTAGATTCAATGGGTGCTCTTACAAATTTGGATCCACTGGATTTATCACAAAAAAATAGTGCTTCTTTATTCAATACGTGCTCTTACAATGTTGAAGACATTGTATTTATCGTGAATGGAAATATTAGTCCGTCTAGATTCAATTGGTTTTTCTTAAAAATTTAAATTGGGTAGATATGTCAAAAAAAAAAAGCATCAAGCCTTCCTCATTCAATTCCTACTCTTACAATGTTGAAAACATTGTATTTGTTGAAAACAAAAATATCAATCCTTCCATAATCAATTGATGACCTTATAACATTGTGGCACCTAAATTTATCACAAATAATAGTATCAATGCTTCCTCATTCAATTAGTGCTCTTAGAATGTCAAAGACATTGTATTTATCACATTGAGAAATATTTATATAAAGTTTAGATTGTATTTATATAGAAATATCTATATAAATATGAATCCTGTTAGATTCAATTGGTGATATTATAAATTTTAGGAGCTAGATTTCTCACAAACAAAAGTCTCAACCCTTCCAAATTTAATTGGTGATCTTATGGTTTTTTGGGGCCTACATTTATCACAAAAAAAAGTATCTAGCCTCATTATTCAATTGGTGGTCTTAGAATGTTGAAAAAATTTACATTTACCATTGGATGGATGTGCTCAACTAACAATTGATTAGGTCAATGAGAATATTAATATAATTAAGCATTCCCTTTATTCTAGTGCATGTATGGCACCCACCTATGTGTCATACTTTGATCCACATGGCAGCTCCTGTGTGCTTCACATAAGTGATGACTAGTGCTGGTCAAGTATAGTGGCTCCCATAGCCTACTAAAGAGTTGGTGCATTCAACAAGTGGTGATGCAGCCTTATAAGCACAAAAAATAAAAATTAAAAATTTAACCTTTAAAATAAAATTAAAAAGAATAGAAGAAATCTAAAAACTTTTAGAGACCCATCAAAATTTTCCTTGAAATTAAAATCAATATTTCTTTTCATCCATCAATCTGATTTGGATGAAATTTTCCCTATATTTTTTATTTTTTTATATTAATTTCCTTTTATTCATCTTGAAATTCAAAATAAGAGAGGAATAAAATTAAATCTTTCCAAAGACAACCCCTAGGTTTTAAAGTTTTCAACTTGATTATCCTCCTCTTTTTGCCATTCTCCAGAATTTATTTTACCTAATCCCCAAAACAATTCAAAATAAAGAAATAGGACTAGCTCATGTTTGTCTAATCTTGAAAATGGAAAAGTATGAAAAACTCATGATTTTTATGGATAAATGAGGGCAAAAATTGATGAAAGAAGATAACAAAAAAATGGTTACATTAATTTCATGATATTTATGTATTGGAATCAACTACTAAAGATGAAAAGAAATATAAGAATGGCATGTTAAAAATGTACAAAAAATTATCATTGACTCTTAATTACAAATACGGGTAATGTGTCTTTTAGAAAACTGGAGATCTCAAAAATATAGTTCTTGTTCCACATTCAAAACAAAAAGGAGAATCTTCTTAATAACAGATAAGTTTACTATTCCTTATAAAGATTTCACAAAAAATTTAAAGTCAATAATTGTATGCAACTTGAGAAAGGGTAAATGGAGGACCTAACAAAGTTCAAGTTAGAAAAAAAGGCATACAAAATGGCATCCAAATGGGGTTTCGATTTTGGGTGCTAGAATTATGTAGATATGTGCAAAAAAACTAGATTTAGAAGAACCTATCATTTGATTATCGTGTGAGAAGATTGATTAAGGCAATATGATGTCTAAATAGTCTAGGGGTGAGAGATCCTAACAAAGAAAGGGATGAGTGAGGTCATTAAAGCTAGTCCAATCAGAGGAATATGAATGTGGTGTAATAAAAAGGTATAGATAGATATCTTTACCAAAGTAAAATGATGCAAAGTAAAATATTGCATCAAATCTGGTTATTTATCATTATAATAAAATAATATAATTCATGTTATCATCCCACTAACCTGTCGAATATTGATGAGGTTGTCACTTTAAGTGGTCATCACTTTAGCACCATCCAATAACCTTCTCTTCCAAACTCATGAAACTAAAATAAATTAAAATATTTCATTATATTTGTACATCTATATAATTTCATTAATTGTCCTATTCAAATGCTTTAGTGATAGATATGATCATTTTTCAAGACTCATGGGTTTTTGTCGGTGCTATATTTTTTTGTAATATATTTTGTTGTCTTTTTAGATAATACTTTGTTCTCTTCATATGCAAATCTGCATTTTCTTCTAAACATGGTTATAAGGAGATCCTTCCTCATCTTCCTCCTTTTCTCAGATCTCCATTTCTTTCCAAATTGCATATATATTTTAGAATTCAAAAATATGGACTTGAGTCTATTTTCATGTCTTTCCCATCTTTAAGTGTACTAATGTTTGCTCTCACTTGCTGTCCAAAAATTTTGTCTCCAAATGAAAGCCCAAGACATGCTAGAGTAGCACCATCACATCTAGTTGGTAAGAAAACTCAATGCCCAAAAAACATTATCTTTCAATTATCTTAAAAACATAGTGTATTCAAAAAGATAGCTTCTCACTTTAGGAGAGCCATCATAGTTGCCACTCCCAACATATGCTACTAGAAAAAATCATCCACTACTATTTTTCTTGATGAATATTAGTAAATCTACCATAAAAACTTCTCAAACCAAGCTCTTGGGACTTTGCTTGAGATAATGAATAGCTCAATTGGGCTTGAAAAATTTGGTAGAGTCCCTAGTAACAATGCACCTTGGAGGTTGCAATATAATGATCTATTCTATAAGATCTTCACTAAAAAAACTTGTTGGTGAGATTGTTTGAGTATTCAACCTTGGTTGATCGCAATTGATAGTAAAAATCCGATGGAATTTAATCGATCAATTCAAGGGAAAGCTAAAATATTTTGTACCTTAAGATTGAGTGAAACCTTGAGCCACCAAATGTGCTTTATATCAACTAATGATATCATATCAATTATATCATGTAACATAAACTTAATCAAGAGTAATAATATTTTTATCTTGGGAACAAGATACAACCCTCGAGGTGATTTTTAGAACAATAATGTATCACAATTAGTATCCATTGTGGCTTTCCAATGAGGAATATGCCATGCCTCAAGGTGATCCCTAGGACTTGACTCAAAATCAAGGCTCCATAAAAATTAGAGATAAGTTGTGTGGTAAGAAAATACTTTCCTTTTTGAAGGGCAGTAGGAAAAGGTAAAACTTTTGAATTAATTTAGATGTTTGTGTTTTTGTTGAATTCTTCATAGCAGATTCCTCTAGAATTTTTTGACTTTACCCTAAAGAAGTAGGATTCAAAAATTAAAAATTTTGAGGAAATTAATCTAAACCTTCCCGTTTCTCCACTTCTCTCTCCTAAATGATAATTCCACATGGAATTAATTATAAAATTTACCTTCTATATGAAAAGAAATTAATCAAAATCAAAAGTCCTTAAGCTTCTAGTCATAAAATTAACACTTGACAAAGTAAGGCGCTATGTAGGAGCAGCTACATGTTACACAACACCTTAGGCAGCCCATGACATGTGCTGCTGAAAATAGGGCACCTTTTTTTTTTCTTCTAATTTTAAGGCCTGAATTAATTTTTATAACTGAATAAATAAAAAAAATGAGAAAAACTTATAAAAATCAGAAATTTCACAATGTGAAGCTCTTTTCAGTGAAATTATCAAAAATAGATCATAAAGTTAATGTAATTTTCATGTGGTTTTCAAACCAAAAATGAGAAAAGGGAAAAGCTAGTTTCTTAGACTTAAGTTGATTTGAGAAATGAAAAAATTCCTAATTAATATTTGATATTGATTCTCCTTCCTATCTTCGTCATATCTTCTTTTCATCCTTCAAATGAATTAATTTTTGAACCATGAAAAATTGAATCATGTAATTAGATTTCCCAATGTTTTAATTTAGATAATGTGTTTAGCATCATGTACTGAAAATACATGAATCTCATGACACCATGTATTAAAAGATATGAATTAAGCATTTAAGTTAGTTAAAAATCTTTTAACAATATAAATTAAATTTATGATAAGTAAATTTATGAATTAAGCATTTAAGTTAGTTAAAAATCTTTTAACAATAGAAATTAAATTTATGATAAGTAAATTTATGAATCAAGAATTTAAGATAGTTAAAAATCTTTTAACTATATATAAATATATATTAAATTTATTCAAAGCGTATAGATAAGTAAATTTATGAATGAAAATCTCTAGTAATGCTTCCTTTTCAAAAACACTATTTTGAAGTTCTTTAGAAGAGAAATCCTTGGCATTATCCATGTGAAGAACATTTTGAGTGATCAAATATTGGGTATGATGTGAAGAATAAAGGTTTGCAAGGAGGAAAGGACTTGGGTGTCGATAACGTGTCATTGATGCATTCATTTTCATCATTATAAATGCTCTTTAACGCATAATGCTTGTTAATATAATGCAAGTTATCATGTTTTTCTAATATTTTTGCATTCATCATTTTATTCTACTCATATTCCGAACTTGCATCTATTTAGTGCTAATTCGGTAAAATAATTAAATATGTCCGATCATACAACATTCTTTTCAATTACTTATACTATAAGACTAACCCCATTTCACTCCTTCAAAGTCAAGTGATTGAATTCTCACATTTTCTATGAGTTATTTGGATGTATGAACATTGGTATGCAAGTAGGAAGCATGGATATGAATGGATAAGAAGGAAGAGGAAACAACTCTACACCAAATTTGAACACCAAGCCAACTATATTTTTATGAAATGTGATAAATGAGGTTTGGATTTGGTAGATGGATCATCATAAGATGTTTTAGAATGATCCAAAATTAATTTAGAGTGAATATTTATTAAATGACCAAACTTAATTTTTATTAAATGAGGCCTTAATTTTTTCTAGATATTTTTAGACGAAAAGATAGAGGATTAAATTCTTGATCTAATGGAGAAAATTTCATGGTAAAGGAGTTATATTTTGTGAGATACTTAATTTCTAAGTTTAGGGATTTTTCTAAAATTTTTCTCGAATTTATTAGGAACTTTTCCGATTTTGAGAATTGATAACTGACGTGTTGTTTTTGTGTGTCGTTAAAACACAAAGACGATGGTCAAACAAAATTTATAAAACCGAACTCACAAAGATAAGATAGAATAATCAAGTATTGTGTAAGTATCGGGTCGATCCACAGAGAGCAGGGTTGACTTTAATCGCGTAGTTGACTTGGTCAAACTTAGGTTTAAAAGGAAATTTAAATAAGTAAGAATAAGAAGTAATGAATGGAAATGATATAAATGGACTAAATCAGAAGTCTTAAGAATTTAATTCTTGGGTTTGACAGAGAAAAGTCAAAGTCAAAGCATTGACTTTGACCAACAGTAAGTGTTCTATAAAATCAGAGAATCAAACAGAGTCAGAAGATTACGAAAATTAGATATTTGGAAACTAGAGAGAAAATGGAATTTATTGATATAGAATTCGTGATTTTTGGATAAGAAAGGGGTTTATTATGAATTATTGAAAATCAACTATCAGAAAATCCCCGAAATTAACACCTCTGAGGAAATCTTCAAATTGAATGGCCAAATGAAATTCAAATCTTGCAATTTCTATGTCAATGGAAAGCTAAGAACCAGATGAATCTAAAGAGACCAAAATGATCGAAGTCTGATCTGTAAATTGAAAGTAATTGACCCCAAAAGTCAACATTTGACTTTTGATGACAGATGAATAGTCCTCGGTCAAACGTCAAATTGAAGGGTCAAATGAACTCGGAATTCGCGCTTCACCAATCGTGGATCGTGATCACGAGGTGAGGTTCAGGTAGGTTGGACAATCTTGATCGCGCGATCAAACCTCGCTACGATCGTCGTCTGTTCGAGGAGGATTCAGGCTCCGAAAAGCTCGACGTGGCAACAAGTAAGCCTTCGATCGCATCCACTTAATCTTGATTTCTCGCACGTGCTGTGATTTTGATCGCGTGGACTCGGGTCCACGCGATCGACGCCATGCGATCATCGCTGACCGAATCCGACGCTTACCCACATGGATGTGACGTGGCACGCAAGGGGTTTAGTATTAAAACAATTAAAAAATAAACAAAAAGGGGTTTAGTAATCGCGCGGGACCCACATGGATGTGACGTGGCACGCAAGGCCACGTGGCAGAGCCACGCGGACCCACACGAGTGCTTGCGTGGCGCGGAGGTGACACATGTGCATATTTATATTTACTCGTAATATAGGCTTATAGTACATATAAGCATCAGTAATCGAATTTAAGCTAACCCCTTAAATCCGTGGATGTTATAAACCCGTCCCTTCCCTTTTATTTTTAACGTGTGGGACTATGTTCTACTCTTCTTTTTTAATTTCAGGCGATGTGAATTAATGCGATGCATTGGATCAAAAGTGCGTGGATTATTGCGCATTGATGCGATGGATTTGAAGTCCACCAGATCACAAATCAACCACATGCCTTAATAGGACTTGTTAAAGCCCATCATCTCCTCTCTCCTATTGGGCCTTGAAGCCCACTTTCTCTCTCCTCACTATCTCTCTCCTATATATCTATGCGTGCATGTATCCATCAAATCAAGCAAAACCCTTGCCTCTATTTTCTTCTCTCTCTCTCGTGTTCCTCTCTAACATAGTATCAGAGCAAGGTTAGGAAGCAAAAAAAATAGGGTTTGCCCTGCGACGCCGCCGCCCTCAAGCGCCGCCGCCTTGTCCTGCGACGCCGCCGCCATCAGACGCCGCCGCCCTATCTGCCAGTGGCGATCCCTGCCAGCCGACGCTGCTGGTGCGCCGCCCTGCCACGTCGCCGCTCGCTGCGCCTGGCATCTCTGCTGTCGATCGCCTGCCGTCGCCATGCCTGAGTTGCCCTCTCTGCCGTCAGCCACTGCCCAGGCCGCGCCCTGCCATCAAGCGCCACCACGCCTGGCTGCCGTCATGCCTGCTCGAGCCGTCGCCTGCTCGGCCGATCGCTCTGCTCGGCTAGTCATCGCCTGCTCGGGCCGCCCTCGCTCATCAACGCCGCCACGCTGCTGCTACCATCGCTCACAGCCCTGCCATCTGCCCAGCCAGTCGCCACTGCCATCAAGCGCCGCCGCGCATCTGCTGAGTCGCCACATCGCTACATCGCAGCCACTGCTGCACTGCATCGCCGCTGCTCTGCCCACTACCAGCGCACACTCTGCTTGCGCGTCCGACTCATATCCCATAGCCTGTAGGTTCATCTTCGCCATTGCTGATCTCCACATGGCCGAGCCTACCACCGTGTCGTCATCCTGCGATGTCACTCGGCCCTCTCGACCAACGGGGTTGCCACGGCAATCGGGAAGCACTCTATCGTGAGTGCCACAGCCAAGCCGGCATACACGTTTGACGAGGTCCAATTATGGGCCTGGAGGGGCTCTTTCCTCGAGTTCCTCAATGCCCATGGCCTTCGGCATCATCGATTGATTCCTCGCTGAAGGGAATCGGACCCGAGTACTTGGAATGGAGCGGGCTGGAGTCCGGTATGTTCTGGCTTATCTCCAGTGTAGCGACACCGGATCATGGAGCCGCTCGGCATGACCCCGTCTGCCCGCGCGCCTGTGGCTCAAGTTGGAGACGATGTACGCCAACAAGAGCAACGTAAGCCGGACAGTTCGCTTATATGAGGAGCTATTTGCATGTCGCCAGGGAACCAGGACTCTCCAGAGCTACTATGGATCGGTCGATGCCATCTTCACTAACCTCAAGCTTTATAAGCCATTGGTCTTGGATCTTGATACACTTAGACGGTACCGCGATGAGCTCCGAGCAGGAGCGTTTCTTAGCGGGTTACGTCCTGAGTTGGTGACATGATCGCGGACAGGTGCTTGGGGGATCCGGGTATTCACCAGGAGATCTTTGCGGCGCACTCGGAGTGCGGGACAGCTGCCCACCTCCCGAGTCTTCGCGGCCCGTCGAGACTTCAGCACTCATCGCATCGGGCGGGGCTCCCAGAGCGTGCGGGAAGAGACACCTTCACGGGAAGACCCGAACCTCTTATCCACCACTGCAAGTACTTGCGGGAAGCCGACTCACACTGCCCGAGAAGTGCTGAAAGGAGTTCGGGAAGCTCGCTTGGGCCCTGGCTGCCTGCAGAGCAAGACATCCTTGATTACGTCCACGGCGGACGGATCATCCTCGACTACTCCCTCGGCTGCGGGAACGGTCAGCCTCGCACTATCTCCCTTGGAGCTGGCCTACATTCAGGCATCACGGGCCTCCCTCACTTTGTCTGACCGCGACACCATCATCCAGTCTTGCGGCACTGACGAGCAGCTTGGTGTCATATGCGGGAGGATGGGGATCTTCTCCAGGTACGCCGTCTATCTCAACTCCTCATATGACTTCTTGGGTTATTGACTCGGGGGCATCTTCCCATATGACTGGTTTTCCCTCTGTCCTCACTTCTTATCGGCCTGAAACCTCCATTCCTGACGTTCGTATTGCTGACGGTCGTTCCTGTCCTGTCCTTGGCTCTGGCCAGTCTCGTGCCACCTCTTACCTTCCTCTACAAAATGTCCTGTATAATCCTGGATTCCCTGCGAATCTGCTGTCCATCAATGCGATCACTAAAGCCCTTCACTGTGGTGTGTTCTTCTTTCCTTATCATTGCGTCTTCCAGGATCTCGAACGGGTCGGAGGATTGGACTAGGCCGTGAGAACGGACGAGGCATTTACGAGCTAGTGGCTGACTCTCCGCTCTTGGAGGTGCTATTCCCCTTCAGCGATTGACTCCTGCTGCTGATATCTTCTCTCTACCACCTCGAGTGTTCGGCTGCACTGCCTTTGTCCAGGATCACACCCCGGCCTCTCCAAGCTGGCTCCTCGTGCACAAAAGGGTGTGTTCGTCGGTTACTCTCGAACTCAGAAGGGCTACCGTGTGTACTTCCCAGATCGGCGCCAGTACGTTACTTCGGCAGATGTGACCTTACATGAGGACGTTCCCTACTTTACCTCTACTCAGTCAGGCGAGGATCTCTCCTCCCCATCCCTCCTTCCTTCGGTATCTGCTACCACTGTTACCGACCTCCTTATGACTGTCCCGATTCCCTTGCCTGAGGCGTCACCCTCTTCGGCATCCCTCCAGTCTGATCCATTCTCTGAGCCGGAACCTCCCTCCTCGCCGCTATCCACTGTTCCGGCTACATTGTCACCACCACCTTCCCCCCCCCCCGCCTCCCGTATCTGACCTTGACGTTCCCATTGCCCTTCACAAGGGCACTCGCTAGTGCACGCAATACCCTATCGCCCATCATGTCTCTCCTGCCCGCCTTTCTCCTTCCTATCAGTCCTTTGCCCTTGCCGTTCTAACCGAGTCAATTCCCAAGTCGTATATTGAGGCGTTGCAGGTACCGGCGTGGAAAGAGGCGATGGATGTGGAGTATGCGGCCTTCATCCAGCGGGAGACCTGGACGCTGGTTCCTCGGCCTATTGATGCCAATGTTGTCTCCTGCAAGTGGGTGTACTCCCTCAAGTACAATCCTGATGGCTCCATCGCTCGCTACAAGGCGCGTCTAGTGGCCCGTGGCTTTTCTCAAGCCTATGGTCTTGACTATCATGAGACATTCTCGCCTGTGGCGCGCCTTAGCTCCATCCGTGTCCTCTTCTCCATCGCTCTGGATCAGTCCTGGCCGCTTCATCAGCTCGACGTGTCCAACGCCTTCCTTTACGGAGACCTCGATGAGAAGGTATTCATGGAGCAACCGCCTGGGTACGTTGCTCAGGGGGAGTCTTCTGAGGTGTGTCTCCTCAAGAAGGCTATCTATGGGCTGAAGCAAAGCCCGCGTGCGTTGCTCCACAAGTTCTCGCAGCTGCTCTTCTCGTATGGCTTCGTCTCTACTGTATTCGATCCGACTGTCATGCGGAAACGCACCCATTATGGATGTGTTATCCTGGCTGTGTATGTGGATGACATCATCATCACTGGTAGTGACTGATAACATGCATTTATAACATGCATCATATTCACATAAAATAAGCATGAATATGAGTTAATTAAGATAAGAATTCAAGTTATAAATGCATGTTATCAGCGACGTAAGACAATAAGGACGTCTGCCCTAATAAAGGCATGAAATCCCTCCTTTTCTTCCATGTGGGACTAAATATGTGTCTTTATTTCGCAGGCGATGTGGCAACGTGTGGAGCGTCGAATCAAATGCATGAAAGGGCACGTGTTGATCTAGTGGATTTTGATCCACTAGATCCCGATCAACAGCACATGAAAATTCGCAAAAATCTAATGGTCAGAACTTCATTTTGTAATCGGCGAATCGTGGAGTGACACGCAACTGCCTGTGGACGCTCCGATGCAGATCGAACAACGAACGTAAGGAGAGGTGGGAGCCTGCATCATGGGAGTCGTGGCACACTTCTCGCGCGTGACGTGGCTTCATTTGAGCCGTCAAAGCTCATTAAGCAAAATGGACGGCCCAGATTTAAATCAAAAATTTCCTCTATAAATTGATGTTCTCTCTTACGAAATTGTAACTCTTGATTAAACGTGAAATTAAGTATTTTTTAAGGAAGATCTTGAGTCCTAAATCTACATCTGATTAAACATGATCTTCCTGATTCTCTTGCATCCTAGACTCAATCGCACATGGATTGAGGCAAGTAAATCACAAACATTGTGAAGAAAACGTTTGGAAATTGCCCTTGAACACCAAAAATCACGTCGGAGAAGGAATAAGAGAAATTCAAAGCAATCAAAGTATGTAAGATTTCCATTGGTGTCTTTGGATTCCTCTAATCGTCAGATTTCTATTAGTATCTAAGATTCGAATATCATTTGATCAGTAAATTTAAGGATTTTGACCGAAACCTTTATTTCGGTGATTTTCTGTCTATTGATTTTTAAAAAATCACAGTAAGTCCAATTGATCTCAAAAAATCATGATCTTTATATCAAAATTTCCCTTTTTTCTCTCTAGTTTCTAAAAATATAATTTTCATAATATTACCTCACCTTTTTCTTATCTGATTTCATAAAAAAAAAATCAAAGTAGGGTCAAAGTCAATGCTTTGATTTTTGACTTTTGACTTTTCTTCTCCATAAATAATTCAAAATTATTAAAATATATTCTCTGATATATTAGTGTTATTTCCATTGATTATATAGCATATTCATTTCATAACAACCCTAATTAGACTTAAGTTGATGGAGTCAACTCTCTGGATAAAAAGTCAATCTGCTCTCTATAGAATCGACCCGATCTCATTGATGTACTTGATTTTTGTTTTTAAATCATCATCAGTTCAGAATTATAAATATTATTTGACCGACGACCGTGTGTTTTAATGACCGCACGTTTCATCGTTCGTTAATGATCAAATAGAACAAACAGATTTAGAAATATTCTTAGCCTCAAATCTTGATGGTTTGACTTGCGATCCCAACATAAAATATTTAAACTTTTCAATCAATTCCTCCATTGTTTGACCTAGTTTTTCATTGCCTCTTTCTACTCAATCCATGCGGTATTTGATGGGATATGAGGTTGATAACTTTCCGAAATTTTGATCAAAACATAAAATGCAACGGAATTCATTGAATCGAATATTCAAAACATTGAGGCACCAAGAAAAGATGATCCTATTATCTAGTATGAATGAGAAAACATACTTATAGGTTTCCTTGATGGAGTTCTTAAAGCTATTCAAGTGTCTAACCTCTAGCGGTATCCACACGGTCTCTGGATGATTGGATCTCCTCTTCAAAGCTCTTCACCAAGAGAGAAAGAGAAGAAAGGAGAGAATTCTCACAAGGCTTGCATGGAGACCTTTAGTTGTGGTCGTCCTCCCCCTATTGATAGACATTTAGAATGAGGTTTTTTCATAAAAACCCTCATAATTATGTCTATATCCACCAACATCCATAAACCTTATGTGTGTGACCCTCTAGGTCCATATATCTCACTATTTAATAACGCTAGGACCAATTAACACCTTATTGGTCAACCTTAATTAATTATCCACATGACATATAGATTAATTAATCAAGGATCAATTTAACCCTATCGATAGGTTGAGCTGTCAGCCCGTTGGGTGCCAAGCTACTCCACGTACACTAGGAGATATGGAGTATGTAAGAACTCACTTATAGAACCTTCTCGTCATCGATTACCATGTATGTATAATCCTTCATCCACATTAGATTCATGAATGACTTAGGGTATGTTCAACTTTCAAACCCTAATCGGTCACTCAAGTTAGTACTGATGCGTGTAGAAATCATCGGGAACTCCTTCTCTGATATTTCTACTACCTTGGCCAAGGATTTCATCGCATCTCGTTCCTTGAGTCAATATCCTCAAATATTGAGGGTGGATGATCCCATCTTGATCACACAATCATCTTCGTGGACTTCATGTCGTATCGAATATATGACGTTTTAGATATCCCGTGACTAGTGATAACACAGAAATCTATGACCTTTAACTCTGTATTTTTCATGAACATTTGGCTTAAAAGGAATATATTTATATGTTATTATAATTAAAATTGCTTAATTTTGCTTCATTATGATTTTATGATATTTCCTGGATTTTATAATAGTTGAATATCTCTTTTTGATTATAAATTGGCAATGAAATGAATTTTTAAAGCAAAATGTATTTTTGTTTGGATTTTATAAGTGATTTAAATGATTATTTAGAGCATATTTCTAATTAATCTACTGATTATTGCATAATGATGCGCGTTAGGGGCATATCTACAATTTTCGGAACTGCAAGGTAAGTCAGATAGAAGCCACCAGATCGCGACACGTGTCGCAATCTGGTAGCGGCATTTTTTAGTTTAGTTTTCCTTTTATTTTATTTTATTATTATTATTACTGTTTTGTTGTTTGTCGTTTACTCACCGTGCAGATGACGTGGATGGCGCCGTCATCTTTGGATGTTAAGGAGGAAGGAGAGAGAGAGCGACGTGGCGCTCTCTCATTCGCTGCAGACAGGCCTCGTTTTGTCGTTTACGCCCCTCTTCTTTTGTCGATTTTTATTTGCTTTCTTGTCGTTTTTGCTCGCTTACAGGTGACGTGGAGATGCCTTCCTCGCGCCGTCTTCGTTGACTCTAGGCAGAATAAGAGAGCGACGTGGCGCTCTCTTATTTCGTGCGAAGAAAGGAGATCTGCGGCGAACTCATTCGCCGCAGATCGTAAGAGAATTTCCTTCTTTTTTTGTCATTTTGTGTTATTATTCTGTCGTTTTCTTATTTCCCATTTTGTCGTTTTCCTCTTGAGCTTAATAAGAGAGCGACGTGGCGCTCTCTTATTTCGCTCTAAATGAGGAATCCGCGGCGAAAGTAATCGCCGCAGATTCCTCTCGTCTAACTGTTTTTTATTAAAATATTAATTTAAATTTTTACTTACCTGCGCAGGTGAGGCGGAAGTCGCGTGCCGTCATTTTTGACCGCGAAGTGAGAATAAGAGAGCGACGTGGCGCTCTCTTATTCGCGCAAAGGAGAAGCGTGACTTACCTGCCTATTTTGTCCTTTTGTCACTTACTTGTGCAGGTGACGTGGAGGAAATCCAGCGGTTGGTTCTGCGGTGACATGGCGTGATCTCGGGAGCTTGATTACGGAAGACCGCTGACACAGGAGATCATCCGATCGACGGCTAGAAACGCTCGAAAAAGATAGGTTGATATCTCATGATCTAGCCGTCCGATCGGGCTGAAATTTTGACGACAAGTTAATCTCACCGTTCTCTTCCCATCTGCACAGTTGAACTCTTCATCGGACTCCCGAAGTTCCCGAAAATCAATCTCATCCGTCGGATTGGGGGGAAGCCCTAACTCCTAAAAGTTCTCCTCCTCCACTCTGAATTTCCTTGTCTTTTGGCTCTCTCTTGACACAAGGTCACCAGCAGGAAAGGGGGAGAAGCTTAGGCCCAAGCTAGACATCATTGGATGCTCGAGTTTGTTCTGGAGAAGGAGAACAAGAGGAGATCGACGTCGTAGCGAATCAAGCACCACCCGGCCTAGGATTGGCACCAACACGGGGTTTGTGGGAAGATTCTGAGGAGGGATTCTCTTGTAAGCCTTTTCCATGGATAATGTAGGACTTTTTATTCTATTTTAATCGTAGGTTATTGCATTTTTTTTCCATAAATCATACCCAAACCATCTCATTTATCTCTATACTATTACACCTCTCTTCTCTCCCCTTCATCATTTTCTCCACCTTCAATCAATCTCTACCCTTCTAATTCTCATCTCTTCTCCTCTAATTAGAACTACAGAAACATAATCTAACCAATTACATCCATTATCTCTATAAAATTCTTCTTCTAACTTCTAAGATTCTCCACTATAGGAATTCATCCCTTCTTCTACTTTCGTCTCAACCCTCGTTACCTAAATTCCCTGAGGATCAACCCTTGCTTACTACTGTCCTAAGTGAGGTATTATAAATGTATTGCATGAATTAGAACACACAACAACGATATAATCAAATCAAGTTTTAGTTCATTAACTAGGGATTCGTAAGTCATAATCAAAACATGATCATCCATCCACAAGATGTCTTTGGTGTCTCAAGTCAAAGGACCACATACACAACCATGACATGAATCAACTTGATTGACAGTTAGGTATAATACCATTCAGGGATTCATACGGATAAATTAAGCACCCACTATCTATCCTTAGTGTCTCCACACCGATGGCTATAAGATCAGCCATACTCATCATATGAGATGGATTAGATAGTGTTATTCTTTCTGGATAATTTGATGTCCTTCTCGAATATCCCATTAATAGGAATGTTTAGAACATATATTTAAAGACTAGTGATCACTATATTATGATCTCATCATAATTCACTTAGTCATTGCACATGCTCATGGACTTCATTGCAAACATCACACAAGAATGAAAATGAATAAATTTCATTTCAATGAACATAAAAAAGATACATGAAAGTGTGATTGGCTTATATGCCACATAATATCCATCAGTATGTTGGCTCCATTGATTTCACTATGATGAGTCCTCCTTGTTTATGTTATGAATTATTGCCATTATTAGAAAACCTTTGTTGGTAGGCCTAATTCTCAATTAACCTTTCCATGAATTTCATAGACTCATTGGCGTATGTCTCCACAAAGTGACCTCCACTAGCTATATCTATCATATTTCTCTTATTATCATTCAAACCCCCCAAAGAATGTTTGAACTAACTCTCAAAATGGAATCCCATGATAAGGACATCTCTTGTTCAAGGCCATAAACCTCTCCCAAGCCTCACATAAATTATTTTTTCCTTGGGTAAACTCAATAATTTCTCTCCTACATGCATTTGGTTTACCAAAAGAGTAGAACTTTCTTGAGAAATATTTTTTCATCTCACTTCAAGAAAGAAACTCTTGTCCTAGTAACTTTAAACCAATCCTTGGCCTTATCTTTCAATGATAGAGGAAATATTCTCATTTTTAGATGCTCTTGGGATACTTCGGGATAGTTATAGGTTATACATATATTGGTGAAGTCCTCAAGAAACTCATTAGGTTCCTCATTGAATCTCCCATAGAAAGCAACTAATAATTGAAGCATATGAGTTTCGATCCTAAATGACATGTTATCAGCTAGATGGGCTGATATCCTAGCGTAGGTTTGACTCTTAGATGGATCAAAATACTCTCTCAACTTCATCCTTTTAACCACTTGATCTACAAGATGGTTTTAAATTTGATTAAGATTTTCCTCCTTATTTTTCTCTAAGGATTGATCCTTGGTCAAGCGTTTTGTGTGGTCATTAAAACACACAAACGTCGGTCAAAAAAAATTTACAAATCCAAAATCACAAAGACAAAGATATAAAATCAAGTAAATTGTAAGTATCGGGTCGATCCACAGAAAAACAAGGTTGACTTTTATTACAGAGTTGACTTGGTCAAACTTAGGTTTAAAAGAGGTTTTAGAGAAGTAGAAATCAGATTTTATGAATATAAATGATATAAATATACTAAATAAGAAATTTTCAGATTTAAGATCTTGGATTTGACAGAGAAAAGTCAAAAGTCAAAGTCAACTCGTTGACTTTGACCAATAGTAGGAGTTCTGTAAAATCAGAGAATCAAAAGGTGTCACAAGATTACAAAAATTATATATTGGGAAACTAGAGAGAAAATGAAATTTATTTACATAAAATTCGTGACTTTTCAATAAGAAATGGATTTACTATGAATTATTGAAAATCAAAGATCAGAAAATTCCCGAAATGAACACTTCAGAGAAAATCTTTAAATTGACTGGTCAAATGATATCCAAATCTAGAAATTTATATATCAATAGAAATCTAAGAACTAGAGAATTCTAAAGAGACCAACATTATCGAATTCCAATTTATATATTGAAAGTAATTGACCCCGAAAGTCAACGCTCAAATTCAGATTGAAAATGAATAGTGTTCGGTCAAACGTTAAATTGAGGGGTCAAATGATCTCGGAATTTGACGAATTTGCTATCCACGGAAAGCTGATGAAATAAGGAATCCAATAAAAGCAAAATAAAGTGATTCGGAATTATAATCAGAGAGATATCTTATTTTCAAGATAAGAAAAATTTCATAGTAAAATTAGGCAAAATTGAAGAACACTATGAACTAAAACTCAAAATTAAAGATCTAAAACTAATTAAAACTCAAATTATCGTTAGATAATCGATCAAATCTCACTACTAACCCGATTTCTGCGAAGATGGGGCTTCAATTCACACGGATTGAAGCAGATTTTGCTCGATTTCTTCCTCGCGGATGTTCGACGTTCAAGGGGAAAATTTGATGAAATCAAACGATTAATCACGACGAATCCTGCTCCAATCGGATCGCGATTAAGTCCAAACGCAAGGGAATCATGATGAACTCAAGATTTTGCTCCAAATTCGCTTAATTGCTTCACGAATCAATCAAGAGTTAAGAGAAAATAAGAGATTACATCGGTTGTTAAAGAAGAACTTCCAAAAAAAATCGGACCGTTTGATCCGGTGAGAGGGGCCGATTGATGGCCACGATCGCTCCATGATCGTGGGCCATCATTGTGACTCAATCATGGCTCCAATTGCGCGTCGAATGGGCCACGATCGCGTGACGACGAGCCACGATCCACGGTGATCGAGCCACGATCACTTGGATTTATATACACCGTCTGATCCATCACAGGAATCAATGCATCCTGATGAAGATCATGATCACGATCCACGAAGTTCGAGCCGCGACGAAGATCAGACGCTCTTGATGCCTCCACGTGTCAGCAGATGAGTCATCGATCTCCGTCACTTAAATGTGCATTTACGCACGTGCTCTGATGGTGATCGCGTGGACTCGGGTCCACGCGATCGAAGAATCTCTGTCATCCTGATCGAATCCGATGCCTATCGTGCGTCCACGTCGCCTGGAAAAGAAAAATCCGCGGGAACATAGTCCCACACAAAAGAAAAAGAAGAGAAACATGCATATAAATAGCGGGGCGGTTTAACGCTATTGTGTTACCACCCCAATACTCTAACCAAGGCCCACAAACCCTGGGCCCTTCACATGCTAGCCCCGCTCACGCCACGTGGCGCCCCTCACGAGCATCTGCGTGGACCCGTGTGGCCTCCTGCCACTTGTCTGCGCCACCTGCGCCTTGCGTGGGCCATGCGCGGCCCTGCCACGTGGCCTCAGTGCCGCGTCGCATCCGTGCTGGTCCTGCACGCCACATCAGCTCCACGGTCCTGCAGTAAATAAATCCCCTTTTCGCGATTTAATTAAGAAATAACTTAATAAAATCAATAAAAAAATCAATTTAAAAAATCAGATTAAAAATTCGAAAAAGATCTAAAAATTCAAAAATCAATAACTTTGAAAATACAACTCTTTTTAATTTCAAATTTTCTCCATTGGATCACAAATTTCTTCCTTTTTAACATCATGCCATCTAAAATATAGTTTCAAAGAAGAATCTAAGATGAATAAAAAATTAACTTGAATCATTTCTTAAGAAATCTTCTTAATATCATCATTATATTTTCATCTTGAAATTTATCCTTCAAAAACATGCACTAAAGTCAAAGTAATTCAAGAAAAGAGATTAACTTCTATTAATTTTAACTTTGCAAAAGATTAATCATCAATCAAGCATAAAATGAACCCTAAATTATGCATAAATATAGACTTTAGTGAAATGACATATAGAAAATTCCTGAAAACTATGATAACATGCATCATATTCAGATAAAATAAGCATGAATATCAGTTAAATAGGATAAGAATTTAAGTTATAAATACATGTTATCAATCCTCTACCTCAAAAGTATGATCTTATGCTCTAGTGTAGAAGAGGTCTCACCTAGGGTGAGTTCAAGGAGACGAAGATTAGAAGATCACCTTCCATTCATACAAGACAACTCAAATAGCCCATTAGATCAAGGTTAATGATAAAAATTGAAATAAAATAAATCTAATTTAAAATGGGATCAGAAAATCAAAGGTGAGAAATAATTAGAATTTCAATCTAATAGACACCTACTTCCTCGGAAATGGTGCTATTTGATAAGCATAAAATCATGATCGTTGAAAATGCAAAATCACAAATAAAAAATTATACTCGACCCTTTGAATTTGATCTTAAGATTTATAATAGTAGTGAGTCAAGGTCAAATCCATGAGGAGGGTAGTTAAAAATTGAAATGAAGGATAATTTTTTGGTAATTTTCTATTAAGAAAGGATAAATGATCGATGAAAAAGAGAGACATATGTAAAAGATGTGATGAACTGATCAAACACCTTTGATCTCCTATTGAAGATAAAAAATTCTTGATTGGATCATAGAAATGAGATTTAGAGTTGAACATATAGTTTTTTTATTGAAAATATTATGAAAATAGAAAAGATTAAATCAAAATTATCCTGATATAAAGATTTGGTATCAAAAACTTACTCTAGCGATGCTCTCTGATTAATCACCCCTTTGAGAACCTTAAAAAACCTAATTTCATTAAAAAAATATTGGAGAAACATTAAAAAACCTAATTTCATTAATTTTTTCACTCAAAATTTAAATCTGATACTATGAAGATGAATAGCATGAAAGGATGATCATGCACATGAAATTTCATATTGAAACCCCATCGGGATCATGAGATATCATGACTCGATTTGGACCATTTTTAGCCATCAATTTTCCTTAAAAATGCATGATTGATTACTAGTTGTTGATTTTCTTTTATTCGAGATTGAAAGTCGTAGAATTTCTCAATGTGTCTCCTTAGGATTTATCGTGATGGAGAGAGAAAGGGCGAATTCAATAGCAACTATTGGATTGATTCATCAACTTCATGCGCTAAAAGACTATGCCACGTGGTGACATCTTGTCCACCACATGGAGAGAGAAAATCAAGGAAATTATGGGGAGTTGCTTTGCTAGTCCATGCATCTAGTGACCCCTTTGCTGCCAAGTGTCTCACTGCTACTTGCCACAATAGGTAATAGGTCCACAAGATTGGGCTATTCTGGAGGTACCACATGTACCTGCAAAAAAGGAGTTAAATAGTCCTATGTTGATAATTTTTTTTCAAAGAAATCATATTTAAATAACTAGTCCATTAAGGCCTATTAGCAATTAACATTGTTACTAACAAACTAATGCTCCCCTTGATTGTGTCACACAAGCACTAATTGTGTGACACATGGCATTGCCTTGTCAAGCAACATGTACCCACTACAAGATCAGTGTCCCAGTTGTCACGAAAAAAATAGGAAATTTTTTTAAAGGAGTCATTAAAATTCATAAAACCCCATAAAAATAAGATAAAATGGGGGGGGGGGGGAATTTTAAGAAATCTTTAAACTTAAAATATTCATATATTTTCATTAAAAACTAATATTGGGATAAAAAATTTTGACATATTAATCTTTGTTTTGTCTTACTTATCATCAAATAAACTAAAATCAAAATATAAACAAGCTAGGAAAATTAAATATTGATTAAAAACCACTTGTTTTACTTAATAAAAAGGATCAAACGGGTTACTTGATGGAAATTGTACTATAGCTTTGTATTTGAATGGGTATCAAATTAGAGTTTTGGTGGGTAGCCCTATCAATAAGAGCAATACCACTTGTTCAAGAAAACTGACTTGTCGTTACCTATCTCATCCATCTACTGAATAGTCTTCCATCCAATCCGCTCAAAGCGCGAATTTTGTATTCATTCGATTGACCAGAGTAGAGTGGAGGGAACCTTTGACCAATTGTCAAGTTGACGTGGAATCTCTCGATCAGCCGGTCCCCTTCCCTTTAAGCTCCTAAAATTGTTGACCCAGTAGTGACCCCCCTCCCTCTTACGCTTGACGATGCGTATCGTAGAGCACGAAGAGGCGTACGATGTGAGGAACTGGTATCAGACCTGATCCCCGACATTATCCATTCTACGACGCGGCGCGCAGTCATTTCTCCTACGTGGCGCCCGACGAGGCTGACCACTTGGTGGCTCCAACGTGGTTCTTTAAGATGCCGAAGGTGACTTGGCAGCCAGATGGCGAACCGAAAAGCGGGGGGGTAGACGGGTTCGCCCTTTCTGGGTTACATACACGCACCTCCTAAAGCGTCGCGTTTCTCTCATCCGTTTCGCGGTCGGCGGCCATGGCGGCGGACGGAAGAGGAGAACTTGGCCCGTCTTGTGCGTTAAAACTCTCCGCTAATGCCCGCGCCGACGGGGATATCCCGTGGGGGCCGCCCGTGTCAATGGTCGAGATGGAGGCGGACGCCGCCCTGGTGCTCGCAAATTTCGCCCAAATCGCGTTTTTAGAGAAAGAAAACAGCGGACGGAGGGGATTCCGTGAGCGAGATGTTGGCTCCGAGAAGGAGCAGGAGTTTGGGCCTCCAGCTGGCGACTCCAAGTCGAAGACTTGTTTCTCTGCGCATCGAGCCCGAGTAATAATTCACTTCTTCCTTCCACTGTGACGCTCGTCGTTTCTTTCTTTAGTTCTTTCTTTCTGCGTACAGACTACGGAGACCCTCTAATTCGGCGCGTCGGTTCCCTTTCCCCCTCTTTTTTTGAATGAACTCGTGTACGCGTGAAAATACTCGCTCTATCAACTTAGGAACGAGCCTTTAGCTCTCAGTTCCAGTCGTTGCTCAAAATAGTCTGTGTGCCCGGTAACGATTTTGCCCGCATGAAAAATTGTCGTCTTATCCGTCCGCTCCTTGTGCTCAGATATCATTATCAGGGGACGATGAAGGCGATGGAGACAAGGGTACTGGGTGCGAAGCGTCTGGATGCCCCTCGGGAACACTTTTTTCTCTCGGAATCCGGGAAAAGCAAGAGCCAACAGAGGTAAACAGCACACCCACCACTCGATAATGGCCATTTATTTCTTGCGGAGAAGAAACGAGTCTCTCATCTTTTATGCAACTTGCGATTTAACCTAGGCGGAGCAGGAAGCGAAAAGGATGCGCAGGGTGCTGGCTAACAGAGAATCGGCCAGGCAGACCATTTTCAGGAGACAGGTTTTCCTTATGATTATGAGCATATCCTGTCCAGTTCGATTCAAATAGAAACTTTTGAATCCTTTCAAGAATCTCGTCTTCTTTGTTCGCAGGCTCGGTTTGAAGAGCTGTCGAAGAGAGCCGCGGAACTTTTGCTGGAGAACGAACAGATTAAAGCTGTAGGGAAAAAATAAAATAAAAGCTCTCTGCGTTTATCTTCCTCGAGTCAAAATTAAGGTAGCTCATTCGGAAAATTACGCAGGAAAAGGCGCGGCTTGCGGAGGAATACTCGGCGCTGAGAGACACAAACGCGCGATTGAAGGAACAGGCAAATATCTATCTTTTTTCCTTCTCATCGCACGCAGATTTGTCACCGCGCTTTGTAATGCAGGTCGCGGCGTTGAAGTTTGAGAACGAGGAGGACCATCTTCCGGGGATTTCAGCCTCAATTAAACGGGAATCACCGACCTGCTCGTCAGTCATCGGCCCGTCGGCCACAGTCAACGGCAACTTCCCATCCGCAGAACTCGAAATTTCAAAGCTCTTCTGCTTCAACGGCGGAGGAACTCGTTCAGTGCAGAGTTCTGGCGCGTTAGGTCCCATGTTTCCGTGGCTCCTTCCGGTGTATTGTGCGCCCCCACCGTGGACCGCTCATTCCGCGCCCGCCGTGGCGTCTTATCGGTTGGAAACGGCGATCAATCGGAATTCCGTGTATTCTAAGAGCGCGGAAGATTTTTTCAAAGACAAGGGGAGGAGCTCGAGGTCAGAAAATGAGGCGCAGAGACCGCGTCGTGGGGTCGGGAAGCTGGTCGAAGCGTCGGTGGCGACTGAAGCGCGGAAGAAGAGGAAGGAGCTGGCCAGGCGAGGTCGGAGGTGCTGAGGATGGACATATTTCCCAGTCCGTCAACTCGCGTAATGGTTGTACCACTACAGTTTATACCCTTACAGTTGCAGCTGTAAAAGGAAGGGCTGCAGTTATTGTAAAGCTCCATGCATCTTCCTTCCGGTGGTTTTCCATTGTTTTTCTGGTGTGGTGGGGAAACTCATCCGGGGGAGAAGGCCAGTTGGAAAGGAACGAGCGAGACCTCAAAGGCCATGCGAGGTCATGGAATACGAGAACTGTTTCTTCCTCATTTTTTGTGCTCGATCGGGCCTTTTTTGCTCTATCCGATCTTCTTCTTTCTTTTGGCTGCTCCGGATGAAGTACCGCAATCGCAGGGACCTGCGACAGGAGGACTTTCAAGAATCTTCCGGGCATATCCAGCTCAGCATAGCAGAGGACATAGAAAGATTAACCGACCACAGTTCAGAGATGGATTGAAGGAGTCTGTGGACCGTTGGCTGAGAATTTGGCAGGCCCCCCGAGTCCCAACCATGACTTCTTGCAGCAGCTTTGGACCTTGAGCCCGAAATGGCGCATCAGTTCCCTTGTCGTGACAGCAGTGACGTGATCTGGCTGAGTTGGCCCAACCCAAACCGGAAAGATTGATCCAACCCGCCAAAATGGGCGGGCTCGCACCATGTCCATCCACCTGGAGATACAAGGTCATGGAGTGGGACGAGTGACGTTGAGGAAGAGAGTGCGGAGGAGATGGTATAGAAACTGTTTGCCGATTACAAACTCTTCGATCGAAAGGTTTGCAACTGCCATGCCCCTCATGGAGGTTATAAATGCAGAGGCTTGGTCCTCGATCATTATCATTTGGTGATGCAAAGGAGAAAATCTACGCAGTGTCATGGATTCCTGGATGCGTTTCCGCCCATCTCTAGAAAATCTCTATCATCCTCTGGTTCCAAGGAGGATCCTTTTCTCTTACTAAAAGTCCTGATCAATCATCATGGCTCCCATTAACTCCCACAGAGCCCTTCTATGACATCGCATCTGATGAGCATCCAAAACCTTTTCTAAACTAAACTATATAATCTCAACTATTCAAATATGCTATTACCGTGTAAGCGGATAATTACTCGCCTGAGTATAACGATTGTTGGTAGTCGACTATTGATTATTGAAACTTGAATATATTGACCTTTACTTGTTTATTTACTCTTGAATGATGGTATTGACCATTGAATTTGAATTAACCTTTATAAAATTTGACCCCTAGACTTCAACTACCCTTGAGTTGACCTATTAAAGTAACCCTTCTCCAAAAATGTATCAAGTGACAGATAATTCCAATGCATTTTCATGCCATAGAATGCTTAACAAATGGATACCTTCTATTATCTTCCCTTGTCTAGACTAGGGTTTGACCGCTCAATATTCAGAGGTCACCCAACATGAAGCAGTTTCAATATATGGCATTCCAGTTTTGGATGATATCCCTAGATGTTGGATATCATATGGATATTGGATCTCGATTATAGTGTAGATGATAGATTGGATGAAGGATGAAGTCGGTGGAAGATGTTGGTCCATGATGGGAGATAACAAATATTGAATGAGAATATTGTTTACGATTGAAAAATTTTAAGAATATCATCAGATATTGATGGATGTCATAGGAAATTCTAAAAAAATTAAAATTTATACTAATTCCAACACCTATAGAAGCTTAAAGAAACCTGGAATTTGGGTAATAATATTTAATTAACTGACGAGACAAAATCACGAGGTCGTCAATTGCACACGGTCTTGAGTCAAAATAAAGTCCAAACTTACCAATTTGATGAAAATATCTTGAATTGAGGGGTATAATGGTAAATAAGGGTCAAATCCACAGGGAATTAGGGAAATTTCTGATGTTTTCTTTGAATTTTATCAAATCAGACAATGAATTAATGATAGAAATTGGGAAAAATCGTAGATTATGGAAGAGAACTTCAAGACGATTCCACAGAATCAAAAATCATCGAATTTGACTTTGATTTGGCGGAGAAATTAAAGATTGAAGTGAGGAGATATTTCCAAAAATCTGAAGAACGAAATTCACTAAAATAAAATGAAATTAAGATGAAAATGTAAGAGGTGAAACAAACAGTAAGAGGTGAAAGATTAGTGAAAACCGCTTCCACTAACCCAAGATTGCGATTGGATTAACCCAATTAATTGCCGGATTAAGGCTATTCATCGAAAATCCGAAAAACCACGATAGTGGAGTTCAAGCGTCGATTTCTTCCTCGTCTTTCGCCCAAATCTTGATCTTAAGCACTTCATGGATGCGGAATTGAGTCTAGAAGAGGATAGGATCAAGAGATTCAAAAGATTTAGTGTCTAAACAGATCAATTGTATTGATTTGCTCTCGAATGCTTTACAAATCGGAAGAACATCTCAATTTATAGGATATTTGGGTGTAACCGTCTGATCGTTTTGACTAACGGCTCTGATAAAACGGTCCATCGCGAACTGTTATCATTAAGTCACAGCCGTTCAATCACGATCGGATGCGTGAGATGATGCCACGTCGATATGCGTTATAAAACGTATCGAAACCGCCGCAGTTGGATCACGATTCGACGCTCCTGACGCGTTTCCGTGCGTTTTAATCTTGATCGTTATAACTCCTTGATGGACGGTCGCGATAATTTCACTTAAGTCCCAATTAAGGCACGTGGTTGATTTGTGATCTGGTGGACTTCGAATCCATCGCATCAACGCGCGATAATCCACGCTCTTTTGAGCCAACACATCGCATTAATCCACGTCGCCTGAAATTAAAAAGAATAGTGGAACATAGTCCCATATGGTAAAAATAAAAGGGAAGTGACGGGGTTATAATATCCACGGATTTAAGGGGTTAGCTTAAATCTGATTACGGATTCTTATATGTACTATAACCTTATATTACGAGTAAATATAAATATGCACACTTGTCACGTCCGCGCCACGCAAGCGCTCGCATGGGTCCGCGTGGCTCTACCACGTCGCCTTGCTTGCCACGTCGCATCCACGTGGGTCCCGCGTGATTAATAAACCCCTTTATTTATTTTTTTAATTGTTTTAATAGATTTAAAATCGAAAATAAATTCAGAAAAATCTGGAAAAATCCCTAAAATTTAGAAAATTCATAACTTTCAAAATATAACTCCAAATTAATCCAAATTTCTTTCATTTGATCCGAAATTTAATTATCTATCATTCTAAAAATTCAAAATTAATAAATAATGAGAGGTTTAATTTCTATCTCAAAAATACATTTATTTCTTAAAGATTTTAACTTTAGAAAATTAAGTAAATATTTATAAAATGAGTTCTCTCATTATTTTAACTTTAAAAACACTTATAATCTCAAGTAAAGATGGGTTATAAAATTATTTATCTTTAATTCATCATATTTAACCCTAATTTAAAGTATTTTGATATTATAATGACTTTTTCATGGAATGATAGATAAATACTCATAAATATGATAACATGCATAGGAATGAAATCATTTATGCCTTAATATGCATCAATAATCATGTATTACCGTGTCTAATTAGCATTTTATCATTAACCTCTGATTAAACATTTAATAGGATAATTTTTGATAATTTTCAACAACTTTATCCTTATATAATTTTAATAAGATAAAAACAACATAAAACAATAGATAATTTGGGTCTAATCTTTCATTACCTTGTATTTTACTATTTAATGGGGTCATTTCTTGAAAATTTTATAAAATTTCATCCTCATTATGTCGAACAAAGATTAAAAGGTTGAAAGAACCCTATAATTTGGTAATGATTTTTAATTAACCTATGATTAAAAAATTAACAAGTTAATTTTTTTTAATTTCTAAATGTCATCCTCATTGAATCCTATTAATATTAAAAAGTTTTAAACATCCTCACATTTGGGTGATAATCATTCACCAGATTATGATTAACCATTTAATGCGGTAATTTTTTGAAAATTTTCTAAAGTTTTAACCACATTGATACTAACTATGATTAAAAATTTGAAAACCTATAATTTGGATAACGACCTTCAATTAACCTATTAGTAACCATTTAATGGAGTAAGTTTGGAAAATTTTCTAAATTTTATCCTCATTTAATCTTAACAAGATTAAGAAGGTAAAAAACTCTATAATTTGGGTAATAATCTTTAATTAATATATTGGTAACCATTTAATGGAGTAATTTTTTAAAATTTTCTGAAATTCTATCCTCATTTAATCTTACTAAAATTAAAAAATTTGAAATTTGGGTAATGATTGTTATTTTCTATTTGACTAACCATTAGGTGTGTTCATTTTCATCATAACAAACTATTTTTATCATAAATTCATTAATATGATACATGTTATCATATTTTTATGAAAATTTCACATTCATCATGTCATTCCTCTCATATGATCAATTTAATTCTATTTAGTGCTAATTGGCTACAAAGAAAATGGGGTTTGTGAGAGAATTCACATCAATTCTCTCCCATAATCCACTCAATAATAGTGCAAATATTATTTTATTTTTTTACCAAGTAAAATGTTATCATTTTGTCACAAGATCTCATAAATCATTGCTCCTTATTTTCGTCTCTTTGTCTCATTTATAATAGCAATATTATTTTTCATAGACAAGAAATATAAAAACACAAATTCATACTCCTCGATATACATTAAAATCCATATTTGTATCCTATTCCACTTTCTCATGTTCCATTAGATATATCTAATCTTATTACCTAGGCTCCCTATGGATTCGACCCTTTCTTTAGCTATGTATTAATAATGGATATTATGTGACCTATAACCCAACTCACATTTTCATATCTTATTTTATTCATTGTAATTCTTACGAGATATTTATTAAGAAGTTCATAAGCATTATAACCATGACATAAGAATAAAAACCAAGAAATTTCATTCCAACTAATATAAACGAGGCATGGAAGAGTGATTTAGGTTACATGTCACATAATATCTATCAAGTGTCCCCACATTGACGGCTGCAAAGATCAACCATAATTATCATATGAGTAAAATCAAACAATAACTTTTGCACATATGTTTCCCTGTCTTTCTCAAGTATCTTTTGAATATAAATATTTATAATATATGTTATAAAACTTCGTCATCATTACGATATGATTTATTTTACGCTAATTTTGAGTAGTTTCAACCCTTTATGTGTAAGTCTTTAATTAGACATCCATTATAGCAACTTATGTTTGACCCTTGATCTTTTTTTGGTCAATCATAAAAACTTATGTTTATGGAGCAGCTTACTTGGGTATGTAACTTGGGTGGGGGGGTTACCAAATTTTGCAAGCTTAATAAATCTATTTATGGCTTTGAGTGAATTTCTCGAGCTTGGCTTGAGAAATTTAGCATATATTTCATATTTTATGGTTTTAAGTGTTATATGATAGATCTATCTATCTTTTAAGAGCAGTACAAGTGGACACATATTTCTTCTATATTCTTTGTGATGGATATTACGTGGCCTATAAACCAATCACACTTCTATATATTTTTTACATGTTCATTGAAATAAAAGTTATTTATTATCATTCTTGTGTGATGTTTGTAATGAAATTCATGAACACATGTAATGACTAAGTGAATTATGATGAGATCATAATATAGTAATCACTCATCTTTAAACATTCCTATTTATGGGATATTCAATAAGGACGTAGAATTATTCTGAAACAATATCACTATTTGACCCGACTCATGTGATGAGTATAGCTGATCTTGTAGCCATCAGTGTGGTGACACCAAGGATTTACTGTGGCATTCTATAAAGAAATAGTTCATTGAATTAATATGTACGAATCCCAGAATGGTATTGTCATTAACTAACAATCATGTTGATTCATGTCATGGTCGTGTATGTGGTCCTTTGACTTGAGATACCAAAGACATATTGTGGACGGATGATTGTGTTTTGATTATGACTTACAAATACCTGATTAGGGGATCTCTAAAATGTCATATATTGGATATGGTATCAAGTCCTCAAAGATGACTATTGATAACATGCAATTATATGATTATTAATGTAAATTAATACATAAATCATTTAATTTGTATGCATGTTATCATACTTTGAGTGCATATCTATCATTTTATAATATTTTTAGTTATAATATCAAAATGCACTATTTTATGGATAATTATCAATTTTAGTAGATTATTTGCATATATATTTGAGATTATAATTGGGTTTTAATGTTAAATAATAAGAGAAAATTCTTTTTCTATACTCATTTATTTTTCTAAGTTTTAATTTCTAAGAGGAATGAGTGTATTTTTTAGATAAAAATTTATTCTCTTGTTATTTATTAAATTTGATTTTTTAAAATAATATATTATTTAATTTCTAATAAAACAAGATAAATTTAAATTAATGTAGAGTTTTATTTTGAAAGTTATGAATTTTCTAGATTTTTTTTATTTCTTATGAATTTAATTCATTTTATTTGAATTAAAATGAATAAAATTTATATTTTTATTGCATGCTGACGTGACAGCTGATGTGGTGCATACAAAATTACGGTGCCCCGTGACGACGTATGAGAATGTCACATGTCACACACGTGTACATGTGTGCGCATGTTTGACGAGACTATTTTGTATGGTCGTTGAATACACACAATATAGTGTCAATACAAAGTCTAAACTTACCAAATTATATGATTAATTAATTAATTTAAGGGTATAATGGTAAATAAGGGTCAAATCTACAGAGAATTAGGGAATTTTGAGAGATATCTTTGAAATTTGATCAAATCGAACAACGAATTGAGATTAGAAATTGGGAAATTTCTTATAATAAGAAAGACAACTCAATTGCAAATCCAAGAAATTAAAAATCGAGTGATTTAGATAAAAATTCGCAGAGTAATCGAAGTTTGAAAATGGGAGAAAATTTGTATCGCGAAAATAATTTAAAACCGAAATTAAAACAAAATTAAACTTAATCTACTATTCAAAATGTAAATTTAACACTAAATGATGAAAGATTAAGATGAAAACACACAATCTAACCTAAAGTAGCCTTTGAAATGATCCAATTAATCGCCGGATGCATAGCTTTTCATTCTACATTTTCGAAATTGAAGTTCAAGATGTGATTTCTCCTCGATCTCTTGATCAAATTCTGATTTCAAGCATTCCTTGGACGCGGAAACGAGTCAAGAACATGAAGAAATCAGATGGCACTCGAAATGGGTGTTTGGACAATTCGAATTTCTTGAAAATTCAAGGGCAACCCTTCTGTTTGCGAAGAACATGCTATTTAAAGACGAAATTGGGCGTGACCGTCCGATGAATGGGCGCCTTGCGATCAATGATCGCGATCACGCGTCTGTTGATCGAAACGGTGCGATTAAGTCGCATCTGTTCGATCACAGATCGAAGGTCAGGATGCGTCCACGTTGTGCAATTTGAAGGGATGCGTCGCTTTGATGGTCCGTCGGATCTTCATCTAACGGTCACGATTAATCGTAAGGTCCATTGATTGCGATTAATCGTGACCGTTATTACTCCTTTGATGGACGGTCCAGATTAATTCACTTAAGTCCATTTCGAACCACGTGCGCGATTTGAAGATCGGGTGGACCTCGTGTCCACCGCATCTACGTGCGTCGTTTATCGTGATGTTGATCCGACCCTCCACGTCACGCCACGCGGCCTGCAATCAAACAAAAAAGAGGGAACATAGTCCCACACGGAGAAAAACAAGAAGGACGCTTGGGAATATAAGGTGCAATGGTTATAACGGTTAGCGATATTCCTCTATGGAATGTTTATAAGTACTATAACCATATGTAATAAAAATATATATGTATAAATGTCACCTCAGTGTCACGCAGGCACTCACGCAGGTCCGCGTAGCTCTGCCATGTGGCCCTGAGTGCCATGTCGCATCCACGTGGGCTCGCGCGATAAAATAACCCTTTTTGCCATTTTTTTAATGTTTTAAATCAATTAAAAATCGAAAATAAACTTAATTAAATTCAGAAAAATTCCAAAAAATTCTCTAAAATTGTAAAAATCATAACTTTCAAAATACAACTCCAAATTAATTCAAATTTTTTTTTGTCGGATCAGAAATTCAATAATCTATCACTATAAAAAGTCAAATTATTAAAATAATAAGAGAATAAATATTAATTAAATTAATACATTCATGTATCTTATAAAATAAATTTATAAAAATACATAAATGTTAATAAAGATCTTTTCTCTTATATTTTTATCATTAAAAATATTATCATGATCTTAAATTTAATTAGGATAAAACATCATAATGTTTTAATTATGTATAATAATCCATAAATTGATGTATTTTTAGATCGTAATATGAAATGATATAAAATGATAGAAATATACTTTAAATATGATAATATGTATACATTTGGAATAATTAATGCCTTTAATTGCATTAATAATCATGTGAATTTGTGTATAAATAGCATGTTATCAGTGTTCACACGTGCGCGCACGCATGTGTGTGTGATTAATGAGAAAGCACCCTTTTCAAGATTTTTGTTATCTCATTAATCGCGTACTACTTTTATACCTGTCGGATTTCAATAATTTATGTCGTACGAGACAATTTGCTTATGTTTTTATGTGTAGGTGACATGAAGACATCTGGAGTGTCTGATCGCGTGATTTAATCACGAGCGTCAATCGTCGCTTAAGTGAGGGGGGTACTTGGCGCACTCTGGTTCGTTGGCGAATCATATTAAAATGATTTAATCTTAGCCGTTCATCTAAGGGGTTATAATGGATGAGATTAAAATAGTCCAAAATGCATCCATAGAATTATATCAAGAATCATACGGTGGGCGCTTTCTGGAGTTACTTCTTCACGTGCGTCGTGATGAAATCTCATCAGTTCATCTTCGATCGAACGGATATGACTTAACCGTGATGATTCATATTCAAGCATTTCATCAGAGCCATTTATTGAAAATGAAACAGAAAATCCGACGGTTACTCCCAAATTTGTCTATTTATATGAATGTTCTTGGATTTAAAAATGTATTCTTGGATGTTTTCTAGTAATCAAACTGTCTAGACACCACCATCTGTGAATATCTTACTTTCTTCTTCTTCTAGACTCATTTTGGTGTCCACGGAGTGGTTGAAAGTGATATTTCGTCGAAAGAATAGGGAGAATTCGTCTCTTGAATGCCGACGATCATCTTCAAAATCACATAATGAAAAGCCTTTGATCCGGCGATCAATTAGATCATTTCGATCATTATCTTGGGTTAGATTATGTGTTTTCTTCCTAATATTTTGTACTGTATCATTAGATTGTATATCAGAATTGAATACTAGGTTAATTTTAAATTTTATTTCGGATTTCTCTCTCTTCGCAATCGATTTTCTATCTAATTTTTGCTCTTTGATTTCTTCGCGAATCTTGATCCAAATCGAGTAATTTTTTATTATGTGGATTCATCTTTGAGTTCTCTTTCAAAATCTATCAAAATCCTGAACTTTTCACCTCAATTTATTGTCCGATTTGATCGAATTTCAAAGAATACCTCAAAAATAACATAATTCTTTGTGGATTCAACCCTTGTTCACCTCTATATTATCTAATTCATGATTAATCTTTAAAATTTATGAGTTTGGTAATTATTTTGATGTTTATCATTGTGTTTTCAATGACCTCGTGGATTCGCTTCATCAACTATGTGATAAAGATGAGATCATTTGCCAATAGAGTTTGAGGAGATTAACTTAATGAATGAGATAAATGAATTCATTGGCCACGGTAATGAAAATATCATAGTAAAAATATTAGTATTAACTCAAGTGACCAATTAGAGTTTGACAGTTGATCATACCCATAGTCATTCCTGAATCTCGTGCGAACAAATGATTACACATACATGGTAACCAATGATAGTAAGTTCTCATATGAGAGATCTTATATACTCCATATCTCTTAGAGTACATGGTGTAGCTTCGTACCAAACAAGCTGACAACTTGACTTGTGAATTGGGTTAAATAAATATTTAATTAATTAATCTATATGTCAATGTAGATAATTAATAAAGGTTGATCAATAAGATGTTATTGGGTCTATATAGTTATTAATTAGTTAGATATAAAGACTTAGAGGGTCACATATAAGTGATGGATATTATGTGGCTTGCGAGCTAATCACACTTTCATCTTTTATTTATATTAATTGAAATAAAATATTATATAAGTTGTTCTCCATGATTGCCTACTCGCATCAGGACTAAATTGAGTGACCAATTAGGGTTTGACAATTAAAAGATCCTAAGTCATTAATAAGTCTCACGCAGATGAAGGATTATATGTATATAGTGACCAATGAAGGTAGTGTCCCATGAAAGAGTTCTAATGTACTTCATATCTCCCAAAGCACATGATGTAGCTTGGCACCCACCAGGCTAGCAAATCAACATATCGATTGGGTTCAATCAATCCTTAGTCAATTAATCTATTTGTTGATAATGAAGACCAATAAGTATTTTTGGGTTGATAGAATCATTAATTGGTGAGATATATGGACCAAGAGGGTGTCACACACGAGGTCAATGGACGTTGGTGGATATAGACATAATAATTAGGGTTTTTATGAAAATTTTACATTCCCAAAGTCTACAAATAGGGGGAGAACAACCATAATAGATGTGCTCATACAAGCCTAGTGGAACTTTTCTCCTCTCTTCTCTTCCTCTTGTGGTGACAAGTTTTCAAGAGGAGATTCGATCGTCCGAAGACTGTGCGGATACCGCTAGAAGCTGGATGCTTGAACAGTTGAAAAACTCTTTCAAACGATCCATGTAAGTATGAATTTTATTCTATACTAGATAATAGGATCATCAAGAATGGACAATAATATCATCTATTCTTGGTGTTTCAACCTTGTTGAATATTTTGATTTAACATCTTTTGTTGCAATCATTGTTTTGGTCAAAAAATTTGGAGAGCTTCTCGAGCCTAATATCTTAACAATAAGATCTATGGATATTGGTGGAAAATGACTACAACTTAAGGTGCCCATATAAGCCTTATGAAAATTCTATCTTTTCTTCTCTTTCCTTTTCAGTGAAGAGCATTAAAAATGAGATCCAATCATTTTACAATTGCATGGATATTGCTAAAGGCTATACACTTAAATAACTTTAAGAACTCTTTGTAATGAATTGTTTAAGTTTGTTTTATCACACATACTAGATAAGAGGACCGTCGGTTTTTAGTATGTCGGTGTTTTGAACATCCGATTCAATAAATTTTGCTACAATCGATGTTTTGATCAAAATTTTGGAAAGGTTTATCGACCTTAGATCCCAAAACTTTGATGACATTCTATTTAGAGGGAATGATATTAATGACAAGCCTCGTATGAAAATCTATCTCCAAATTAACACTAATTTTAAGTATATGCAAAAGCTAAATTGTTTCTCATACATTAAGTTCCTTCTTCTCTCAATTCTTTTTTGTTCATTATGCTCGAGTCATGGAATCCATGAACTCAGTAAAGAAGAGTTAGTACTCCAACTATTGAACCTAAAAATGGTAAACTCATGAACTATATTAAGTTAACCATAAATAGCGAATTATAGTGATGTTCTTAAAAATGCGATAAAACATGATCATATTTTTATACAGTTAAATGAAGTTACGAATTGAAATAGGGGGATATTCAGTTATATGAAGTTAAAAAATACATGTTATGAATTGCTAGTTTGCAAGTTTGATGTGCAAGGCAAAGCTCATTGATATGAAACAGGGCACAAGTTTCATAATTTTTACAGTTTTTGGAGAATTTTTAGAAACTAGAGGAAGAAACTGATATATAGAGAAAGATAATCGGCATTTGCTTCCAGTAATTTCTCGCGCGCATTTCTTGCATTTCTGAATTCATGGGAAGACGATAAATAACTCTCTCTTTTTTGTAGGGCCGTGACTTCAAAAATCAGTAATCATCGCTGGAATCTCAACTTAAAAACCCAGAACCCGCCTGGACCGCTAGCGGTCGGGACTTCGCAGCGGCACTCTAATCGCCGCCATTCGCCAGACTTGCGGATCGCCCAGGTGCTCTTTACTCTCATCTTATATGATTTTACTCGAGCCTTTGTCGGCGTGCCGGCGTGCCCTCTCTTCTGGCAATCTTTCTGCTGCGTTCTAGGGTTAGCTCTTTTTCGAACTTTTTTTCGCTTTTTTCTTCCATCGATAAATTACATGTATTCCCCTTCCTCCGGCAGGATAATCCGCCGGATTAGAAGACTGTTTTCCTCATGGAAGGTCCCAAGGCTGCCCATCAGCCGGCTTCCGAAATCCTATCCAGGCAAGCGTTTTTCCGTCCACAATGTTTCTGTTCATTCGCTTTCTTTTTTCCGTTTCCAATTCGAAATCTTTACTCTTTTATCGTCTGTGTCTCCCCAGAGACGCCCCCCGGCTGGCATCGTTGTTGAAGGAAATGAAGAGCGGGCTGGACCTGGTGAGCGGCAAAGTAGAAGCTCTGGCATCCAAGGCAGGCCTACCATATTCCCTTCTGTCTCCTTTTGCAACTTTTCGCGGTTAAAGAATCGAACTTTCGAACATTCAATCGCAGGTGAGAGAGAACCAGTATCCAACGGGAGACGGTATGAGTTACTTGGACGCGAAGCACCTTCTCCTTCTCAGCTACTGCGAGTGCGTCGTGTATTATCTCCTCCGCAAGTCTAAAGGGCTCTCGGTCGATGGCCATCCCGTAGTTCGGAGCCTCGTGGAAATCAGACTGTTTCTGGAGAAGGTTAACTCACTTCTGTTTGAAATTGACTCGTTCTGTTTTTCATGCGATTCCTTAGCTGAAGCTTCTTCCTCTCTGGACGCAGATTCGGCCTCTAGACAGGAAACTCGATTACCAGATACAGAAGCTGACGAGGGTTTCCAATAATTCTCTCTCTAGTAACGTTGGAGGAAAAGATGGGGACGACAAGGCGGTGGATCCTCTCAAATATAGACCGAATCCGGAGATGCTCGTCAGCAAAATCGACCAGGATACTCAGGTCAATGAATTTCTCTTATCAAAATTCTCTCTTCAAACGAGATGGAAAAGGACTAATCTTTGTAGTTTATTTGGGCACAGAGTGGGGCGGGGGTATACCGGCCTCCTCGCTTCGCTCCCACGAGCGTGGAAGACGACGATAAGATATCGAGGAGAGAGAAACAGGTGATGAGAAAGGACCGAGAAGCGCTCATGCGATTGAAACAGAGCTCTCTGGCGAAGGAGCTTATGGATGAAATCGAGGGGCGGCCCGAAGAGGTCAGTCGGGCCGTCACTATCTCTCTCTAAAGAGTTTTCATGCCGTCACTGAAAGGCCAAGGCCGATCTTTTGCTTGCTTCTGCAGGTGAGAGAAGCTGTGGGCGCGGAGAGCAGGGAGCTCACGAGGTACAAGTCGAAACTGGAAGAGCGTGCGAGGGCGGAAGAGGAGCTCTTCACCCGCGCTCCCATCACCAAGCGCGATAAGATGATGGCGAAGCACCTCAGGAAATCGAGAAACGGGTATGTTTCAATCTCTCTACGACCATTCAGTCGAAATCTATATCATATAAACCCGCATATGGTCGTCGTTCCGGTGATCATTATCAATTCATCATCGTGCACGTGTTAGGTTGCTCGGGCTGTCGGATTTCTACGACGACGTCAGAGCCTTACCCCTGGGAAAGAGCAATGATCCCGACGAGCTCAGCTTCGGGAACCCTGGAAAGGGAGGGAAGAGGTTCAAGAAGCGAAAGGGTTGATCACATAAGGATGGAGTGGGATCTCTGATGTGGCGAGTGTTGAGCTAATCCGGCATTATCCTTGGTCGGCAGAGGAGGAACTGAGGGAATCCGTGCGGTCCCGGATAACAAGTCCAATTTTTTTATTGTCAGCCATCTTTTTTTTTTTTCTCCCCACGTTTCAGTACGTGTCAATGTACTGCTGATCTTTTTGTTCTCCAGTGCGCTTCCTCGTCCATCTCTCTCCACCCCCGTTGGCGCTTCCTCGTCCGGGTGAAGAGAACAGCTCCCTCTCCATCTCTCCCCGGTAGAGCATGTGCGTTCGACAACTTATCTTTAGAAATAGCGAGAATTAGGAGACCACACATAATCCGCTACTCTCCTACCCGCCCTTCCCTGCGTTTCTCTTCCTCCGCGTTTCGCTCGTGCCTCTCTCGCTCGCTTCTTCCTTGTTTTTTCCCGCGATGGCGGGGAGACGACTATACGAGATTCTGAGGGAGGAGCAGGAACCCTTCGCCCTCCAGAGCTTCATACGGGAGCGGCGGCGCCAGCTCCACCCCTTGGCGCGCCTCCGCAGCTGCAGTAGCGTGAGGCGGCGCTCTCTGTTCTCCTGCCTCGCTCACTCCAGGATCCCCTTTTTCCTCTCTCTGCATCACGGAGGTTCTCGGAGGAAGAGGAAGAAGAAGAAGAAGAAGGGGAAGTGGGGACCGAACGGTCGGGAGGACGGGCCAGTCACTGGCATCGTCGGTTTCCTCGCGAAGAAGCTCTTCGCGAGGAAGCGCAACTCAGTGGCGGGAGGGTTGACTGACGTTAGTCCAATAGAGCAGGATAACGAGGGGAACTGTTTCAGTGTGTCGGTGGAGGCGAAAGAGGAAGAAGCATCAGAGAGCGAAGTCGTCGCGGTGAGTTGCAGGTGCGGTCAGCCCGAATGCCCTCTCTACGACGGCGGCGGGATTTCGCCGCCGGTGCCCGACCAGGAAGCGAAGGCGGCGATTCTGACTCTTCGCTCGCCGGAGGTAAAACCTCTGAATTTGTCGTCTTCATCTGTCTCTGAATTCCCGTGGATTTGGAATCGGACTGCCTCCGAGTCTTGAGCTACTCTCGAGTCTATGACTGCTTCGCTTGGAGGGGCACTGTTCTTCGTTTCTCGTATTCCGCGCCCTCGATCTTCGAGCTATTATAATTTGATACCTGTCGTGGTTGACGCAGTTTGCTTCATCGGAGCGGTTCTGTGAGGGCGTCGCGGAAAAGCAACAGTTAAGCCCTGTGTCCGTCCTCGACCAGCTCTTTGACGAAGAGGAAGAATGTCCGCATTCCCGCCGAGAAGAAGAAGATGAGTCATTTCAAGACCGGCTGGCCGCCCTGGAGAGTACGCAGTCACCACTCGGACAGGCGACTGCTTGCTTGCTTGGTCGATTAATTTAATTGGCTGATTGCGCAGGAACCAAGCAGGAGCTGCTGCTCAAAATCTGTAGCTTCGAGAGGCTCGCAGTCGACCTACACGAGGAAGCAGACGGCTGTCCCGAGCCGGAGAAGCAGAATTCCGTTGGGAGGAGGAGGATGGAGCTCTGGAAAGGGGCAGACTCGGAGATCGCTCGCAGGATGGTGGAGGCGGACCAGCGAGGTGAAAGGGGCGATCTTAGTTGGCGGCCGGAGCTAGCGGCGGAGTTGTCCTCCGCCGTCTTTTCGGCGCTTGTGTACGACCTCACCGTTGACCTGGCTGCCACATAATTCAATGACATGTAGGTCATGAGCTGAAGGGGGAAGATTCGTCGCCTACCCCGAGGCCTCGTGTTTCCTTACCTATTTTGAGACGAGAGGCGGGCAGTAATTACCTGCAGGAAAAACCTGCTCGGTTTGCTAGAAAATAAACAGGGGTGCCATATCCGGCCGGAAAACGAGGAACGAAAGACGTGAGTCCCTGATCTTTCAGGCGCGTGGGCGGATGACTGCGCGGAGGGTCGTGCGCATGACGACGGTGAACTCGACTTTCTCGTCGAGGTCGACGAGCGGATGGTCGGGGTGCGCGGCCCAGTGGAACTCCTGCACCATCCTGGCCAAGATGAGCGCGATGTGGGCCATCCCCATGCCGAGCCCGGGGCAGATCCTCCTCCCTGCGCCAAACGGGATCATCTTCACGCCCTTCACGCCTGTCATGTCCGCCTCCTCCCCCCCGGACAGGAACCTCTCCGGGTCGAAGGTCAGAGGGTTCCGCCACGACCTCGGGTCTTCGGACATGCCCGGCAGGAAAAAGTCCACGTTCACGCCCGGCGGTATGTCGTAGCCGCCAAGCTTAGCCGGTTCCACCACGGCGTGGGTCAGCGAGAAGTAGGTCGGAGGGTGCTTCCGCAGCAGCTCCTTGACGAACGCCTGCAAGAACGGGATCTTCTCCAGGTCCTCGTCGTCCACCACGCGCGCGCCGCAGCGCGCCTCGATCTCGGCGTGGAGCCTGGACTGCATGTCGGGGCTCTCGATCAGGCGGGCGATTCCCCACTCGATCGCGGTAGCCGTCGTGTCCGTTCCGCCGTTGATGAACTCGGAGCAAAGCGTCACCAGCTCGTGGTCCGACGGAGCGGATGCCCTGCCCTCCACCTTGAGCTCTAACAGGGTGTCCAGGTAGGAGAACGCCGCGGCATGGTCCCGGCGAGTGTTGTGAACCAGGGCGCGACGGCGGTCGATGAGCGGCGTCAGCGCCGCGATCTGCGCGCGCCTGGTGCGCATGGCTTCTCGGCGCTGACCGGCAAAGAAGGGGGCGAGCAGAGGGAAGAAGTCGTCGACGCGGGGGTTGAGCACGATGAGCACGCGCTTCATGACGCGGTCGATCTCGATTATCTCCTCTTCGGAGAGGTCGAGGCCGAAGCACATGGCGAGGAGAATGCAGAAGACGGCGAAGCGCGCGTTGTGGAGCACCCAGACGAGTCCGGCGGCCGCCTCGGCGCGGAGGCGAGCCGTTAGGCGGTCCATAGCGGCGCGGCGGACGGCGGAGAACTGGCGGAGGCGGGAGGAGGAGAGCATGCCGGAGACCATGTTGCGGCGGAGAGAGCGCCATTCGGGGCCGTAGACGGCGGAGTTGACGGTGAACTTGTCGCAGCTGAAAACGGCGCGTGTGGGGTTCTCAGCGGGGCGAGAGGCGAAGAGCTGACCCTTCTGGACCAGGGCCTCGTGCGCCAGGTCGGCGTCGCTGACGATTACGAGGGTGCGGGCGCCCATAAGGAGAGTGAAAATGGGGCCGTACACGGGTATAAGATCCCTCACGTAGTGGATGAAGGGCTTGCCCGAGAGGGCCACCTGGAATAGGTTGCCGACCACGGGCCAGCCTGGCGGCCCCGGAGGGAGGTTCCAGCGGCGGCGGCGGCGGCGGGCGAGAGAGCAATAGACGAGGAAGAGGGGGACGGCGATGGCCGAGCAGGAGAGGAGAAGCCGGGTGCCGCCGAAGAGAGAAGCGAAGGACATCTGCGCGGGATAGTGGAGGGAGGAATCCATCGCAAGAAGACGGACGCGCTACCAGTGCAGTACACTGCCGCTCGCTCGTTCATTCTTCTTCTGTCTCCTCTCTTTTTCTACTGACGAGAGAGAGCGCCATAAAAGAGCCGCCGGAGAAGTTTGGTAGGAAGGGCAGCGGCAGGGTAGACATTTACTGGGTCCTCCGCGGCCCAGCTGGGATATTTCCGACGGCACGAGAGGGGAAGGAGGAATGGTCGGGCATAAAAAGAAAGCGCCGCGCTGCAGAGACGAGTCGTCGGAGGAAAGAAAGTATGGCGCACAGCTATGCCTTCTTCTTGCTATTATTGGTAGTGCATCAGAGGCTGACGGCGAGGCTACGTGAACATGCAAGGGTCGGGGAAAAACGAGTATCTCTAGCAACGTCGTGGATCGAACCCACGAGCAATGAATCCTCCGATCGATTGATGAAGAAAATCTTAACCTTTTGGAGTTCACTTGCATGGGTTCGGCCGCTTTATCTTATCGAGATCAACGCTTTGATTTGACGATACCACTTAGAGATAGGCTGTTCAGGACACATTTTATTTTTCCCAAAAAAAAAATTCTTTTATTTTTCCTAAAATTTAGCCTTTCAATTGACCATCTCAATAGGAATGTGAACTAAGCTGAACAAGTAAGATTGTAGTCACGTCATCTTACACGTCAATAAAGAAACACCATCAAATTTTTTTTATCATTTTCTACGCAAAAGTGACATATCAACAGTATTTCCTAACTCTTTTAATTCGATAATCAAGTGATTATAATCGTGAGTAATGGTCAAAATCCATGGAGAATAATGAGAATGATAGTTTATTGATGATGTCAACGAGTGATTATGAATATAATATGTGCATCTAAAGTTGTGTACATTCACTAGACAAAAATCAGATTTATATTTCTTTATAAATCATGTGTAAAATTAGATGAAAAAATCTACATGATTTTAAGGTATTTACTCCAAATAATAGGAAAAACTTTGGTCCTAGGCCCAATTTTGGCGTTGGAGTCAAAGTATGTCCCAGATTGTGGGTGCATCCTCTAGTTGCTAGGCCATGGTTATGGTAGTGTCATCCGATAGTGGGATCATGGTCACAGGCATAGCTTGGATCTTGGTCATTGACGTGCCGAAATTCTGCAGTCATATATAACACACGATCTAAGGTCTAAAATAAGTCAAAATTCAGTTAATCGATGATTAATTTTCTATATAATTAGTGAACAAGGGTCGATCTCACAAAGAATTACGGTTGACTTTTGAGATGCTTAGTGTTTGGTCCAAGTAAAAAAATGAAGTGAGGTGATAAATTATATTAAATAATATTTTTTTTAAGTAGGCAATGAGATCTTGCTAATGAAAATCAGATTCAAATAAAAATAGAAAATCGTATAAAGTTAGATAGAGAAGTCAAAGATGAGGAGAGAAAAAGTGTCAAGTATAATCCTCATTAATTTTTCGGTTTTCAGAAAAATAATTATAATCCTATTGGATGATAGATCAGGGAAAATGGCCCTAAATCAATCCATTATAGGACAAAAATACCTTAAATTGCTCTCGGAATTAAAGAAAGCTAAAATTGGGTGTTCTTTGAGAAGTTCCGCACTCAAAGTCCTAGTGCTCTTTCAATCTAACTCCAAATCTTGATCCTCAAGACTAATATATTCAAGAATGAGTCTAGAATCCATCAAAATAAAGAGATTGAATGGCCATGGCATAAAAATGCTTGAATATTGATTTTTGCGCAAGAATCCAATTGGTGGAAGAGAGAGCGAGCTATTCATAGAAATTTTAGGCTTGATTAAGTCCCATTCAATTGCTTTTAGTGATGATCGGCTGCTAAGACTCTACCATGTTGCCAAGCAGTTTTGGAGAAGTAAATCGCTAGAGAGGTGTTGTACATTGGATCGCGATTAGATTTCAGAGAGAGAGAGAGAGAGAAACTTGATGTGGACTATTGGACGTGATATAAGGGTTGATGGAAAGCTAATTTTTTTTACACATTTCCAAAAGGTAGTCGGGTTGTGGGCTATCTAATGCCCAAGGAATTGGGGGTCACCACAAGTCTTAAGTGGAAATTGACGGTGCATGATTAAGTGTGTGAGTAGAGAACAATGATTAAATGATGCCTTATTGAAGCCACTACTTTTCCTGATGTTGCCATCACCCCTGAGTGTTATTATGAAGATCGATGCTCCGTAATAAATCTTGCAATCTCATGCTCTGGAGAGGCTTCATCACTTGCTAAAATAATGAGCTAAAATTAGTCCCACATTGATAAAGTTAAGAAATATTATAACTATAAAAAGATAAAGGGCCATTTGGAAATAACTCGGCCCACTAGGGCATCCATGTAAATTAAACAATGACTTCTCTATACAACCATCCATGTAGATGCCACATGGTGCCATTAGTCCCTACCACGTGGCACCATTTTTTCACTCTCTGCCCCATTGGGCAGCCTAGGTGTGCCCCTTTTTGCCAATTTTAAGCCTTAAATTTATTCCCAAAAAGTTAGAAAAACTTCAAGAAAATAGGAAAAACATATAAAAAATCATAAATTTCAAAATGTGACACATTTTATAATGAAATTCAAGCCAATATCTAGAAAATTGAAAATCTCTATTATCATACCATTTATAACCCAAAATAAAGATTTAAGCAATAATACATTAATAGTTTGACTTAATTTGATTTTAAAAATAAACTCAATCAAAAGTAAACATGAAAATTATTAATTCTCCTTCTTTTTCTTCTTTTCTTCTTTTTCTTCTTTGAATTCTCCAAATTCATGCAATCGTCAAAACTCAAGAAGATGATTAGATTCAAGTTGTTTGTCTTGAGCTAAAATTATCATAAAACCCATACAAAATGAGAACATAACTAAAAATGATAAGATATGCACAAAAACATCCAAATATGATAATAACATGCATTAAAATGATATAAATCATGAAACCAAATGAAAATTAAGTAGATATTTTTAAGTACGAATACATGTTATATGTCACGAACTTTGATGGTGGGCCCACGATCATTGCTGTTGGAGCATGTAACCCCCCAATTATGCTATCTACAGTTGTAACTTTTATGCCAGCAACTACTTTTTACTTATAATCTTTCATTCTACGACACTCCTCGAATGGGCCATGCCATGGTCAACTATCATTCCCTAAACAATTGTCGTAGTGGGAACTAGTGAAATTCAAAATTACCGAAAAACTTTTTTTTATATTTCCTTTGCCTTGGCAAAGGACTTGAGTGGATTAATTCCCAGGGATTTTCTCCTCTTGGTGCTAGAGGCGAGTGATCCCATTTTGATCACACAATGACCTTCATGATGAAAGATTCTTAGAATAAAGTCAAAATATCAATACATCCAGAACATGTCTCTTGCGTTTAAGGTCTAAGGATCACATAGTTAGATAAAAAATCGTAAAGGATTAGCACTGTTAAGGATTTATAGAATTGGTTGAGTAAACTCTTTATTTAAAGAACTTGTAATGTCCCTCGTAAGTGTATCCATTTAAATGATCACGAGATCAACCATCTTCATCATATTGTTAGCACGCATTACCATTCCATAACAAATTTGAAGTCCTTAAATATCATGTAAAAAGGAACATTTAGAATATATTTTTATGAACAAGTAATCACCATAGTACGATTTCATCATAATCTACTAGTAATTGTACTTATCCTTGGACATCATCATAAGCATCACCCACGAAGAGTGATGAATATAATTTTGTCAATAAATAAAAAAATAAATGAGACATGCATATTTGCTCCACACGTTGGCTATTGACGAGCTTAGTCGTTGAATGGGCGAGAGAGTGCATATTTGCTCCACATTTGAGTCCTGATGGATCTTGAACGCATATTTTCTTCACTCACATCATCCTCGCGCTGAAACTTACCTCAGAATAGATCATGGGAACATCGACATAAAAAAAAAGGAAAAGAATGCAACGATAACATCCCCAAAGATCCTTACATGTCCATGCTATTATTTTGAACGTGTAGAGAGGGGGCTCTGTGATCGTCAAGAGATGAGGTTCTTGTCGTCGATACCTTGATCTTCGGCTGTTTTGCATCGTGTCGATGATGTATCTATCATACTCGCACAACAGGGATAGCATGGCGGAGTGAAATGCGTGATCACGACGGATGCGCATAAGAATCATCATCTGACATCTGCAGTAAGACAAACAGTTGGCTCTCTTGTTTGGTCAAAATAGAAAAGCGTGCTCACGTGTTTGGCAGACTCTCTCCCGGTTCGAGGTCGAGATCTTATCGGATCTAAAACAGGACTCGCGCGGAAAAACGGACGTCTAGGATAAGGGCCCCATCACTGTTGGACCATGTCTCCGAGATAATGGAGCTTATTATGGGCCGACCGATGGTGGACCCAATATCCCAGCACTCACGAGGAGAGTATCAATTTCTTCTTTGCAACTTAGTTTATTAGAATTATAGCCCGATATGACTGCAAGCCCGGCCGAATCCGATCACCTCAGTCTCCATCCATCGTAGCTCGGAAGGAGCAGTGGAGCGCGATCACGCTCTGCTGGCACTCATTCTCTCTCTCTCTCTTCCTCCCCGCCCTCGCGGGGGCCCTTGTGAACCGTTGTCTGCTGTCCACGAAGAGGCCAAGGCCCCCCCCCCCTGTCTAGTGACACGGGCGCTCAGCCACATAGTAGCCCAGCAGCGACAAATGGAGACGCTTCTCCGCCTCTCGTGCAGGACTGCTCCGTAAGCCTTACTGGGCCCAGCCCGCAAACACGACTCCTCTGATGAGTCTGATCCCTTCTTCCCCTCTTTTACGACGCTCATTCACTGTTTCCGCCATTGCCGTCTCCGCCCCCCCTCACTCTCTCTCCGCTTTCTTCGCCGTCCCTCCTTCTCTCTCGGCCGCCGCTCTCTCCCTTTTGCCTGCTTAAAGCGGAGAAAGTCGGGGCCAAAGGGTGGTTGCTGCAGCCGGGGGAAAGGCGACGATGTCTGCATTAAGGGTGTCACCCCTAACTTTCCCCTCCCGAACCGGCCGCGGCGCGACTTCCCGCTCGCCCGCGACTGGATCCCAAAGAGTAGTCACCGCCTCGGCCGCCAACACCGCCATCAGGTGACCTTCCGCCTCCCCGGTCCTTTTCCCTCTTAATGTCGAGGCCTTAAATGCGGCCGGATCCCTGCCTGGGAGGCACCGTCGGGGATCCGGCGAGATCTTGTCCGTGTTACCGTTCCTCGCTACATGCAATCGGTTTTTATTTGTTTCTTTTCTGCTGCACCTGAATTCATCGCCCATCTCCTAGTTTTATGGCGCTCGGTGAGTGAATCGGCCATGTGTGGCCACCTCTGGCTATCCAGTAAATTTTTCATCCTGTTCCCCCTCTTTGGATGTTTATCTTTCGGACTTAAATCTTAACCCTCAGTGCAACATCGTATTATTATCTTCATAGAACTAAACCAGCACTAAAATCTGCTTGTTGTCACCTCTCTAATTATCGGATTTCGCCCTTGTCATCTCTTACTCCGAGTTCGTATCAGTGTCTGTTGCTGGTTCTCCACAGAGCAAGGAAGACCTGTTTTACATGTTATTCGAAAAGAGATTTACTCTCGATGACATGTTTCGTGCTGTAATCTGATTCGAGCCAACTCGGGTGAATTGCAGGAAACCATTCAGTCCCCCTCGGGAGGTGCACGTCCAGGTGACTCACTCCATGCCGCCGCAGAAGATAGAAATCTTTAAATCGCTGGAGGGTTGGGCGGAAACCAACATCCTCCCCTTTCTCAAATCCGTGGAGAAGAACTGGCAACCGCAGGATTTCCTCCCGGACCCCGCTTCCGAGGGCTTCTACGACGAAGTCAAGGAACTTCGGGCGCGCGCCATGGAAATCCCTGACGACTATTTCGTGTGCCTGGTGGGCGACATGATCACGGAGGAAGCGCTGCCCACATACCAGACAATGCTCAACACTTTGGACGGGGTACGCGACGAGACGGGCGCGAGCCCCACCTCCTGGGCCATCTGGACCAGGGCCTGGACGGCGGAAGAGAACAGGCACGGCGATCTCCTCAACAAGTACCTCTATCTCTCCGGCAGGGTCGACATGCGCCAGATCGAGAAAACCATCCAGTACCTCATCGGATCTGGAATGGTACGAATTAAATCTTCTTTACTTTGCGCTCTGCGAAATTATTATTTCAGTCTGAAGAAGTTTGGTTCGGTTTGGCGGGAGCAGGACCCTCGGACGGAGAACAGCCCGTATCTGGGGTTCATCTACACGTCGTTCCAGGAGAGGGCGACCTTTATCTCGCACGGGAACACGGCCCGGCTGGCCAAGGGGCACGGGGACCTCAAGCTGGCGCAGATCTGCGGCACCATCGCCGCCGACGAGAAGCGACACGAGACGGCCTACACCAAGATCGCGGAGAAGCTCTTCGAGATCGACCCCGACGGCACGGTCTTGGCCTTCGCGGACATGATGAAGAAGAAGATCTCCATGCCGGCGCACCTCATGTACGACGGCCGCGACGACGACCTGTTCGAGCACTTCTCCTCCGTGGCGCAGCGTCTCGGCGTGTACACGGCCAGGGACTACGCTGACATTCTGGAGTTTCTGGTGGCCAAGTGGAAGGTGGACGGTCTGGAGGGTCTCTCCGGGGAGGGTCGCCGGGCTCAGGACTTTGTCTGCGGGCTGGCCCCCAGGATCAGGAAGCTGGACGAGCGGGCCCAGAGCCGGGCCTCTAAGGTTGAACGGCCGGTTTCCTTCAGCTGGATCTTCGATAGGCAAGTTCTTATCTGAGAGAGTGAGACTCAGAGTTATGCTGCTATGCTAGAGAGAGATGTGCTGCTATGATAGAGAGAGAGAGAGAGAGATGACTCAATGCTCGTTTGCTAGAGAGAGAGATAACTCAATGCTCGTTTGCTAGAGAGAGAAACTGATAGAGATGGTCGTGTTGCTGGCTGCTGTTGATTTGTTCTCCTTTGTTGCATCCGTGGCTGGCGACGGACCGTCTTTTTTTACGCCGGCAGATTTATAATTTTCGTAGACAATCGTCATGGTTATCGACGACGCGTGCGGGCTGACCGAGCGAGTCAGTGAGCTGTCGACGCCAATCTGATTGGTCGCCACGTATCCAGCGTGCGCGTCCATCTCACAACACTGTGACGATGAATTCGACGCTTCCGGGGGGGCCCTTCTTATCCCCCCTTTTCCACCCGCAGAAAAATGAAAAAAAAAAAGAGAAAATATAACCGTCGAGAATCGCGGGACGGGAAGGAAGGATCTCTGATATTTCGCCTTCTCTGGTGGGTCGGAGACCGGATATAGGGATGGATTCTATGAGGCCCGCTGGTGAGGTGTCGCCGTAGCCGCAAGAATAGGATCGGCCCCCCGGAAATAACTATATTAAAATGATTTATTTCTCATTTATTTGTCCGTTTTCCCCCCCAACCTGCGCCGCACTAGCCGCCGCCGGTGGCGGACGCCCCAGAGTTTCCCCTTTTGATTTGACAATGGAATAAGGAGCAAGATAATTCAAAAAATCTTTAGAAAATATTTAATCAGTGGGCGCCTCCGGGATTGGCGTGGTGCTCCCTATTCTCCAGCGGCGTGACAAAATGTAACGGCCCCAGCCCCAGGTTTTTTTATATTCCGTTCTCCGCCTCCGTGGCCACCGTTTGATTTTTCCGTCTGCCGTCTGGCCTTTGGATTCTCCCCGGGGCTTCAAGTGGCGTCACCTCCGTTGGATCTCCTGGACGGAATATCCACTCTAACGGGCAAATAGCGGAGCCGAAAATATCTCAACGGCTATCCCTCTCGGTGGTTCCGCAATAAAAAGGGCCACCCTCTCTCTTCATCCCGAATCCACTCACAAAGGTTGCGCTACTTTCCCCTGCTCCGCGATCTATTCTCCTACTCCATTCCCCACCCTCCAGCGCCGAGAAAATGTCTGCCTACTGCGGGAAGTATGCTGGTAACGCCTCTCTCTTTCTCCCCCTTTTCGCCTTCGTCCTCGCATCGCTCCGCCAGATCTAGGGTTTCATGGGTTTACCATCCGCCCGAGATTTTTCTCTTTGTTTGTCGTTTTTGTGTTATGTCAACGCAGATCGATTCCATCCGTGGTATGGTCCCGCGGTCCGCACAGCGCCGGACGACCGATACCCAGAAATCGCGGCTTCCCTTTTTCCTCCCGCTGTTTTCTTTTTCTATTTTCTTCCCGTCTCCACCTCTCCGGTCACCGCCTGATCTGCATGTCTTGCCTTCACTCTAAAACCCTCGATATCCGATTTCTCGTCGATTGAAAAGAGAAGCCCTTTATCCATCTTTTTTTCGGGAAATCTGTGGTGTGCCCCCGACCAATCTACCTCTGTCCGCTCGCTGACAATGCGTGTTAACTGATATACATATTAATATATCCTTTTTTCCATGCTGGGGCAGATGAGCTGATCAAGAACGCGGCGTACATCGGAACCCCGGGCCAGGGGATCCTGGCGGCGGACGAGTCGACGGGTACAATCGGCAAGCGGCTCTCGAGCATCAACGTGGAGAACGTGGAGTCGAACCGGCGCGCTCTCCGCGAACTCCTGTTCACCACTCCCGGGGCTCTGCAGTACCTGAGCGGCGTCATCCTCTTCGAGGAAACTCTCTACCAGAAGACCGCCGCCGGCAAGCCCTTCGTGGACGTGCTGAATGAGGGTAACGTGCTCCCGGGCATCAAGGTCGACAAGGGTACCGTCGAGCTCGCTGGCACCAATGGCGAGACCACCACGCAGGGCCTCGACGACCTGGGCAAGCGCTGCGCTAAGTACTACGAGGCCGGCGCCCGCTTCGCCAAGTGGCGCGCCGTCCTCAAGATCGGGCCCACCGAGCCCTCCCTCCTCTCCATCACCGAGAACGCCAACGGCCTCGCCAGGTACGCCATCATTTGCCAGGAGAACGGCCTCGTACCCATCGTCGAGCCGGAGATCCTCGTCGACGGGTCCCACAGCATCGAGGTCTGTGCTGCCGTCACAGAGAAGGTGCTGGCCGCCGTGTACAAGGCGCTCAACGACCACCACGTGCTCCTGGAAGGCACCCTGCTGAAGCCCAACATGGTGACCCCCGGGTCGGACGCGCCCAAGGTGGCGCCGGCCGTGGTGGCCGAGCACACCGTGAGGGCGCTCCAGAGGACGGTGCCCGCCGCCGTGCCGGCCATCGTGTTCCTTTCGGGGGGACAGAGTGAGGAGGAGGCCACGCTCAACCTGAACGCCATGAACCAGCTGGTGGGCAAGAAGCCGTGGAGCCTGTCCTTCTCCTTCGGGCGCGCGCTGCAACAGAGCACGCTCAAGACGTGGGCCGGGAAGGAGGAGAACTTGGGCAAGGCGCAAGCCGCCTTCCTCGCCAGGGCCAAGGCCAATTCCGAGGCCACTCTGGGAACCTACAAGGGTGACGCTGCCAACGGCGACGGCGTCTCTGAGAGCCTCCACGTGAAGGACTACAAGTACTAACTTAATAAATTAGTCGAGGAGAGTTTCGCTCCGGCGCTGGGTCTTGCCGCCCCCTTTCTTCTTGCTCTCGACTTTGTGGTGTTCTTTGTCTCCTGAATAAGTCAGCACTGAACTTTGTGGCGTTTTTCTAAATTTCCTGCGCCCCATCCATCCTCCCTCTTCTCATTCTGAGCACGGCGATTCTCTGCCGTCCTCCCCCTTTTTTTAGAAGTTCAAAACCAAGGTTGTGCCCAACGTAGCCAGTTTTCTAACCGGTGCATAAGCAGCAATTGGCCGTGGTCTGGGTCATCTAGGTCTACAGATTTCGCCCTCCAGTTATACACCCCATCAATCGGCCATCTTCGTGTCACTTAATTGTCCATTCTTCACTATTAAATCAATAGCCTCCCCTCGTCAAAAAAAAAAAAAAAACGTTGAAATTGAAGGATCTAGACAAATGTCTCCTCAAGCCCTCATATTTGCTATGCAGGGAAAAAGGAGGATTGAATCTGAAAAGCGAGGAATGAAAAATGAGAAGTAATTGGCCAAGTCTTGGGGGGAAGCATGGTTTGGGGGAAGCAATTGATCCAGATCTTGTGTGATTCATTGTATCTCGTTTCCACAACATCTCTCTGAGTCAATTGGGCATGTTTAGATAACTAACGCTATTGGCTGTATGGTTGAATATACATGAAATGAACTGAACTTTAAATTTAAATGAATAACTGAATTATCATTTTTAACAACATTTTATCTATGATAAATTGTGACAACAAGAAAGCGAGGCACCACTTTTGTGTGAAGGAAAATGCCAAGGTCAATGGCCACTCTAGGAGATAGACATCAACTTGATTAAAGCTAAGTGGATATTTGGGGTTATCTTTCATTTAATGATCTAAAAGAATACATGAATTTTTTACATATTTATAAGCATATACATGGTTATTTTGACCTACACATTAGACTACTTATGCATAGGTCCAAGTATTTCCTCCCAAGGCCTTCACAAAGTCAATTGAGAGGAAAAAAAGGTGACCCGATATTTATATTATTTGAATGATAGGGAGATATGTGTTAAATCTGATGTGGCACTTCTTTCATTGCGCCTTTTCACAAGACCTATTTTAAGCTAACCCACTTGTCTTATTCAGTAGTCCCATCCGATGAAAATATCTCTCTCTACATCTCCTCAGTCTTATATATTCTTGTCTCACATGTCCCCGAGTATCCTGCAAGACTCTCGCTATTCATCTTCTCATGAATCTAGGCTTTTAATATCTTCTCAAGATTTCTATAATATAAGGCTTATAATTTGTTTCTATAGTGTTCTTATGGTATCAGAGCCAAAAATTTATCGCCAAGAAATCTAAGGATCCTTAGTTAGGCTAACATTGCTCTAATGTTTCCATTGTTGCTCTTTACCACCGGCCCCCGCTCTATTGTCATTAATGTTGAGTGCTAGAGGTATGCTGATAACAGGCAAAGTCATGCATTCATATCATACATTTTATGTTTTTATTCTTATAAATATGATCATAAATGCATGTTATCATGGTTTAAAATGATTAACGTGATTATATTTATAATTAAAAGGATATTCTTGATTTTTCATGATTTGATAAAATTTTGTGAGAATTTATGATATGGATTTATCAAGCAAATAATTTATTTAGAAATAGAATAATTTTTTATTTTAAAATATAATTATTCACACAAAAATGTTTATGAATGCATGATTAATATTTCTTAAAATGATTGAAATTATTTTTAGAAAATATTCCTATTTTTTTATATTATTTGGAATTTTCAAAACCAAAATCATTGAGGAATGAATTTAAAACTGATAATTACAAAGAAAAACTAAATTTTTAGAAAATTGTTATCTCTCTCTCCCTCCCTCTTTTCACTTCTCTCTCTCCCTCTCATGAAGAAAATTCCATCACACATAAATTCCTTCTCTACTCCTCCCTTTCTTTTGCACCACCTCTCTTCTTCCTCTCCCCATCCATTTTCTTCCCCCTCTCATGCACATGTTGGCAAAATCATCTTCTGTCAAGGCGCTTCCTCTTTCTCTACCTCTTCTTCTTTCTTTCCTCCTCCTTCTCCCTCTTCAACGTGCACATGCATGTGCGTGACTAAGGGGGAAAGGATGGAAGAAAATTCTTCCGCCCTCTCCCCCATATGCACACATGTACGAGACACGCTCCTCTCTCCCTTGCTCCTATTGTGCGTGCGCACAAAAGGGAGAGATGATGGAAGAAATTCTTATGTCCTCTTCTCTCTCTACCTCGCTCTCTTGTGTGCGCATGTGCATGCATAATGGGGAGAGAACGGAAGAAGTTTTCTTCCATCCTCCCCTCTCTCTCCCTTTCTCCTTTTCTCTCTTCTGATACGGCGTTTAAGGGGAGAGTTTTTCTCTCCTTCTTCACCACTCATTCCTCCATCTCTCTCTTGCATGTTCCTCTTTGCCACTCCACCTCCCTCTCCATTTCTCTCTCCCACCTTCATCCCCTTCTCTCCCTTGCTCCCTGCTCTCTCTCTCTCTCTCTCACGTGCATGTGCGCGCATAAGGGGGATAATTTTCTCTCCTTCTCCTTTGTGCCACCTTCTCTCCTCCACATAAGCTTCCTCTCTGCTATTCTCATTGTGTGCCTCCCACATTTTTTCTCTTGTGAAAATTCCCATTCCTTTATTCTTTTCTTCTTCCTTTCTTCTTCTTCGTCTTTCTTCAAATCCCTTCTCACCCCTACTGCTATCTTCTCCGCATCACCGTTCTCTCCTTCCTCCTCTCTCTCATGCATTTCTTTCTCAAGCACGCACAAAGGAGAGTTTCTTGCACCTCTGTTTCTTGCCATCAAGAGAGAGATATAGAGAGAGGAGAGGAGAGAAAAATAAAAGAGCACAATTTTTTAGGTTTGACCAATGGGCAGTTTGACGAGAGAAATTGCTGGAAGGTGAGGCTCGACAAGCTCTCCAAAGTTTTGATAAAAAATCAAACTCAGCGGAAGACGTTGAATCGAACATTGAACAAAGTTGAAGCACCAAGAATAGATGATCCTCTCATCTAGTATAGAATAAAATTCATACTTACAGAGATCATCTGAAGGAGTTCTTGAACCCGTTCAAGCATCCGGCCACTAAAAATATCCACATAGTTGTTTGATGATTGGATCTCCTCTAGAAAACACATCATCATGAAAGGAAGAGAAGAGAGGGGAGAGTCTTTCACTAGGCTTTCCTGGGCACCCTTGTTATGATCGTTCTCCTCCCTATTTATAGACTTTGGGAAGGTGCCCTTTTCACAAAAATCCTTATATTTATATCTATATCCACCAATGCCCATTGACCCTATTTATAGGTCTTACATCTTCTTATTTAATGACTCTATCAACCAAATAATACTTATTGACTGATAACATGCAATTTATACATGAGTTACATGATTATTAATGTAAATTAAAGCATTAATTATTCCATTTGTATGCATGTTATCATATTTTAAGTACATTTCTATCATTTTATGTAATTTCATGTTATGATCTTAAAATACATCATTTTATGGATAATTATGCATAATTAAACAATATAATTCTAATCCTATTTATATTTGAGATCATAATTATATTTTCATGAATAAATGATAAGAGAAAAGATCTTTATTTACACTCATATATTTTTTTAAATTTATTTTATAAGATAAATGAGAGTATTTATTTAATTAAAATTCATTCTCTTGTTATTTTAATATTTTGACTTTTTATAATGATAGATAGTTAAATTTCTGATCCATCAAAATAAATTTGAAT